>OV884005.1:45357062-45764005 GCA_930367185.1 Myathropa florea | reverse complement strand
AAATTGATTTTGTGGCCAAATTAAATGCCAAAAGGGGAGGAAGTGCCGGATGGGTGGGTGGCTGAGCGATTGTTATTCATGCATATGCCACAATGATACAGAAATCATTTGAATTGTATACAAGAATGATGCGCCGCCGACCGTTCAAGGATATTTGATTTTTGCGGATACATCGGACAATGGTATCGGTCCATTCAAACACACATGCGGGCATGTTCTCGTCCACCGACGAATGACATTGTCCCCGACTGGCGGTGTGTGGTCGGTCGGCTGGTTGCCCCGTTTGGATGGATGGGCGGCCGGCGATGGTGGTAGTGGTTTATTCAGTTTTCGGGGGTGTGGGTGCTTTATTTCGCATTTGGGATTCAACTGAATTACTTCCGTCCATTTAAATTTGAATCAGAAATTAATTCCGGTTCTGTGATTGCGAAAAATGTCGACCCCTATAGGCCGCCACCGCCGCCGCCGCCGTCGCCGCCGCTTCTGCTGCTGCGGCTCTTTGGTTCTGGATTGATGATTAATTTGCAATTATTTGCGATTTAATTTTTTTTTTTTGTTGGCTCTGCACATGGTTCCTTTTGTTGTTTTGCTCTGCGGGTGACAGAAATGAGATTCGTTTTGGTGATCTCAAGTGGTGAGGTAATTGCAATTCATGCCCTCAATGGAACGCGTGCGTGCGTGCGTGAGTGTGGGGGATCGGTTTTTGGAAATTCACGGTTTTATCAGCAGAATATTGGAGAAATATTTTCATTTCATTTGTGAAATGCATGGAATTCACAGTTGAATTCTGTATTTTAACATCGAATTCGGTTGACGGACGCTGAATGCGGGTAAAATGCGGGAAAAAAACGCTTTTGTTTCCGACTTTCAGGTGAAATCACTCGCATTTTTTGTAACGGAAATGGTGTGCATTTCCGAGAAAACGGTTTTTACCCGCAGAGAGTCGCAAAAAATACAACGAATTGTTTCCCACCCTTCGATGGGCTTTGGGAGTAATGATTTATCTGAAAAAAGGCTTAAATTCTGTAAAGCCTGCGGCTTAAATTTCATCATTATCCTCATCTTCAGTGACCCGCATGTTCCACTAAGGGGGTCGCGGGGCGAATGCCTCCACGCGCTTCATCTCCAGGCCACTCGATCCTCAGCCATCGACTCTAACTCATCAGGAGCGATGCCCAAGAGCAACCAGGCGAGACTTGGTCCAACCATCTCGTCCTGGCTCTGCTAAGCGGTCAACGTTGGGCAGCTGCTTCTTCGTACGGAAAGTGCTGTACGTCGATGGTTTGGTCACGTGGTACGAATGTCCCCAGCATCACGAGGCGTGCCTTGACTGCGATTCCGATGGAATCTGGGGACTGACTGACTGACATCTGGGGACATTCGTGCCACGTGACCAAATCATCGACGTACAGCCCTTTCCGTACGAGGAAGCAGCTGCCCAACGTTGAGTTCGTCGCGGACTGCCGTGTTTCTCACCCTATCCCGACGAGTAACTCCCACATGAACCCCGCTGTCCAAGGCCTCGGGGGATACGAAAAGAAACTGGCGCAAGTTCGGCATAGTTGACCCGCAGGGAGGGCCGTTAGCAGTGAAAAGTGTAGTCAGGTACTTAGGCATTTGGTTGGATCAGTATCTATATTTCGACAGACATATAGCTGCTGCTCTGACGAAAGCCAAGAAAGCCTTTGCTGTGGCAAGAAGGTTGTTTTATAGCAGCCAACTTGATACCAGGGTGAAGGTAATCTGCTACATGGCCCTCATCCGGCCAGTCATGGCATACGGTTGTCCAGTGTGATTCAACGTGAGTCCTTCCCAGATGGAACAGATGAGGGTGTTCGAGAGGCAGTGTCTTCGGGCCTGCCTCCGTTTGTATCGCACACCCGAATCCGAGTACAAGAAATTCTATCCCAATGAGGTCTTGTACAACGAGGCAAACCTGATCAGGATAGAGAATTTTATTATTAAGCTGATTCGAAGGCATGTTGCACGAGCTATGACTTCAACCAATGGTCTGATCTTTGGGGCTTACTACCCCAATACAATGTACAATGAGAAGGTGCGCCTTAACGGCTTTATTCCTCCCGAAGCATTCCTTTATTTGGATGAGAAAGGCTCGATCCAGGATATGGAAGGATGTCCTATTATCTTCCATGTCGTACGCCGAACAGTGGACAGGCGACTCCAATACGAGCCGGACGTCGCTCGCAGCCACGAAGATCCTCTTCGGTTCAGCAGGGCGATTTCTGCCCGGGACAGGACAGAGTCTGCCAAAGAACGGCATTTTTATTGGTGGTTGCACCAAATTCAGCCTTCGCCGCCGCTAACTTCGTAGAGCTGGTTTTTTTTGGTTGAGCTTTAGTCACATAGTTTAGGTTATGATATAAGGTAGGTTAAGGTTAAAAAAAAAAGTAACTCCCACAACACCACGAAGACACCTCATCTCGACTTAAATGTCATGTTCTTCAAATGAATCCACTCGATCACTGAATTATCGGAGTCCTTCAAAGAACAAAAAACTCACAAACAACACACTCAATCGAATAGCTTTCAGTTTTCCACGATGGATTGGATTAAACTTCGAGTTTTCAGATTAAATCTGTATTCCCTGCGAAGGTTACGACGAATGTCAAGCATGCTCTGGGTAAATATCAATGATTCTTCATCAGAAATAGAACACAGAGAGCACCACCCACAACCTCGTTAGTAGCAGAAGAAGAATCACAACCGACGTTCGTTTGGAGATCACGCTTTGCCGAGTGCGAAAATTCTCCGAAAATTCTCCGAAAATATTCCAAAATTAGCCGGTTTTCGATTTATCTAGGCCCACGGTAGCGTCTCTTTCGCATAAGGGCCATCCAGCCGTCAACAACTATGCTCTGGCATATCTCAGAAATCTAACAAGACCAAGTTCTCCATGGGCCATGATGGTTCCTCCCCATCAGCAGCGGAACATTGGAACATTTTAATCGGGGCAACAAAAAAAAAACTGCTCACGACCTTATTCCGATCGGCAGACAGACAAACAGATTACAAGCACACCAGCAGATCAAAGGAGCCCGCGTCACAACGCGTGCAGATGAAAAATTTATTTTAATTTCGCGCCCTACCACAACCGATGGCGGTGCGGCGGCAGGCAGAAAACCGGGTACGCCAGCAGGAGAGGATGTTGGCCAAACGGCGTGGAGAACAGAACTCAGCTGTGGCATAAATCATGTTTGCAACATTTCCTTTGGGAAATGCCAAGTGTTCTTGGGTCTGTTTTCCTCTTCGCAGCTACTTTTCGTTTTTCTCTCTTTTTTTTCTTTGGGCTGTTTCCCTTTTTACAGTGATGGTGCTGCTGCTCCGTTTTGGTGTCTCCTTGGGGACTCGAAACTGGTACGGCGTAGTGGTCATTACGGTACGTTTTTCAGCGCTCACATCCACACGGCCGCCGCCGGTGTCTTTGCGGCTGTAATTTGTGCTTGACATAAAGCCGCAGCTTAACCAAAGACTACTCCTCTTTTCGTTTTATGGCAGGAAATGTAATCCTTTTAAAGGAGACACCACACCACGCGTTCAATCTTGAACGTGTGGGGGTTAATGGTCTCACTCGGGGCGATGTGACATGTCAAGTGCTGAAGTCAAATTGTATCCAAAGACCGGGGAACACTCGCACACACAAAATGACGTATTCACTGGGAAAATGTTTCTAATTAAAACGGTCAAAGCTTTCTTAATGGCCACCAAGGATTTCGTCTCACATCTCACACACACAGGCTCACATCATCACACAGGCGCACATAAGGGATGACACGACGACACATCCGAACGCACAAAGCGTTCGTTGAGCAGTGTTCTCAGCCAGTCGTCAGGAGTCCTGAATAATGCAGAACGACTAATTATTATTTTGCGCCGCTCCATGCCTCCCCACTCCGTCATCCATCCATGCATGCAGATCACGTGCCAGCTTATTAAAATAATTATTACACACTGCCGGAGGGTGTTGGGGCCAGGGACCGAGGACCGAGGACCGAGGGCCGGCCGAAGGAGATACTCGACTTTTCTGCAAGGCACTGGGAATCACCTCAAGACTGAGCCGAGCTCTATTGGATGTGATATTTTTCGATGTGACTCCCATGCAGGGGATTTAATTTATTTTCGCCCATCCCATCCCACCAGCTCTCCTGCGTCCGTTCCTCGGATCCTCGGCAGTCGTCTGCCATCTGCTTTTCGGCATTACGTAATGAATATCCCCGCATGTGTGAGTGTGTGTGCGTGCAGATGAAGGAAGCCGGAGCACAAAAGAATGTGTGTGTGCGTGTGTGTGGAGGGAACAATATCCTTGCGGTCGTCGTTGTTGGTAATTAGAAGGATTTGCTCGATTGATTTACGTGGCAGTAGTGGTTCTGGCAGAGTATAGTCCACACCCCTCACCCTTTTCCGCATCGAAGCCATGGCACATTTGCGATGTTAATCAATTCTCAGCAGCATATGGATGGAAGCACATCCGGTTCCGTTGGTTTTTCGTGAAATATGATTATGAGTGAATGAAATCCGGCCACCAATGCTGCCGCACTAATGTTGCGACGCGACAACGACGCTTGATTGGTGTGGCGTGGGCGTTGGAGAGGGGTAAGTGCTAAGGGATGAGGGTATCATTGTATTCAAGAGAATGTTTCAGCGTGTGTGTGCGTCTATGAAGTGAAGTGTGTCCTGCGTGTGCTGTTCATATTATTCATAATTAAAACCACACAAAGTCCTAAGTGCTTACTAAATCATAAATTATTCGTTCATATGGAAACGTTTCAGTTCAAGGATCAGGGATCTATGCGGTTGTATGCGAGATTGCCGAGACATTAAGGGGCTTAGCTGAGCATAAGGAGCATGCAGGTATTTACACTGCACGAGTCCATTCCTCTGGGAGAACATTGGGGACTGTTTAATGTTTATGCATACACCGGGACAAGTGTTACATTGCGCTTGAGTATGTGTGTGCTTGGCTACTGAATTTGATATTAATGTCCACTGACGGTAAGTCTGATGAATGGTCAACTTACTTACTTAAGGTGGCGCTACAGTCCCGGGTGGACCTGGGCCTCAACCAACAAGCGTCTCCAGCCAGCTCGATCTTTAGCTAGCTGCCTCCAGTTTCGCACGCACAGTTGGTTGAGGTCCCTTTCCACTTGCGTGCGCCACCTGAGTCGCGGTCTTCCTCTACTGCGCCGTCCCTCGGGGGTGGATTCGAAGACTTTCCGGGCCGGAGCATTGGTTTCCATTCGCTCTATATGACCTCGCCATCTCAATCGTTGGATCTTCATCCTTCTGGCTACAGTCAATGTCGCTGAACAGCTCGGACAGTTCGTTGTTGTATCTTCTCCTCCACTCACCCTCTATGCAGAGATGAATGGTCAACAAACGTCCATAAATCCTTACACGTCGGCCAGGACCTTCAATTGAGGTTGAAGTACGTTCAGTGACCACGAAAAACCACGAACACTGTCGAGCATTCAAGCAAAAACCACTTTCAAAAGTGCCAATCCTCGACTCGCATCCTGCAGTCAGTCAAACATCATCACTGTCACCAGCTCGAGGGCAATTTAAGGAACCACACCCTCTCCACTGATGGACATGGACAAGTCTAATTTTCACTTTTCATCAAACGAAGGACCTCGCCCGCCCCAAGGACACGGAAACAACAAGAAGACACATGACAAGACAAAAAAGCAACAACCAATCATTTAATCAACGCCCAATTCATCCCATCCCATTCCATTCCATTCCATCCGCTGGCCATATCAATTCTGGGTGCGTGTACCGTCCCATCACTGCTCAAGCGATGGGCAAACTTTAAAGGAGCGTTCAACTGTCGGCCTATCCAACCTGTCCACCCGCACGCCCACCGCTCACCGCCCAGAAGTCACCCCAATGACCGTTATAAATTATTTACATAACTCAAAACTTTTCGGACACCAAGTTGGCGGCTTGTATTACTTCCTCGCCCACCGAGGGTGGGTGACGCATTCTGAAGAGCAGAACTTTTCCATCCCCGAGGCTCGACAACGACAACGGCACAGGGGTCCAAGATGCATTTTTCTTTTGCGTGGCTTGTAGAAAACTTTTGATGTTGTTTTCCTTTTCTTCGTTCGGTTCTTTTTTCATTTTTCTTTTTCGTACTTTGTTTCCCTGCCCGGCTCGGCTCGTCCTTGCTTTTGTCAGGATTCCCCTGAATGTGAGGCAGGCGGCGAACGACCTAAGTCAGAAACTGTCATGGCAACTTCTCGCGCAGATGGGTCCGGCGGTCTCTGCTCGTTGTTTGAGTTGTTCTTCGACTTTGGTTTCTTGTGTGCGCCAAGTACTTTATTATGTCATTACAGGATGATAAAAGAAGGCTGCTCTTAATAGTATTTTCCCCTTTTTCATTGCATCCGATTCCTGGGCGGGAATCGGTGCATCTCGCAACCCCAGCTCCAGATCCAGGCCGCAAGAAGTTGAAATGTAAAATAGTAGGTGTTCATATAACGAGGAGACTCAGCGAGGCGTTGGGACGTGGCCCATAGGCAGGGCCGGTCCTACCATATGTGCAGGATGTGCAAATGCACAGGGCCTCAAGTGCCCTTAGTTCCTGTGGATTCATTTGAGTGGGGGCGCTAAACACAGGCCCTGCACAGGGCGCTCATCTAGCTAGGACCTGGCCCTCAATCCTTAGTTCCTGTGGATTCATTTGAGTGGGGGCGCTAAACACAGGCCTTGCACAGGGCGCTCATCTAGCTAGGACCTGGCCCTCAATCCTTAGTTCCTGTGGATTCATTTGAGTGGGGGCGCTAAACACAGGCCTTGCACAGGGCGCTCATCTAGCTAGGACCTGGCCCTCAATCCTTAGTTCCTGTGGATTCATTTGAGTGGGGGCGCTAAACACAGGCCTTGCACAGGGCGCTCATATAGCCAGGACCTGGCCTGCCCATAGGCAGTGGAGTGGAGCGGGCACAGGGCGGATGAAAAGAAATTGAAATAGCTTCCAGTCTTCTTGTGTTTTCTTGGGCAATAAATCTTCGGTCTGTGTTGGCGCGCAGGAGGGCAAGTTGAAACCTATAGAAAGTGAAGTAATACCCGGGGTTGGCTGGCAATCATCTCCTAAGAGATGACCCAAAGTTAAATGGGGGAGAACCCAAAAGGATGGCGGTTTGAGGTTCGCAGTCTTTTTTCTGTGTTTCGCCGTGGTTGCGGCCTCTTTACTGACTGCTGCTGCTGGTGAGTGAGCACTGATTCGAGGAAGCTTTGTTGAGGCTGTGAGTTAGGTGCGGGTGTTTGAGCCTTCCCCGTTGTCTGCTGTGATTTCAGAAGATTTTTGGGAGGGAGGGAGGAGGAAACTCGCATTTATCCTGAACGATGCCAATGGGAAGTTGGTACAGAATTCGCAAAAGCTGTGGTGTGCGGTCATTCCAGGTGACATGAGACCCCGTGTCACTTGTCAGCCGACAGAGAAACGTGGCAATTCTTCGAATTCTGTTGTGGAATCATATCAAGTTCGTATTGACGGCATCCAGGGCAAACTCAATCTGTCTTCGTATCCTCCCGAATTTGATTTATATCCCCCAAGGTATTGCTTTGCCCTTGCCACACCCCTCCCATGCACGCACACACACGAGGCTCCGCAGTAGTTCTTCCGCATCCCCCCCCCACCAGATCATAATTCGGGTGTCTTTTGGTCTTTTTAAGGAATCATCGCGTATCGCGCGAATATCCTTCTATATCTCCCAATCATTTGTCGTAAATTGTAATAAGAGTTTTTTTTTATTCGGTCGACTTTTACGATGGAATACCGAGACGACTATCTTATCGCGTAACGACACAATGTATGCTGCTGTAGAGAGATGAAGACGCCTGATAGGAGACGGGTGGGAGGGACAAATTATCGAGGGAATATGTCAGCGCGGGTAATGCTGAAATGAGAGATGATCATGGGAGCGTATAGATACTCGCTTTTATGGGGTTGATGAAACATTTATGAATGCTAACTAAATCGTTGACTTATCAAGATTTGTCGTGTTCGCTTTCTCAGAGAGTGAGGGAGTGGGTGACTGAGAGGGGACACCATGAGTCAGGGATTGTGCCTTTTTTTACGAATTCAGCAGAGGGACTGTGCGGACCACAAATTACCATGATTATGGTCGGGAATGTCAGAGCATGCTCGACAGATTGTTTATTTGTCTCCGAGGCATTCGTAATTGCGATTCATTTCATTCAAACCGCTTTCAGGACAGAAGGCCTGGAGCCTGGTAAATTTGTTTTTTCAAAGAAGATATGGAAGAACCACTTCTGCAGCGATAAAGAACTGAATTCCGCTGTCAGGCAGATTGAACCATTCAACCCGAATGAAAGGGACGACGTAGATCAACAATTCCGTCCCCCCGATCTGGACACGAAGTGAAGATAGCTATATCTAAACTAAAGTCCAAGAAAGCTGCTGGAGCTGACGGCCTAGCGGCTGAGCTTTTCAAAGCAGCAGCCGATGACTTGGTAAGGAGCTTGGGCATCGCTCCTGATGAGGGTGAGAAACACGGCAGTCCGCGAGGAACTCAACGTTGGGCAGCTGCTTCCTCGTACGGAAAGGGCTGTACATCGATGATTTGGTCACGTGGCACGAATGTCCCCAGATGTCAGTCAGTCAGTCCCCAGATTCCATCGGAATCGCAGTCAAGGCACGCCTCGTGATGCTGGGGACATTCGTACCACGTGACCAAACCATCGACGTACAGCACTTTCCGTACGAAGAAGCAGCTGCCAAACGTTGACCGCTTAGCAGAGCCAGGACGAGATGGTTGGATCAAGCCCAAAAACTCGCCTGGTTGCGCTTGGGCATCGCTCCTGATGAGTTAGAGTCGATGGCGGAGGATCGAGTGGCCTGGAGATTTAGCGCGAGCAGGCATGGCCCCCGCGAACCCCTTTAGAGGAACACGCGAGTCACTGAAGATGACGATGATAATGAAATTTAAGCCGCAGGCTTTACAGAATTTAAGCAAAAACTGTGTGTCTGTGGTAGAGACAAAGCAAATAATAAAGGGTGACCAGATAACAGTTGCTGGAGCTGACGGCCTAGCAGCTGAGCTTTTCAAAGCAGCAGGCGACCACTTGGTAAGGAGCATGCACAAACTCATCTGTAAAATATGGTCGGAAGAAAGCATGCCCGATGAATGGAACCTCAGCATTGTTTGCCCGATCCACAAAAAAGGAGACCCTCTAAGATGCGCCAACTATAGAGGCGCCAGTCTTCTAGACATTGCTTATACTCGTAAGATCCTATCTGGCGTGTTGTGTGAACGCTTAAAGCCATTCGTCAACAACCTGGTCGGTCCATACCAGTGTGGCTTTAGGCCTGGAAAATCCACCATCGACCAAATATTCACGCTTGGAAAAAACTCAGGAGCAGCAAATCGATACCCACCACCTTTTCATCGATTTTAAGGCCGCGTATGACAGCATCTATAGAGACGAGCTATACAGAGTGATGTCTAGTTTTGGCATCCCTACCAAACTCGTCCGTTTGGGTAGGATGACGATGGAGAATGCACGCTGCTCCATCAAGGTCGGCAAAGACCTAACCGAGACCTTTGATGTCAAAAAAGGATTCAGACAAGGCGACGCGCTGTCATGCGACTTCTTCAACATCTGATGCTTGAAAGAATTGTGCAAAACTCGCACGCCAACGCCAGAGGCACAATCTTTCAGAAGTCCGTCCCCAACTACTCGCATATGCCGACGATATTGACATAATCGGAAGAACACAGCGTGACGTCAATGGCACTTTTGTGAGTATTGCGACGGAGGCCGCGAAGATGGGTTTAACGCGTAAATGAGGGCAACCAGAAAGGACACCCAACACCGTCGTCTCGGACAGAACGTCACAGCAGACAGTTATAACTTTGAGGTAGTCAAGGACTTTGTCTACCTAGGCACCGCTATTAACTCAGACAACGACACCAGCGCTGAAATCAAACGAAGAATAACTTCGAACTCTTGCTAATCGCTGCTTCTTTGGGCTAAGAAAACAATTGATAAACAAAGCCCTCTCTCGAACAACCAAAGTGACCCTCAATCGTTCCAGTCCTGCTATATGGCGCCCTCTCTCGAACAACCAAAGTAACCCTGTACAAGACCCTAATCGTCCCAGTCCTGCTATATGACGCAGAAGCATGGACTTTGTCAAAAGCGGATGAGGTTGCTCTTGGTTGCTTCGAGAGGAAAATTCTTCGGGTGATTTTCCGTCCCGTCTGCATAGAGGGTGAGTGGAGGAGAAGATACAACAACGAACTGTACGAGCTGTTCAGCGACATTGACTGTAGCCAGAAGGATGAAGATCCAACGATTGAGATGGCTAGGTCATATAGAGCGAATGGAAACCAATGCTCCGGCCCGGAAAGTCTTCGAATCCACCCCCGAGGGATGGCGCAGTAGAGGAAGACCGCGACTCAGGTGGCGCACGCAAGTGGAAAGGGACCTCAACCAACTGTCCGTGCGAAACTGGAGGCAGCTAGCTAAAGATCGAGCTGGCTGGAGACGCTTGTTGGTTGAGGCCCAGGTCCACCCCCGAAGTAAAGAAGATTGGCCCCTCTTTTGTGCGAAACGAATTTTTTTTTTTATCCATCACAGGGCGCACACAAAACACTACGTTCTCTAAGTGTATGCCCTCAATAGCGCTTTACACAACAGATGTTTGTTGCGCGACTAAGGATTATCTTGGGTCACATCCCTTCTTCGTGGCAGCGTTTGCGACGCAAAAACGTTTTCTTTGAGCAAAAGTTACCTGCAACCTGGTTCGAGTCGAATTTCCTCCGCCAAAACGCTTCTTATCCTCGTCTATCTCGAGGTCATCGTTCAATTTGCTTACTCATGTTCCCGACAGCCCTCTGTCATTTCTCAAGCTACGAGTTCGATGTCATCCCCAAGCAAAATGGGCACCACTGTCCGTTTTTGAAGTTTAAACTGTGTCACGTTTTCTTTGCGAAACATTTTCAATAAATCACTCGAACAATCTCCTCTTGCGGTCACCATGTGCATCGAATTTCACCCAGAAGACAGATGAGACAGTCCCCGCGGTGAGTCGACACAAAACAACCGCAATTCAAAGGGACTCCACCACCACAGCACCACACATCCTGTGGATGACCTCACTCATAAATCGGACCACAACTCAAATCAGTCAAATTTGGCAAATTAATTGCCGTCGTCTCGTGCATATACG
Source organism: Myathropa florea (assembly GCA_930367185.1). Taxonomy (NCBI): domain Eukaryota; kingdom Metazoa; phylum Arthropoda; class Insecta; order Diptera; family Syrphidae; genus Myathropa; species Myathropa florea. Next base: position 45,752,787 of record OV884005.1, on the reverse strand, counting down.
GCCCCATGGTCGCCGGTAATGACGAAGAAATGAAAAATTAGCCCGGCCTAATCGATGGCCAATAAAACCAGTCCAAATGGGGCTCCTTTCCCTCCTTCAAAAAAGGAAGTGGGAGCATAGATGGGCCTAATTGGAAAGCAGTCCCTCACACCCTTGGAGGGAAGCGCCCCCCGGTTGGCAACTCAGTCATCATCATCATCACTATTGACATTCTGGCCGGGTACACGGTAGGAAAGGCATTAGGGGGCGACAACAGCAGCGGCAGCGACGACGCTATGAAATTTTATTTGGCGATTTAATTGCCGGAAGAGGACCCTCATGATTGACGGCGCATAATGAGTTCGCCTCATGTGAATGGAGACGCTTTGCGGCGAGACGCGATAGTTGACGAGAAGAGTTGCAGACCGATTATTGGTTTGGCAGTAAAAAAGGGACATTAACCGGCATGACATCATGCATGGGTCCCACGAGGCGGGAGATGATTAAATGGCATCATCGACGGCGGCGGGGTGTCCTCCGCGAATGAATCATTCACCCAAAATGCAGGATATACGAGTAAAACTCCACCACCACGTAAGAGGATACACAGCACAGCAGAGAAGGAGATAATAAATGGCAATCAAGCAGCAAACATGAGCCACACTCACAAAAGATACAAACTGCTTGTTTAGACTGCTTAGAGTGCAGAGACTGGCACGTCTCCACCAAACCGACGAGGAGGCGATAGGCACTCAATCATATCCTTGCATTTACCGAGCTACTGGCAACGAGTCCTCGAAATTGCATCTTACAATGTAGTTAACGGCAGACTTGACTCCGCAGCCGCAGCATGATGGAAGACGCTCCATAAAATTTATCTCAACGTGTAGATAAGGTAGTTTGCTGTGGTGCTTATATGCTTATATCACACCCAAGAGACTATGGCTCGGCTGCATGGGAGTGCTGATAAATCGATGGACATTACAAGGAACGACCGTTAAGTATCACTAACATAGCAACAAACCAACAAACCACCAGAAAGACGATCCTCCCTTCGTGCAGGTACGTCGACGCTTCTCCACTGAACATCGAGCTGCTTTTGAATTCAGGATGGGACACCTTTTCCTCCTCAAGTCGATGTGTCTGTGTGTGTGTGTGTGTATTTGGTTAACCGAACCAACTGACCTTGAATAAGCAATGACCGCACGAAAGAACATAAATAAATTTTATATCTCCTCTCAGGCATAAAGCATACCACACCGACATGCTTGTGTGTGACGAGGGACAGCGACGGAGGACCAGCAACCAGCAACCAGCAACGAGCAACCTGCAACTTTAGGGACAAGTGATACGGCGGATGAAGTACAAGTGTGCGAGCACGTGAGATGCGGGCTCTGACAAATGTCCGGATATTTGTTAAACCCTTAACCAGAACGGGTGTGGAATAAGTGGAAACCACCACCACCACCACCACCGGGCAGGAGAAGCAGCGACAACAGCAGAGTTTAACATTCACGAGATTGTTGCGGCAATTAATCCTGGCCGTCTGCAGCGAGGGACGACTGTGGATGGGGGAGGGGGGGGGCGAGATCTGGTTCGATGATGAGCTGATTAGGTGGCTAACACTTTGGTATTTATATTTGCCACGAGAGTTGTTGATGCCTGATGTCGGAGTGATGAAGGGCCACGGAATGACAGATTTGTTGAGCGACGATGGTGGGGGTGGTTCAGTTGGAGGGCACAAAAGACCGTCCTTCTGACAGCCGATTTGCAACATTTATCAGGGAGGTGTAAGTGATTCAGGGACCGGCACAGAATCAGTGATGAGTGACCTAAAACGAGGAAGCAAACAAACTTCCAGCCTCACGTAGGTGCAAATCGGCTTTAAATTCGAGGAGACAATCAAACAACCCCTCGTCAAAGTCCACCCCAGTTTCAAAACTCGTTTTAGGAAAGTTTTGTGTCATTATAGTCCACTTATCGATCAGAAATTCCTTCAAAGACCAACGCCCCCCTCCCCTCCCCTCCCCCACGCGGTGAATGGTCTCGATTTTGTATCTCGTAAAGTTTCTTAATTAATTTATCCATTGTAGACATCAAATCCGGCCTCCGTGCGTCGCCGCCGCCCTCGCTCAGTGAATGAAATTCCGAGAAACCTCACAGAAACTTTCCCTTAAAGGCATCTCACACCCACCCACCCACAAATTGTATCAAATCATCAACTTTAAGAGGATAAAGCACTTCACAGCAGCTTCACTCTCGCAGTGACTCAAATTGGTCATCAAGAGATTTTTAATTAAAAGCAAAGAAATTCCTTGAAAAACCACCCGACTTCATCCGCCCACCGTTTGTCAGAGAGAGGGTCCCTTTGCTGCGCAGTGTGTTAGGACACATTTCTTTTGGTAAAGCTGGAAAATTATGGACGCGTCACAGCTGCCCGGGTGATGTTGTTTCTAACTGCAACCCCTTTCGTGTACGGGTGTATGCTCGCTCGTACGATACATACCGATGTGTGGCTCTGTAGGAAATTGCCTTTGCAACCTCAACTGCCCTCAAGCAGCTGGACGCTCCTCCTGCTGCTGCTGGTGCTGCCATTGCCACTGTCAATGCTGTTGCTATACACAACTACCGCTGTTGTTGGTTTTAATTATGTCCTGCTACAACTATGACCATGACCACTGGTGTGTAGGGTAAGAATTTAGAAGCTTTCACACACTATCTCCGGTCTTTGAGACGGAGGTCCTGTTTGCCTGTTTGCCTCTGGGGCGGGGTGAGACTGAAAGAACATGCTTCTGAAAATTAGAACGAATTGACTTTACAATGTCTGGATGGTCGGTGTGTGTGTGGTGCGGTGTGGTGTGGCGCTGTGGCAAGGAGGCGGAGCTCGGTTTCTTTTTTGTTAATGAGTCCTGTTGAAATTTATTAGACTGACCATGATTTCGGAAGTGTAATCCATGCAGGACGTGAACGAGGGGTTGAACTTGATATCCATCGGTTTTGCTAATTCATGGCGGTGATTACAAGGATCCGTACCGTGTTGCAGGTGGTCGTTTGGTTGGGTTCTGTTGGAGTCCTTGATGAAAGTTTGTAGCTTCTTGTTGCACATGCGGGCGTCGTCTGAGTGTTGCTTGGTGGAGTTGTATTTGTCTTTTGCATCGTCCTCGTCGTCGTCATCTGGGTTTTCAGATAAAGGACTCTCAGTTTTCTTAACTCCTTCAAGTAATCGGTTAGTTGTCGTGAACAGACAGGGGTTAAGTGTACAAAAGGGTAATTTATCGGCCTGTCGAGGGAGGAGATTTCATTATTTACAGCAAATTGGAAGCAGGGATCGTCAGTCAGTGGGGAGCAGGTTTTAGGGAGGGATCTCGGGCAGGCATTTATCTGAGGTATTGATCCTTAAATCAAGTGATGAAGCAAATTCCCACTTCAGCATCAATCAATGCTTTGGCAGGTACCAAGGGGAATGAGCATAAGGAACGAAGTGCTCTCACTCATACAGGAAATTTAAGCTTCTTCTTCTTCTTCTTAGGGCGCTAAAGTCCGAAGTGGACCTGGGCCTCACCTAACACGCCTTTCCAGCCAGCGCGATCTCCCGCCAGCTGTCTCCAGTTTCGCATCACAGCCCACAAGTTCGAGAAGACAAAAAAGACAAGGAAGACCGAACCTCCGTTTCAAGCACCAAGCTATCGCGGATGCCAGAGCGCTTGGTCAGGATAACTGGAAGCAGAATGCCCGGACCGCAGGGCATGGGAGGCTGCCGTGTCTCAGGCAGAGACCCTTCACGGGTCGGGAACCCGCTAAGTAAGTAAGTCTTCAGTTTCGCACGCCAAGCCGTCCGAGGTCCCTCTCGAGTTGTGTGCGCCACCTTGTACGTGGACCTCCTCTGCTGCGTCGCCTTCAATGTGGACGTCCTCTGTTGCGTCGCCTTCAATGTGGACGTCCTCTGTTGCGTCGCCTTCAATGTGGACGTCCTCTGTTGCGTCGCCCTCAATGTGGACGTCCTCTGTTGCGTCGCCCTCAATGTGGACGTCCTCTGTTGCGTCGCTTTTAATGTGGACGTCCTCTGTTGCGTCGCCTTCAATGTGGACGTCCTCTGTTGCGTCGCCTTCAATGTGGACGTCCTCTGTTGCGTCGCCTTCAATGTGGACGTCCTCTGTTGCGTCGCCCTCAATGTGGACGTCCTCTGTTGCGTCGCCCTCAATGTGGACGTCCTCTGTTGCGTCGCCCTCAATGTGGACGTCCTCTGTTGCGTCGCCCTCAATGTGGACGTCCTCTGTTGCGTCGCCCTCAATGTGGACGTCCTCTGTTGCGTCGCCTTCAATGTGGACGTCCTCTGTTGCGTCGCCTTCAATGTGGACGTCCTCTGTTGCGTCGCCTTCAATGTGGACGTCCTCTGTTGCGTCGCCCTCAATGTGGACGTCCTCTGTTGCGTCGCCTTCAATGTGGACGTCCTCTGTTGCGTCGCCCTCAATGTGGACGTCCTCTGTTGCGTCGCCCTCAATGTGGACGTCCTCTGTTGCGTCGCCCTCAATGTGGACGTCCTCTGTTGCGTCGCCCTCAATGTGGACGTCCTCTGTTGCGTCGCCTTCAATGTGGACGTCCTCTGTTGCGTCGCCCTCAATGTGGACGTCCTCTGTTGCGTCGCCTTCAATGTGGACGTCCTCTGTTGCGTCGCCCTCAATGTGGACGTCCTCTGTTGCGTCGCCCTCAATGTGGACGTCCTCTGTTGCGTCGCCCTCAATGTGGACGTCCTCTGTTGCGTCGCCTTCAATGTGGACGTCCTCTGTTGCGTCGCCTTCAATGTGGACGTCCTCTGTTGCGTCGCCCTCAATGTGGACGTCCTCTGTTGCGTCGCCCTCAATGTGGACGTCCTCTGTTGCGTCGCCCTCAATGTGGACGTCCTCTGTTGCGTCGCCCTCAATGTGGACGTCCTCTGTTGCGTCGCCCTCAATGTGGACGTCCTCTGTTGCGTCGCCTTCAATGTGGACGTCCTCTGTTGCGTCGCCCTCAATGTGGACGTCCTCTGTTGCGTCGCCCTCAATGTGGACGTCCTCTGTTGCGTCGCTTTTAATGTGGACGTCCTCTGTTGCGTCGCCTTCAATGTGGACGTCCTCTGTTGCGTCGCCTTCAATGTGGACGTCCTCTGTTGCGTCGCCTTCAATGTGGACGTCCTCTGTTGCGTCGCCTTCAATGTGGACGTCCTCTGTTGCGTCGCCCTCAATGTGGACGTCCTCTGTTGCGTCGCCCTCAATGTGGACGTCCTCTGTTGCGTCGCCCTCAATGTGGACGTCCTCTGTTGCGTCGCCCTCAATGTGGACGTCCTCTGTTGCGTCGCCTTCAATGTGGACGTCCTCTGTTGCGTCGCCCTCAATGTGGACGTCCTCTGTTGCGTCGCCTTCAATGTGGACGTCCTCTGTTGCGTCGCCCTCAATGTGGACGTCCTCTGTTGCGTCGCCCTCAATGTGGACGTCCTCTGTTGCGTCGCCCTCCATGTGGACGTCCTCTGTTGCGTCGCCCTCAATGTGGACGTCCTCTGTTGCGTCGCCCTCAATGTGGACGTCCTCTGTTGCGTCGCCCTCAATGTGGACGTCCTCTGTTGCGTCGCCCTCAATGTGGACGTCCTCTGTTGCGTCGCCTTCAATGTGGACGTCCTCTGTTGCGTCGCCTTCAATGTGGACGTCCTCTGTTGCGTCGCCCTCAATGTGGACGTCCTCTGTTGCGTCGCCCTCAATGTGGACGTCCTCTGTTGCGTCGCCCTCAATGTGGACGTCCTCTGTTGCGTCGCCCTCAATGTGGACGTCCTCTGTTGCGTCGCCCTCAATGTGGACGTCCTCTGTTGCGTCGCCTTCAATGTGGACGTCCTCTGTTGCGTCGCCTTCAATGTGGACGTCCTCTGTTGCGTCGCCCTCAATGTGGACGTCCTCTGTTGCGTCGCCCTCAATGTGGACGTCCTCTGTTGCGTCGCCCTCAATGTGGACGTCCTCTGTTGCGTCGCCCTCAATGTGGACGTCCTCTGTTGCGTCGCCTTCAATGTGGACGTCCTCTGTTGCGTCGCCTTCAATGTGGACGTCCTCTGTTGCGTCGCCTTCAATGTGGACGTCCTCTGTTGCGTCGCCCTCAATGTGGACGTCCTCTGTTGCGTCGCCCTCAATGTGGACGTCCTCTGTTGCGTCGCCCTCAATGTGGACGTCCTCTGTTGCGTCGCCCTCAATGTGGACGTCCTCTGTTGCGTCGCCCTCAATGTGGACGTCCTCTGTTGCGTCGCCTTCAATGTGGACGTCCTCTGTTGCGTCGCCTTCAATGTGGACGTCCTCTGTTGCGTCGCCCTCAATGTGGACGTCCTCTGTTGCGTCGCCCTCAATGTGGACGTCCTCTGTTGCGTCGCCCTCAATGTGGACGTCCTCTGTTGCGTCGCCCTCAATGTGGACGTCCTCTGTTGCGTCGCCCTCAATGTGGACGTCCTCTGTTGCGTCGCCTTCAATGTGGACGTCCTCTGTTGCGTCGCCTTCAATGTGGACGTCCTCTGTTGCGTCGCCTTCAATGTGGACGTCCTCTGTTGCGTCGCCCTCAATGTGGACGTCCTCTGTTGCGTCGCCCTCAATGTGGACGTCCTCTGTTGCGTCGCCCTCAATGTGGACGTCCTCTGTTGCGTCGCCTTCAATGTGGACGTCCTCTGTTGCGTCGCCCTCAATGTGGACGTCCTCTGTTGCGTCGCCCTCAATGTGGACGTCCTCTGTTGCGTCGCCTTCAATGTGGACGTCCTCTGTTGCGTCGTCTTCAATGTGGACGTCCTCCTCTGCTGCGTCGCCTTCAATGTGGACGTCCTCTGTTGCATTGTCCCACAGGCTCAGAGTCAAAGACTCTTCGGGACGGAGCTAAGTTGCCCATTCGCTCTACATGAACAGGACCAAAGATCGCAAGTAGAACTTTTCTCTTGAAAAGACCAAGAGACTCTTCATCCGCTTGGGATATTGTCCATGCCTCTGCGCCGTAAAGTAGGACTGGGATGATCAAGGACTTATACAGAGCCACCTTTTTTTTTCGGACGATTTTTTGAAACACTACTGGAGCACTCAGACTAAAAACTGGTCCGTTGTACTGCCAGGTAGCAACATACTCCAGTGATGGTGCCGTTAATTTGACCCCAACGGCAAATGTTGACTGGACTAGATTTGAAAAACCGGATAAAAGCGTATTAACTTTACTTTCACTGGGATTCGAACCTGGACTTGGGGGATGCACTTACCCAACTGCGCCATCCAGTCGTTCTTAGTCCAGTGCCGTTAACTTGATCCCAACGGCAAATGGTGACTGGACCAGATTCGATTTTACTGCGATTCGAACCTGGGACCCCTCTAACTTGGGCAGGCAGCTAACCAACTGCGCCATCCAATCGTATCAGAGTCAACTTGGTCTTCCGAGAGAGGGTTCTACTATTCAATTGCCCAAAAAACCAGCGGTTGGCAAAAGTTACTCTGCGTTTGATCTCGGTACTGTTTCTCACCACCGTCGAATTGAGGTTGAAAGTCAGGTGCTTTACCAAGCACAAGGTGAACACTTCGTTTTGAACTTTAAAGAATTCCTCTGAGGGTCTTCCCCTGCTCGTGTCCCTCTTCTCTGACCATTCACCCGCACGCTGCCAGAGAAACTCCTCAAACATTCCTCCACCACTCACAGATTGACAAGTGAATGGGAAGCAAACTCCATCTCAGGGAAAATGCATATTCACCGTACTCACAGATTCGATAGACGCATCCCCCTGTCAGCCAAAAACTTGAAAAACGACCAAAATAACCTCACATCTCACACAAGCAGAAAAAAAATCTCCCCGTCAAATCTGATCCTTAAGCTTGAAACCAAATGCTCTCTCATCCATCCATCCATCCATTCACTGGGCCAGCCAGGTATGCCATCCGAGCGAGTACTACATGCGAAAAGGGTTAAGTGCTCCCAAAGTACGTACCCTTAGAATAAGATGGCAAAAAACGAACCCTCACTCTTTCCTTCAGTTCCATAGTCCTTTCAAAACATAAACAAAGGACCTGGGGTTGCACGGAAACAACGAAAAAAATAAAATAAAATTCCGTAAATCATATTTGTTCGCTTTCAAGGAGAAAATACTTTAAGTCATGTGGGATGCTTAAGTATTCCTCCCTCCAGTCAGTTTGATGTTAAATTCGTCCCGCAAAGAAGGCACGGGCACCGGGACACAGCAAAAAAAAAAAAGTGAACAAACGAAGGAGCGAAGGAAAAAAATACCAAAAAATATGGAAATCCTGAAATGGCAAGTGTGTTGTTATCGTCCAGGGAGAAATTTTATTAAAACAAGCGAAAGCAACAGAGTACACAACGATGCAGGGAGGAGGACAGAGAGAGAGAGTGCAGAGTGGAGATGGTAAAACAAAAAGAAGAACAAAAAAAAAAAAAAATGTGGGAGCCCCTGAAGGCAACACCGGAGACGGAGGATATCAATTTTCATTCTTCTAAGCCAAGTGCTTACACCATTCCACCACCACCCACACATCCGCTGAAGGTTATCAAGCGAACAGAAAGGATATACAGTACATGCCAGGAATTTCAGCTCCCCACCAGCAGCGGCAACACGGACAAGAACAAGAGAAAAACAGTGAAAACGCTTTTCAGGAACCAGCAAAACGAACAACAGAAGAGAAAAAAATAAACACACAAAATAATGAATAGAGAGGAGCACCCAAAAAAGGATGACTTACAGAATGTGGCGAAGACGAAGTTACTCATTAAAAGGTTGAGGTTAGGTTTGTGCGGTACGAGTACGAGGACGAGGACGAGTACATGCGGAAGACATCGATACCCTGGTGAAGTCAGAGCAAGTCCACTGTCCGACGGGGCTGCAAAGAGGGGGGAAAGAGGGAAGAAAATATGGAAATTTTGCCGTTTCCTTTGCTGTTTTTCCGATAATCCCGCAATAAACTCCGATATGGTATAGTTAGAAACTTGATTAGATTACATCTCGGGGCTGCGTCGTCGTTGCTTAATTTATGATTGGAATTATGGTCCTTCCTCGTTGTGGCAGTTATTTTGGGGATATAATTTATCGAAGTTCATTTGCTGGCAGGAGATAGCAGGAGAGACGTCCTTTCTACCGTCAAACGGCGGCCGGAGAGTGGTTGCGAAGCGATTGGAGCGTTTGGAGCGGCCTAATGGCATTATTTCCGTGGCAATTTAGATATCACATTTTTCTTTTTCGCCTTTCCTTCCTTCCCTCGCTCTCAGTTCTCTAGAAATGATGGACACACTTCGGTATTTGCCTGACATTTCCTCAAGGGGAGGGTGTGCATCACTTTTGTGTGGGGGGGCTTTGGATTTGTCTGTTAGGGCTCACTAATTCGATGGGTTACGTCACACACGGTTTCGAGCCTAGGCAGGCGGAAGATATTGAAAAAAAAAAAGAGAAACGAGAGCAAAAGAAACGCAAAACGGAAGGGAGTTGTAAATTGGCAAGGATATGGGCTGTCGGCTGTTAACTTTTTGATTGAGTCATCTATTACCGCCGCGGAACTGGATTTTAAGTTCGACTTTGAATTTGCATTTGAATACGGATGATGTGCGGCGAAGATGACGTGTGATTGATGGTGGCGGTCGGTTGACAGATGGATTTGGGTAAAGAAGTTGCTAGAGAGAGGGGCTTTGAAAGGACTTAGGCCGGAATTGATATGATTAATTGTGGAAAAGATGAAGGCTAGGGGAACACCGTGCTGTCATGCCATCATTTATCGTGCCGAGGGGTGGAAGGGGAATTCGTTCCGTGGTATTCCTGTGGCGACTTAAGTCAGGAATAACGCGCGTCAAGTCGCAGGCCGTCACTTGTTCAAGAATTAGCGCATCACGCTCAACCACCGGCGTCGTCCATTCGGTTTGGAAGTCGTTATCTTCTTGACGGAAGATAGATTGTTTCAGGGAACGAATGTCGGCACAAATTTGTGCTGGAATTAGGGAGCAACCACTGTTGACAGCCTGTTCGTCTTTTTCGTCAAGTTTACGGGGCTGATTTGAAATGGTGAACATGAACAGATGTGAGTCGGAGTCTCAATTTTGAAAATGGACCAGTTCACTTCGCGTAACAAAAGTCCTCATGGCACCAAACGGTCCAAACTGAGAAGAGCAACCCTTCATCTCCCCCAAATTCCTGCTGCTCCCCTGGCAATGCGTACGCTCCCGCTTACAGATTTCATCACTTATCCCCGTATTCAAAATCATGCTTCATATCCACTGGCACGGAGAACAAAAGCAAAAACTGCTGCTCCCCCTTCGGTAATTGCGTCGAGTTCAATGAGATATGCTACTTACCCGCAAACAATCGAAATGCAAATGAAAGGATTAGACCAAGCCAAGAGAGAGAGGGAGAGTAAACTGGATTGAAGGCAGGAGAAACTCCATGATATCCATCCATTCATCCGCCAGCCATCCATTAAGCGCGACACAAAAGACCGCTTTGTATGTCGTGTCCACTGTCCCACCGAGAAAAGCTTATAATCTACCGGAACCGGAATTTTCATCACTCTAGGGTAGTATTTACGCAGCAGTGTGTATGTCTTTGGGGCTCCCTACGTTCAATCCAATTGACATTTCAGCTTTACAGCCACAGAACGATATAATGGGGAGGGTATGGGGAACATTAGAAGTACAGCAGAGGATTACAGCGAACGGCACAGCACCAATGACACCGAGATACCGAACGGGCCAACCCTTTTTTGCCATCATCGTGCCGATCATCATCAGAGTTAATAGTTCGTTGTAATTACTTGAAAGGCGCCGTAGCGTCAACCCGTTTTATTGTTATTTCTTTTCTTGTTTCTGTCCGCAGTCCTTTCTCGTCGTCGTCGTCCTCATCGTCGTCGTCGTAGAACAAGCCGATGTAGTTGTGAATGAGGACCTGAAACGCACTCACGCATTAGGGAACGAAGGACAAAGTGACGCTATTAAGTGATTTCCTTTCACTTACACTGAGTTGCCATCAGGCCCGAAGGAGACCTAGTCTTCGGCGTCTATTGTTTTGCCTTGTCCTTGTCCTTACCGCAAAGTTTTTGAACTCCCTGCCCCTCGGTGCTTTTGAATGCTCCATTGTTCTTTGCAATTTCGTCGGCGATAATGCCTTTCTGGGGAGAGCAACCTTCGTTTTGAATATCTAAATAAATAATTTTTCGAAGCCGCCCGCCCGTCCCCGGCGCTGGGAATCTCAAGGATTCTTATCTTAATTAATTGTAGATAACTTTCGTGTACGACTCTGGTTGTTTTTCGGCTCTCTCCGATCTCGAGGACTCCAACTACTCGAGGAGTGGATTTCGCCCATCAGATAGACTGCTTTTGAAAGTCTTGAAACAATAATCTCAAGGATACAAGTCCTGCCAATAACAATTACAAGGAATTGCCCCTGCTCGGTTGGCTGTTTGTTTATCTTGAGAATTTTGAAAGGCTATTTACGGTGCCTGCCCTCTCTGGCCCGTCCGCTGATTGTGACAACTTACGTGTGTCGTTAGCATGCGCCTCCGGAGCCCGCATAACGCCCGAGGCTGTGTTATGTCCGGAGATTTTCAGCGTGAGATACGGCTTAATCACACACGAGAGTTGCGTTTCAAAAGGAACCACCTACAGGACAACAAATGGCCTGTCACATTAGAATTACACCTATCAGGCGTTTAATCATGCGAAATGATACCGCACAACATCGGGTTTCGGCTCCAATTAGACGCATCGCACACCAGCACAACGGCACATCAGCTCAGCTCATCCGGCGCGGTGTGAGCCGGCGAAGGTAATCCCCTCGAGGCAGGTCCTTGGAAATGATTTGTATTCTTCCTCGAACACAGCCGCACACACAAAAAAGGAAGGACACCACAAAAAACCAACCGAATACAGCTGAGCTTCTGAGTTATTTATTGCCATTCGGGGATGCGATACTTTTTTGTGATTATTCCGAGACTAGAGCGCTGTCTCCTGGAAGGAGAATCCCAACGAAACCCCACCCAAAGCTTCCCGATATCGTTTGCATTTTTTTTCCTCATCCTCTCCGTTGCGTCTTCCTGACTGGTGACTGTGGTTTGACTTAAGATTAGGCGATAGGACTCCTAGGAGCATGGAATTGGCGGTGCCGGGCTCTGACGGATGTGGGGAAATCTGAAAACCCATTTCGGACACGCACGCACCATGGGCCCTTGAGACTTCTCGACCCAGCTGAAGTTTTTTCAAAACACCGTCCCGCGTTCGTTTCCTTTTCGAGATAGCAGCCTTTCGAGGGTGTACCTCCCCGAGGCATTGTTTCGTCTCTTCCGCCAGAGGAACACACTCTCGGTCTCATTAGTTTTGCCGCAAAAGTGTCAACACTCATCGCCGGTACACGTGTCGATGTCGCAGCCTCCCGGCCGACTTCTGGGAAATTCATTGAACTGGACGGTGGGTTGGCGGCAGAGACCGAGGGCACAGGGACAACTTTAACACGTTAAATTATGGCTTCCATGTCAGTGCTCACCGAATTCGGTGTGATTCGTTGCGATACGTTTCATTTCGTATTCCACTCGTCCGGCTGCCTTGTACGCCGTTTGACGGCACATTGAACAGACAATAAACTGCTGAGTCGGCGAGAAGAGGGAGGGCGCAACTGCTCCCACGACAGGAAATGAGAATTTATCCCACAGGGAGTGTGCATCCACATCAGGACACACTTACTACATCGCGCGCGTTTCTTTTTTTGTCATATTTTTCCACAGATTGCGCAATAATTGAATTTTCCCCGTCGGAGATGCCTCAAGGATGTCGCCTTGCTCCAGCACACATCATCTCCGCCATTTTCAGTGTTCAAACAGCTCGTCCTTTTTGTTGCTGCTTCTTCCCTGGTTTTGGTGTACTTATTGTGCCATTAGCTACTGTGAATCAGTTCAGAATGGGTGTCCTGATGAGTGCAAACGATGACAGTTTCCCCTCGGAAAAAAAAACCGAACCATCCTCCCGAGACGTTGAAAACAATTTCTTTCCCATTTCGAGTCTTTGCCGGGGATCCTGCGAAATCCCCACCGCAAAGACAATGAACATATGTGAGAGCGCACATGCGGCAGAGAGTGCGGTGTGTGAACTTCCTCCCGATTGGCATTTTCCCGAAACCTAATGCAGTAGATTGCGGTGTTGACATCCTGCTACAAATGTGGCATTATCCTGAATGCGGCAAAATGTTGTATTTGGCTCCACACACACACACACAGAGTGAAAATTTGCAATTTGCTAAAAATTGATTCTCCGCAGATACCAGAAGGCTGGACTTGGACTCCCATCCTCCTCCGCATCCAATCTTTCCAATATTCCGCCACCAACATTTGACATTATCTTAGCGTTACCAGTTTCGTTTTTTCTCTCGTCTTTTGTTTCTGTCTTCTGGTGCTTCTGCTGGTGGGGATGTCCAAACCAAACCAAGCACTTCCCTCGTCTGTTTTTTTTTTTTTCGTTTTTGTGTTGCTTCTGACTAAAGTCGTCCACTTTCCTTAAGTAATCCATTTTGGAGCGCTGTCATAATTTCTGTGTTCTGTTTTTTTTTTTGTTCTGTGTCTCTTCTCGTTCATCCACAAACAGACAGGACGCTGAGCAGAAACAAAAAAAAAAAACAGAAAAAAGACCGAAGAACGAATGAAAAAAAAGAATCAACCAAGTCCTGCCGGCGGCGATGATAAATGACTCAGGAATGCGTTAAGTCCTGTGACAAACGAATTTATCATTACAACAATAAATTTGCAGTCAACAGCGGCAGCAGCAGCAGCAGAAGCAGCAGCAACAGCAGCGGCGGAGGCAGTCAAGGCAGCAGAAGGACGACAAGGACGATTGTGTAGTCAGCTATTTGCTTCGTTTGTGGTGTTCAGTGTTCACTGATGGCGATGGCGGTGGTGGTCCCATTTTTGGGATGGGTGTGTGTATTTGGTACGAATTCAGCTCACTCGCATGTCCTGGATGTAAAAAGGAAGTTGGAACGCTTCTGACAGCTAAGAAGGAGAACAAAACTTCCCGATCCTCGACGCTGTTTTCTGTTTGAGTCTGTATGCTCCTTTTTTTTGTCTTTCTTTCTTCATCTATCCTGGTCCTGTTGGCGTCCACTTTGATGAGGGGGGGAGGTGGGGGGGGGGGGGGGTAAAGCAATTCCCACGACAAGCTGAGAGGCTGTTGGAAGGAGGGTGCGTAAGTACACAAGTATTATGTAATTAGCCTGCGCACTTAATTCCCGTGCAAACATGTCCTTCAGTCGCACACACACACACACACGAGCGCTGTGAGAACTTGCAGAAGCAAGACAAATATGAATTTTGTGAAAAATAAACTGGCGCTCAACTGAAACAACCGAAGAGCAGAAACTGATTGCAGAACAAATTAAAACGAGGACTTTCGTGTTTGGTGGGGAAAAAAAAAACAAAAGGACAAGGGGACGATGATGCTTTTCCTTTTGTGTGCCATGACCACACACTTGTCACTTGTCACATTTGACAGAAAACTGAACGGAGAGGGGTGTAAGAAAAGATAGAAACAGTCACAGCAGCCACACTCATAAATTAAACACTAAAAGTAAAGACTCCAAGGATAACAGCGCAGCACATAAATAATAATAGCGCCTTGGTGTTGAAAATTCGAAAGATAAATTCTTATCCGTGGCATAATGAGGCCTCATAACCATAGGGGGAGCCTTTTAAGATGATGACAATATGATAAACGATGCAGGAGTTATGCTCTCGTCCTTCTTTTGTACGAAGACAACGCATGACGACAAAGCTCTTAAACAAACACCAACAACGAGCAAACCATCAGCCATTAACCATCAGCGCCCACAGCGCCCATCCACCATCTAGTAGTGGAAGCCCTCACAGTGTCATGTGAATATTCGTGGTAGCGCATCATTAAGTCCTAAAATATCCTTCAGACTGGCCATTTCCTCCGGCACGGCAATAAAAATACCGCCGACTTTTATCCGGCTTTCGCATGTTAGATGCGATTACTTTTTATTAACAAAAGGCTCCGGACCCCGGGCGCTGGACTCCGGAACACACACAAAGCACAGAGATACACGCTGATGGCCGAAACATATGGAACTCGATGTTATCCCCCTCCCCACCCATAATCTGGCCAACTAGATAAAAAAATAAATAAATACGAAAAACCGGAGCTGGGTGTGTGGGGAGCAGGCGAAAGCCCTGTGCACTGTGACACCCTGGCACTGGTGGCGTCGCCAACATCAGAGGCGTAGTTTCGCTCGTCATCATCATCATCGCTCGGCCCTGATGTAATTTATGAAAGGCGATAAAAGTCAATTATTGAAGATAAATTATGATTACACCACGCTTACACTTGTTAATTGAGCGAGTGTGTGTTTGGCGAGCGAAACGCGAGCGGAGGGGCAAGATTTCGAATGCAATTCAGTCTGTAGTCACTCCACCGGCACGGCGAAGGGGTCCTAAATCAAAAATTAAACGAACTAAACTGCAACAATGTCTGGGTAATTGAATTAGCTAATGGTCCTTGCGCCCAGCATGTGGGGCGAAGTGCTCCTGTGCCCATGTGCACGGGCATACCTACGGCCGGGTCATTCGGATTAGTGTCCCGAACTTGGACTGTAATTAGCCATCATTCCAAGCCATTAATTAGGTTTGGGTTTCCTTTCTTCAATTAGAATTATGTATGTTCTCCGTCGTCCTTCTGGATCGCTTGCCTTCGCAGGCGGGTTGCCGCCCGCGGGTGAGTGTCCTTTCTCAAGAAATTATTGCCGGACACAGTTTGCTGTTTGCGCAAGTGGAAGGACATTAATAGCATATTTTTGGTGAATTTTTTTCTCTCTCTCGCCCGTCCTCGTTTGTCCTTCGTGCAAATTACACCAAAAAAAAAAATGGGAGAGATTTCCACCTCACTTGCACCTTACATTCGGTCAAAGGCCCATCTACGTGTGCTCCATTTGAAGGCCACGGAGGACAACAACTCATTCAGTCCCATTAACGAGGAAAAAGGGGAAAAATTATCAACGAAATCGTTTGGCCATTAAAAACAGACGGACGACTGCACGACGGACGACCAGCGAGAGGGGGCTTATAATTAACTTTCACTAAAGATAAATAAATGCTCCACGCTGGAAGGTAACCAAGAAGATGACGACGATGAGGGCTGCGAGCGAGGGCTGAGTTCTCTGCCAAGCCAAGCCGGGCGTTGGGTGGATGAAGCGGAATCGAGGAAAAAGGACTTAATGGGTGGAAATTTGCGTTAGTGGTATTTTCTTTTAATTTTTCTCTCCTTTTTTTGAATATTCTTCTTCTGTCACAAAAGGCTTCCTCCATCCGTGGACGGCTCCAGGTCTGCTGGAAATAATGAAGTGGAAGGATTTGAATTTAATTACTCGAATGTATTCTTGTGTAACTTGTATTTCAGGCGGAAGTAACTTTTCGTCGCAATGGGGCTTGATGGGAGTGATTATGACCGAGGGGCAGGCAGTGCTGGAGAGGGGGTGGCGCCAACACTGTTCAGTGAAGACTTGCGATCAGTGAAGTATTGGCAGAGGAATGGTGGAAGTGCTAAAAAATCCATGGTGCAGCTCTTCCGGGAGACCTTCCTGGCAACCTTCACTCGAATTCAGGTATTCAACATCTTCTTTCGTCTTAGGGCGCTAGCCCTGCGAGGAATTCAGGTATCCAACGTCTTCCTTCTTAGGGCGCTAGCCATGCGAGTCAGTGAAGTATCGGCAGAGGAATGGAGGTGTTAGAAAAGCCATGATTTTAGGAGACGCCTTCCTAGTGACTAGATGACGCAGTTTGTTAAATGCCTACGCTAAGTTGCATGGGGTCCCAGGTTCGAATCCCAGTGAAACCAAAGTTTATACGCTTTTGTCCGTTTTTCAAAGGAAACCCCAAGCAGCGCCGACGAAAGATAAGGATCATGTACTCAACCAGGACGACTGGATCGCGTAGTTGGTTAAGTGCCTGTCCAAAGTTAGAGCGGTCCCGGGTTCGAATCCCAGTAAACGCAAAGTTAATACGCTTTCATCGGGTTTTTCAAATCTGGTCCAGATGTTAACTCCGAACTTCCTCATCCAGAATCAACGACTGGATGGCGCAGTTGGTTAAGTATCTCCCCTAAGTTAGACGGGGTCCCAGGTTCAAATCCCAGTGAAAGCAAAGTTAGTACGGTTTTTCAAATCTGGTCCAGTAACCATTTGCCGTTGGCATCAAATTAACGCCGCTATCACTGGAGTGGTCGATCAGTGTTAGTAGTCTGACTGTGGATATCACAATGGACCAACATGGTCTAAGTGTGCTGGTGAATCCACCAGCAGCCCTCTAACCTAACCTAAAAAGAGCTTACGACGTTCTCCCATATCATCTCCTGCTGGCCATGTGAAGCACGCATTCCCTGCTTTCAATAAATCGTTGCCGCATTTAAAGCGAAGCTTGACGAAGAATTGTCTATCAAGACTTGCCTTGACCCACCTGTCAGCAGCTTTCTAACCTAACCTAACCTTCACTGGAATTCAGGTATCCAACGTCTTCTTTCTTCTTAGGGCCCATCCCCTAACTCACTGACTGCCCCTCGGTCATAATCAACTCAGAATCTCAGAGTTCAGAGTTCAATCCGAGGTGGACCTGAGCCTCACTCTAACGTCTTACTTACTTAACAGGCCTACGACCCATGGAGGGTCCGAGCCTGATATATCGCTGCCTTCCATCGTTGACGGTCTTGGGCACGCTGCTTTCAGTCATCAAGACCAAGCTGTCTTGCGTCCGCGATGACTCGGTCTTTGCACCAGAGGTTCGGTCTTCCTCTCCTTCTCGAACCGGGAGGCTGTCTTGCATCCGCGATGACTTGGTCTTTGTACCGGAGGTTCGGTCTTCCTCTCCTTCTCGCACCAGGAGGCTGTCTTGCGTCCGCGATGACTTGGTCTTTGTACCGGAGGTTCGGTCTTCCTCTCCTTCTAGAACCAGGAGGCTGTCTTGCGTCCGCGATGACTTGGTCTTTGTACCGGAGGTTCGGTCTTCCTCTCCTTCTCGCACCAGGAGGCTGTCTTGCGTCCGCGATGACTTGGTCTTTGTACCGGAGGTTCGGTCTTCCTCTCCTTCTCGAACCAGGAGGCTCGGATTCGAAGACCCTCTGCTGGAGCTGGAGCGTTGTTGTCCACGCGCTCGATGTGGCCAGCCAGCCAAGGCAGTCAACGGATTTTTGGCTTCCGGACTGGTACAGCTCATAGAGTTCGCGGTTGTGTCTTCTCCTCCATTCGCCTTCCTCGCACACGGGGCCAAATATCCGACGTAGAATTTTTCTTTCGAAGACTCCAACGTCTTCTCTCTTCTAAGGGCGCTACAGTCCGAGGTGGACCTGGGCCTCACACCAACGTCTAGCAAAAGTAAAATTTTCCAAGGCGACACCAGGAGACGCTCAAGAAGGCCCTCTCTCACCAAGTCAACGGATGAAACTCAGTTGACCCGTGCAATAGGTGAACGAATTCTACCGTCCTCCCATCACGAGATGACGGCTCAACTTATCCATAAACACACACCGCATGAAATGAAGTTCTCGAGTTTATGTTCTCGATGTCCTAACGCAATCGATTAGCAGCAACTTCACACAGCCACTCACGGCCAGTTACCGCTCCGGCCGCAGTCGCAGCAACATTGATGGCCAAAGCAGTCGATCAACTTGATTAATCTCTCGTAAACAACACTGTCGTTGACGACTGGCGCCATGCGACATTTACGCAGTTCACCTTACACCGTCATAAACCCAGGCCACTGGCCGTGAGCCTCTAACTTCCAGTTCAATTACAATTCCTGCAATAAAATAAATTACGCTCTCGATTGTAAGACGACAAGTGCGCCCTCACTTCACCGTCGTCTCGGTTGATCGGCTTTCTGTCCCGAATGCGACAACCGGAGGCCGATGCAAGCCGGAAAAGTCCCCCCTCATGCTAATGAGCCGACATAAAAACCTTTCATTCACAATCGAAGTGAATGAAACTAAAATTCTTTTATAGCCGCGAGCGGTGTTAACTAAGGCCACCCCCTCATCCCCCTCCTACACCCACTCGAAATTAAGGTTATTGATGTCAATGTCCAGTGATCGTCGTTAATGCCGCGCTGTGCTCCTCTACGCACAATCCAATAAACGGGAAATGTAAACAAGGAATAAAATGAATTTATGACCTCTAACGCATTCGGTGGCAGTTTAAAGCGTGTAAAAACCCATCCGCCCCTCACCTCAGAGTGGCACACAAAAAAGTAATCATTTTTACAGCCCACCACCTGACACCGCCCGCCTGACTCCACCAGAGAGCACAGGTCCTGTGTATTTTTTATACTCTCTGCCACATAACTCATAATTACCTTCCGCTAAATAAATACGCAGTTAACATTTTGTCGAAAGTTATAGGCAATTGTCGAGCCTAGGAAGCGCCGGTGGTCAGGCGAACTGGTGAAACAAAAAATCGGCAGGGATGCGAGAGTGGCCGTGTGGTTGTGTCCGATTTTATGGCTACTACCGCCTCTCGCAGAGCATAAATTGAAACAAATTGAACGAAATAAAGGCCCGAATGCCAATTAGCCACCGCCAATAAAAGTCCAGGGAGCACCAAACCGCTCCGGTGCCGGCATGAAGGACACAAAAGACATATACAACCATCCCGTGAGTGGGGTGCACCCTCGCCACCAAAAATATGCGTTTCCCTGTGTGCCTGTGTGCTGCCTAAAAGCAACACAAGGACATAAAAATACTTGCGCTGATATTAAATCACATAAATTGTTGAATTGCGGAACATTACCCAGCAAAAGGATAACGATGAGAGACGAAGGAAGACGTAAGTAATTTGCCGAACTATTCGCAGTGCGATCGAGAGAGGGAGAAGAGCGCGCGAACGAGAGCAATCAAGGCCTGACGGGACCAAAGGGAGCATGGAGGACGAATAAATTCCAAGGAGTTTTGTAATCCGTTTTAATGACAAACGCAGATACCCCCACAAGGCACTGGAGCACACACACAGCGCACAGGGCACACAGTCAAACAGGATAACACTGAAGATGATGGAGAAGGCGCACCAGAAAGGATGACAAACACTTTAGCACGCATTCCCTGCCACTTGCCGTGGCTGTTTTCCCTTTCACAATTAATGAAAACGAAAGTCCTTGCACGCTCGAGTGTCCACTTGGCAAGATGGATCTTTTACCTCCCTCCCCACACACACACACACGCTGAAGAGGAATACACGAGTGCACACACATGTACATCTTGTGTGAGGATACCTCGAGATCATGGCTCAGAGCTTATTTTTTGTTCTGCGCCACATCCTGAGTGTCCTTTCGTTCGGTGGAAACAATCGCCTAAAAATTGAAGTGATATCCCTTCGCGCCGTTGCGATGACGCGCCGCAAGGACATGAGTGTGCCTGTGTGTTTGGCGTGACTGGAAGACATTGTACGCGTTGATAGGACTTAATACGTCTGTTCTTGTCTTCCTTTCTTTGACGCGAAATTGACATTGAACACGCAACGAAATTAAGTGAATTGATGGCAAGGGAGCCGTAGGATTTCATTTTTTTCTCTCTCTCCCTCTCCCTCTCTCTCTGTCTTCGTTCATTTTGCCTTGCGTCCTTTGAGAAATTAATGGCAGGAGTAATAAATGGTAAAAGGACACTTTAGTGCGCTGGTAACATGATAACAATGAGCATATGGCGGATTGTCTTCGGAGACGCATACTTTGTTGTGTGTGCCGCGAATAAAGGATTTCTCTTCTGCGTTCTGGAAATCGCTTTGATCGTGACATACGGTTGTTGAGGAAGAGATTTATTGATTCGGTGCCCCATTTTGATCCTTTAATCGATTTGAAACTAAGTTTTTATTGCCCTGGGAAGGTGATGAGGTGCGAAGTGAGATGGGAGGAGGCATTTAATTGGGAACAGGCTTTCTACTTTTAAAATAAATGTTGCTTATTGCAAACATGTTTTTCGACCCTAAAAACCATTCTTGGCAACTCTACAGTTTTATAGAGAAGCAACTGACGATGAGTTTCAGTGGAAAACACTCAGTTTTTCAGTAGAAAAATACTCAAAATACGTGTTAACACGTTGAGTGCCACCATACAATCCGAAAAACTGTCCCCACAAGCCACGGATTTTTATTTATTGACACTTCGACTACACTCTGGTCTCACGCGGCACAGCAAGTCCAAATACGCTCACGTAGTCTCACGCGGCACAGCAAGCGCAAATTCGTGTGAGACCAAAGTGGTCTCATGTGGCACTCAACGTGTTAAAATACTCCACACACTCATTCCTACATTTCTCTTTGATTTTTCTCCCCAAATAACTCACTCAATCCGCACGCAAAGCAGGCATTGCCAGATAGGCAATAACTCTTGTGTTTCAATCGACTCATTAAGAGTTCGGATCTGACGTCATAAAAAGTGAAAAATTCGATTTTCTCAAAATTTCCAAGTTTTCCAATCAAATTTTGGACCGAATTCACTTAATTTATCATTTCCACACTCAGCCCCACACATTTGAGGTGAAAATCCTGCTGAAACTCCAAGAAAATCGACTTTTCAAAAAATGACACGTGACACACGAAAAAATGCAGTAAATTCATAACACAACTGGGTCGCATTTTTTTGCTGAAAATGAACGTGTTTTCGCCGAAGTGGATTTGATGATTTCAACATTTTGTGAAGCGAATTTCTCAGGATCTAGGACGAATTGAAGGATGCGGAATACCACGATGGATAGGGAATTAAGCATAGAAGCGAAATGAGTCAAGATTTTGTAACGGGATTTCTCTGGTTGGAAAGTTAGACGCGAAATTCTGAGGATCCTACTTTTCGCATGATCTTGGACGACATGATATTTTTCTGAAACAATTTTCTCCACAATTAGGACGAGTTGAAGGATGTGTGATGTCGGAATGGATAGGAAATTGAGTGGAGAAGGGGATTAAGGTAAGAATTTGTAACGTGAGTGCCCTTGTTGGTTAGGTCGAAGCTAAGTTCAGAGGCTCCTATTTTGTCGCAGGAAATTCGCAACACGGTGTTTTCTGAAACGATTTTGTCTAGAATAAGAACGAACTGAAGGATGTAGAATATCAGACTGGATAGGAAATCGAATCTAGAAGCGAAATAAGTCAAGATTTTGTAACGGGAGTGACCTGGCTGCTTCGCAGGAATCAAAGTTTGGGGGATCCTACATTTTCGCATGAAATTTCCACCTTGGACGACATGATGATCTTCTTAAACGAATTTCTCGACAATTAGGCCGAGTTGAAGGATGTGGGATTCCTCAGTGGATAGGAAATTGAGTGAAGAAGCATAATGAGAAAGATTTGTGAACAGGAGTTCCCTGGTTGCTAAGTTGGAAGCAAAGTTGGAAGTCCCATATTTTGTCGCATGAAACTGGCAACAGGATGATTTCTTAAGCGATTTTCTCAGGATCTAGGACGAGTTGAAGGATGCGGAATATCAGAATCGATAGGAAATTAAATGTAGAAGGGGAAAGAGGTAAGATTTGTTAACGGGAGTTCGCTGGTTGATTAGTTGGAAGCAAAGTTCGGGGGGTCCAACTTTGTCTCATGAAATTCTCCGCTTGGAAGACATGGTGCTTTTCTGAAACGGTTTTCTCGAAAATTAGGATGAGTTGAAGGACGTGGGATGTCAGAATGGATAGGAAATTGACTGAAGAAGCAAAAAAAGGGTGAGATTTTGATACGGGAGTGGTTTGGTTGGTTATTTGGAGGCGAAATATGTGATATCCTCTTTTGGGCAGGGAACCAGCAAAAGCTGTTTAAGTTTCATGTGTTTCGCACGATATTCTTGAAAACTGTTAAAGTATGCACTTGTTTTGCACGATATTTCTGGAATTTGAGTTACAATAGGTTTCTCGACAACAACTGAACACCCTTAGAATTCATAGTTTACTTAGAAAAAGTTGCCCTAAGTGGACCCTTTCTTTTTTTCGGTGGATTTTTGAAACACTACTGGAGCAGTCAGACTCAAAACTGGTCCATTGTACTGCCAGGTAGCAACCTACTCCATTGACAGTGCCGTTAAGTGATCCCAATGACAAATGGTGATTGGACCAGATTCGATTTCACTGGTATTCGAACCTGGGACGCCTCTAACTTGGGGCAGGCCCTTAACCAACTGCGCCATCCAGTCGTAGCAACCTCCTCCAGTGCCGTCAATTTGATCCCAACGGCAAATGGTGACTGGGCCAGATTCGATTTCACTGGTATTCGAACCTGGGACGCCTCTAACTTGGGGCAGGCCCTTAACCAACTGCGCCATCCAGTCGTTGGCCCTTGTTAGAAGAATCTATCGGTTCCTCAAAGCAAGCAAATCATCATCATCATCATCATCATTGTTAGCGACCCGCATGTTCCACTAAAGAGGTCGCGGGTTCAATGCATGCAGGAGCAAGCACATCAACTAAAGAAAAATGCAGCCATTTTCTCAATGGAATGAGGCGCCATCCTTGCACCGTCGTTGAAGGACTCACTCCTCCCAGATGTTTTAAACTGAAAGCTCTAAACGAATCACATTCTGCAGCACGTATGTAAATTGCCACTGCAAATGGTCCCCCTAAATCATTTATCAGCTCCTGTCCTGTCCTTGAACGAGAGCTTCACGGCAATCAATCAATGATCACACCTCTTCGCAAGCAGGTCTTCACCATCATCCCCTGCAAGGGAATGAGAAAATGATCGGTTTATAGATTTATTGCACCCAACAAGAGCACACCAAGTGTACACTGACCACTTAGCCATTTCAAACAGAATCCATCCGGGGGACAGTGGTCCTGCTCCAATTTCAAAGTCCACTGGAAGGTCGCCTGCCACCGAAGCAGCGACGTGTCCTCGTCTCAGATTTCGGTGTGTAATCCTTGTTTTTATTTTCATTTCCAACCGGTTTTTTGTCTCATTTATTTTCAGTTTTAACAGCTCGAGTCCTTGCACTGCTGTGAGATCCTCCTCAACGCTGTCGTCATCCCGTGCTGTCTGAAGTTGAAGTCGGTGTCGAGAATTGGACGAGGGTGGCTGTATGATTTAGGGATCAGAAAGGATAATGGAATGTTTTGCTTTTGCTCTTGTTGTTTCTCGAAACCAATCGTATTATGTCCTCATTCATCTCTGCAGCAGGGATGGATACAATTTCTTCTCGTTCCATGGACAAGAGGATTCTCGCCTTCAGTCAGATGATCTCCTTTTTATCTCTCGCTCCCCCTCCCCCCCATAGTCACACACTGGCTGGTGTCGATGGCTGTTTGTGCTATTTGCCGGTTATTAGATCCATCAAAGCGGAGTCTCGTCTCCGTGTTCATGTCCAGTCTATGTTCCAGTCCATAGTGCAGTGCAGCGGTGATCGATGGTTCGACAACGACTAGGTGTGAGAACTGAAAGAGGAGAAGAAAAAACAACCTTAAAATTATCGAAGCAAGATTGATGAGACATCTCGCTCCGGTATTGTAATCCTTTTTCCTGTTTACTGGTCTAATTCCTCGGAGATTAATTGACGATGACACGGGTGTGGCTGTGGATAAAGGAGAACGATTTCGTTTCTGACACGGTGCTTGCACCCTCGTGGGGTGCTGCTGCTGGTGCTGGTGGTGCACACCTGCTTGCATTCCCATGACGCGCTGAAAATGGAAATGAAGTGCAACAGGATATGGGTTTTTGGCTTGCATTTCCGCGGAAACGTGGTCGTGCATGGTGGACCTTCGTGATGTATGGCCACTTAACACTGTTGAGAGTCAATTAAGAATAATTCTATGCTTGAGGGACAGTCAATGAGTCAATGAGACCCTCTCGAACCTCTCTCCTCAGTCAGTCTGCTTTTCGATTTCTTTTTTGTGGACTTTGAAATTTTTATCACCCGCTTCCGTGTTGTATGCAGACACCTAGGCCTCGCCTGACTGAATTTACGTCTCGGGTTTCGTTATCCAACCTTTGGCAGAGTGCGTGTTGAGTTTTCACGCCCAACAGATCGGCCCGAACAACACATTTAACGTTATCTCCCGCAACTACCAGAATTCCCATTGAATGGAGATCTACGATTTCCACCGTTCGTCAGCTTCTGGAGCTTTGTTTTGGCTAAACAAAGAAACCTACTGCGCTACACCGTCCCCATTTCCCCCGTCAATGGCATCGTTGAAGGCCTGCATCGCGCGGGTCTGTTTGACAGTTGGTCGATGTAATTTATGTTAAAATTAATTTTTACGAGTGTGTTTCTACGTTTTGATTTCCTCAAACCTCGTCCCACACACGGGGAGAGAGAGAGAGAGAGTTGAATTGAAGGCCTCAAACGACGTGCTGATTACGGTGGCGTCTGCCAGATACAAATGTCTTTAATCCGAAGATGTTCGCGTGTTAATTGATACAGATAGTTGAGTAATAGGTGGGCGGCCGGACTGTACATTCATAAAATACATTTTAAGACAATGTTGCTTGGTGGTGGCAACAGAAAGATGGGCACGTTTCTCGTGTTGTAACGCTCAGGTGGACGAACGATTTATGTGACGGTGAGGAGTCGGTTTTCTGATGGTATGTGGTGTCGTTAACATGGGTTCGTTTTGCTAACCAGCAGAAAAGACGTTAAAAGACGACGCGAGACGTGGATGGGTTTCGTTTACTTTGGAGTCATTTGCGTGTTCTGCTGGAGGAGAGGTGCTGACCCATCCAGCGAAGAAGTCATCAGAGAACTTAAACAGTCACTCCTGACGGTTGCTACTTTTTTTTCGGATGTTTTTTGAAACCCTACTGGAGCACTCGGACTTAAAACTGGTCCATTGTACTGCCAGGTAGAAACCTACTTCAGTGCTTTGATCCCAACGGCAAATGGAGACTTGATTTCAGTGGGATTCGAACCCGGAACCCCTCTAACTTTGGACAGGCACTTAACCAACTGCGCCATCTTGTCGCTTCCCTTGCTCGCTCCGAGGCTCTACTCCCGTGCCGTTAATTTGATCCCAACGGCAAATGGTGACTGGACCAGGTTCGATTTCACTGGGATTCGAACCTGGGACCCTCGAACTTGGGCCAGGCACTTAACCAACTGCGCCATCTTGTCGCTTCCCTTGCTCGCTCCGAGGCTCTACTTCCGTGTCGTTAATTTGATCCCAACGGCAAATGGTGACTGGACCAGGTTCGATTTCACTGGGATTCGAACCTGGGACCCCTCTATCTTGGGGCAGGCACTTAACCAACTGCGCCATCCAGTCGTAGCAATCTATTCCAGTGCCGTCAATTTGATCCCAACGGCAAATGGTGACTGGACCAGATTCGATTTCACTGGGATTCGAACCTGGGACCCTCGAACTTGGGCCAGGCACTTAACCAACTGCGCCATCTTGTCGCTTCCCTTGCTCGCTCCGAGGCTCTACTTCCGTGTCGTTAATTTGATCCCAACGGCAAATGGTGACTGGACTAGGTTCGATTTCACTGGGATTCGAACCTGGGACCCCTCTATCTTGGGGCAGGCACTTAACCAACTGTGCCATCCAGTCGTAGCAATCTATTCCAGTGCCGTCAATTTGATCCCAACGGCAAATGGTGACTGGACCAGGTTCGATTTCACTGGGATTCGAACCTGGGACCCCTCGAACTTGGGGCAGGCACTTAACCAACTGAGCCATCCAGTCGTAGCAACCTACTCCAGAGCCGTCAATTTGATCCCAACGGCAAATGGTGACTGGACCAGGTTCGATTTCACTGGGATTCGAACCTGGGACCCTCGAACTTGGGCCAGGCACTTAACCAACTGCGCCATCTTGTCGCTTCCCTTGCTCGCTCCGAGGCTCTACTTCCGTGTCGTTAATTTGATCCCAACGGCAAATGGTGACTGGACCAGGTTCGATTTCACTGGGATTCGAACCTGGGACCCCTCGAACTTGGGGCAGGCACTTAACCAACTGAGCCATCCAGTCGTAGCAACCTACTCCAGAGCCGTCAATTTGATCCCAACGGCAAATGGTGACTGGACCAGGTTCGATTTCACTGGGATTCGAACCTGTGACCCCCTTAACTTGGGCCAGGCACTTAACCAACTGCGCCATCTTGTCGCTTTCCTTGCTCGCTCCTAGGCTCTACTTCCGTGCCGTTAATTTGATCCCAACGGCAAATGGTGTCTGGACCAGATTCGATTTCACTGGGATTCGAACCTGGGAGCCCTTCAACTTAGGACAGGCACTTAACCAACTGTCACATAAGTCAGGGGGCACCTCTGGCCTGCAAGTGAACCGGACAAATGGCAAACGATTGCAATCCCTTTGAAGAACGGTGGCCCAAAACTGAACGCAACTCCATTACGCCTCCTTATCACAGCGCGAGTTAATGATTCCGAAATGAAAGACGTCCCTTTTGAATTGTCCCACAAATGAAGATTCATCCACCCGCCCCCCGAATGACTTTCAATTTCGAAACTAATTTGCATAGAATCATGAATTCACTGCCCAATTACTTTTCCACTGTAATGACTGGCTTCCGAAATTGTCTGTGCTCCAGCACGGCCAGAGCACGGCCTCACTCACTGCGTGGCTCCTCGGCGTGGCCCTTCATAAAATTAAAAAGAAATGCCATAACCATAAATCTAGAAGGCTTAAAGTACTAAACAAACTTAGCCTTATCTCCTTTTTACGTTTAATTTTCAAATCGTAACTTTTCCCATTCATTTCGGAAAAGCGGGCTTTTCGTTCTGCACTTCATTATGAGTGCCTCAGCGTTGGTCTCTTTCGAAAGGTCGACGAAGAGCATGACGAGCGCAGAGCACAAAAAAAAAAGGTCACAACCCCTTACGAAACAGGATTCTTCTTGTGCGCGGCCCTTAATAATTCATTCGCAATAAAATAGTGATAACTTCAATTCCGAACATAATTACGAGTACGCACAAAATAACAGCGAGCGTCGACGCGATGCCCCGTCCGACTGGTGCCACACCCCCCGCGGATTTTCGTTGAGGAAATTAAAACTCTTTTCTTTTTGCTTTATTACTGTAACAACGACAACACGTTCATACAACGCGCGCGCCTGATTATATCGTCCTTGTCCGCCACCCACAGACCCCCCCCCCCCCCCCCCCTGGGGGATTGGCGCGCTCGCCGCTCTCCGTATGTGCGTGAGCATGTGTATGTCAATGAATGTCGTTTCGCAAAAGGAACTTGTGGCAAAACCGACAAGAAGGGTGCAAGAGACGCGCAATCTTCTTCTTCTTCCTCAATTTTATAAGAATTTAATGGAATGACGAACACCCCCTCGGCAGAGACGCGCTTCTAACCTTTTCACAAAACAGCATTTAATTTCCCCCCACCCCCCACGCCAGAGCCGGGCCACTTGCTGCAGGATTTATGTGCTTGTTTTGGTTCATAAAAAATTTGCTCAACTCACCCTGGGGGTTGTGTTGTGCGTTTCCACAGCCATCAACACCATCTCGCGTAAACACCATCGCCAGCAGCAGCAGCAGCAGGGGGTGTCGTGTCCTGGCGCAGGGATAGAGGGATACTTCTGCATTTTAATGCAAAATGTAATATTTATTGTGTTTCGAGGATTAAACGCCAATCGCGTTTTCCATTATGGATTGATTCAATAACAGATGGGCGGAGGGCGGAGGCACTGTCACAGAGGGTGGCGGCGGGGGAAATGCAATAATGATTGTGATTAATGCAGGGGCGATGATGAGTGCTTCCTCTTCCACTAGATAAACTCTCGATTTAAAAATTAATGAAAGGACGACCGTCAGAGCGGCTGCCGGTGGGTGTTCCTTGATTACAATAAATATCCTCTTCTCCCATCGTAGGACCGCTGCAGATGACAGACACACACCACAGTTTTTTTGTGGGACAATGCGTCCCTGATCCTGTCACTCGCAGAAGGCAGCGGGCAAGGACATGCTTGTACTTCTCATTCACCAAAAAAATATCTAAGCCCATCAAAACAGATTCAAATATCCTTCAGTACACAACTCAATCAATCTTCGACACACACATCAAGCGTGAGGAATCCGATGAAAAATTGCTGCAGTCCTAAACAATTATCTTTCAGCTCGCAGGAGTGCACCTCTGTGGCGGGGTGCTTTCAATTTTTGCAGTCAATTGTGCTCAACTGTCATTGTTCTGGGTGCTGGTCGGGTGCAGCATCCTTATTCGTCATGAAATAAGTGACAAAGGATCCAATTTACCATCGCAATGCAAACAGTCGGGGATGAGATGACGACACTCTGTGCAGTGGCTGTCGGAGATTGGCGGAGACTTGGCGGAGGGCGAAAGATGAAGACAGAATAGGGATTAGCTGAGGATAGCGTTTTACTTGTATTTTTCTTACCCTCACTGGCATGATGTGACACGAACTGAACAGGACAAGTCAAGTAGCAAAAGGATTTCAGCTCGCACACAAACCTCCTCACAATGAGAGTACAAGTGCCAGGAAGAGGACTTAAAGCGAAATATAGTAGGCAGCGAGTGAGAGATATCATAATGGAAGATGATGATGAGAAAGTGGAGGCGAGGCGGCAGGATGAAGGGGACTGGAATTGTTGGAGGATTAGGCTCGAAGGAGGTGATGGATTTCAGCTACTGATCCTGTTGTATAGCTCTGTTTGTGCAGTCAACTGAATCCGGGGATTAAGGCGATGCCAGTGATGGAGGCTCCTCTGTTCATTAAAGTACACAACGAACGGAGGGGAGTTAAAGGGAATATCCTCCAGTTGGCCTTTAAGTTTGAGCGGGGAATGGTTTTTCGGTGGACAACTGTTGCGTAACCTTCGAGAGGGGAGTGATTCTCAGAGCCTGGTAACTAGCTTCAGTCTCCAGGATGCTTCAGTCGGCATCCGTACATCGCACTCTCTTCTCATTCACTAAGCACCACTCGCATAGTTTTTTTTACACTTGAGCACATAATTTCATCTCATCTCATTTTCAGTGACCCGCATGTTCCACTAAAGGGGTCGCGGGGGCATGCAAGCACGCGCTCCTTCTCCAGGCCACTCGATCCTCCGCCCTCGACTCGAACTCATCAGGAGCTATGCCCAAGCGCAACCAGGCGAGTGTTTGGACTTGATCCAACCATCTCGTCCTGGGTCTGCCAAGCGGTCGCATACCTGATGGAATCGCATTCAAGGAGCACTTTAAATCAAAACTGGTCCATTGTACTGTCAAGTAGCAGCCTACTCCAGTGATCGTGCCGATAATTTGATCCCAACGGCAAATGGTGACTGGACCAGATTCGATTTCACTGGGATTCGAACCTGGGACCCCTCTAACTTGGGCCAGGCACTTAACCAACTGCGCCATCCAGTCGTAGCAACCTACTCCAGTGCCGTCAATTTGATCCCAACGGCAAATGGTGACTGGACCAGGTTCGATTTCACTGGGATTCGAACCTGAAACCCCTCAAACTTGGGGCAGGCACTTAACCAACTGCGCCATCCAGTCGTAGCAACCTACTCCAGTGCCGTCAATTTGATCCCAACGGCAAATGGTGACTGGACCAGGTTCGATTTCACTGGGGTTCGAACCTGGGACCCCTCAAACTTGGGCCAGGCACTTAACCAACTGCGCCATCCAGTCGTAGCAACCTACTCCAGTGCCGTCAATTTGATCCCAACGGCAAATGGTGACTGGACCAGGTTCGATTTCACTGGGATTCGAACCTGGGACCCCTCTAACTTGGGCCAGGCACTTAACCAACTGCGCCATCCAGTCGTAGCAACCTACTCCAGTGCCGTCAATTTGATCCCAACGGCAAATGGTGACTGGACCAGGTTCGATTTCACTGGGATTCGAACCTGAAACCCCTCAAACTTGGGGCAGGCACTTAACCAACTGCGCCATCCAGTCGTAGCAACCTACTCCAGTGCCGTCAATTTGATCCCAACGACAAATGGTGACTGGACCAGGTTCGATTTCACTGGGGTTCGAACCTGAAACCCCTCAAACTTGGGGCAGGCACTTAACCAACTGCGCCATCCAGTCGTAGCAACCTACTCCAGTGCCGTCAATTTGATCCCAACGGCAAATGGTGACTGGACCAGGTTCGATTTCACTGGGGTTCGAACCTGGGACCCCTCTAACTTGGGGCAGGCACTTAACCAACTGCGCCATCCAGTCGTAGCAACCTCCTCCAGTGCCGTCAATTTGATCCCAACGGCAAATGGTGACTGGACCAGGTTCGATTTCACTGGGATTCGAACCTGGGACCCCTCTAACTTGGGCCAGGCACTTAACCAACTGCGCCATCCAGTCGTAGCAACCTCCTCCAGTGCCGTCAATTTGATCCCAACGGCAAATGGTGACTGGACCAGGTTCGATTTCACTGGGATTCGAACCTGGGACCCCTCTAACTTGGGGCAGGCACTCAACCAACTGCACCATCCAGTCGCATTGTACTGCAGAGTTCAAATCCCCCGCCGAGATGCACGCTTCTGCATCGCACTTCATAAAGACCCGCTCCCTGGACTTCCCTTTGCAGCGAATTATATCCTTGACAAGTGATGAACCATCCCCCTACCAAGCGGCCGAGGACCGCACACAAAGGATTCCATTTAAAACGCTCCGGTTACACCGGGGGTGCTAAAGTTTCCGACCAAAACACCTACAACACATAATCAGAAGTCAACCGGAAGTACTTTTCCATTACTGCCTGCCTTTTCCATCCCCCCACACACACACACAGATGCTTACCCGCCGCCGCCGTCCACCCACAGCTCATTCTTGAAGGCTTTTCGGTGAGAGGGCTCACCCACACACTCACACCAAGGAACGACCTCAATTCAAAAGTTTATAATTCTTTTCCAAACGAGCAGAGCGGGCGGCGGGCAGCGGGCAGCGGCCGGAGGGGAGGAGTGGAAAGAAAAAAAGTATAAAAACACGAAACCTGCGCCCTCTTAAACGTTTTGAATGACATAAGAGCCTCCACTGTTCTCACACTGAAAGGACCCTTTGACTGTGTCTTGGCTTGGCAGTGAGCTAAAAGGGTCCGTTGTTGGCTGTCGGTTGCTTGCCGCTTCGCACCCCACCCACCCCTTCTCTGAATGGGTTTTGTAATAACCATCCCAGTCCTACACCCCGAGTGTAGGGGATAAACTCCCTGATTATTATCACAGCCAGAGTTTAAATAATGCGTTACGTTGAAGTTTTCACATTTTGTAAATCACACCATCAGACCGAAAAGACCGAAGAAAAGGAGAAAATGGAAAACCCTTCCCCGGCTTGAGGTGGTCCCTGCCGCTGTACAGTACGGCATACATATCGGGCCACTGTCGGCGGAGATGGGCAGGGGAGGTTGATTGTTGTGCAGAGCTATCAAAGCTGCCATTATCGTTGGGAAGGTAGGAATCAAACTGCTCTGAATTTCAAATGGGAAAATGAAAGGTCCTCCAGAGGGTTGGTTATATAATGAACGGTTAAACTGTTGCCAGGGGACTGATGCCGAAAGAAGAAGCCGAACAAGGAACGGTGTTATGCAAGAGAGTAATCCCTTTTTCCTCGAAAGGGATACTCGAATGTGTGTGTGGAGATGTTGTTCTGACTCTTGTCCTCGGCCTCACTCAGGACATACGACCCATTCAATCGTCGGTAGACGTGTCCACAAATGAATTGCGGAAAAAGCTGTCAGTTGAGAGTTTTATTTCCCGAACTTTGGTGGAAGAGGAGATGAGTCTACGAAGACTCTGAATCCTATTGAAGTTCGCTTCGGGGAAAAATGCGTGCACTGCTCGAAAACCCGGCTTGAGTCGGTGACTAAAGCCTGGCCTGAAGTGGCACGCCGAACCAGGAAAGGATTGAGTCGATGCTGGAGCCGCTGGCCAAAGCCTGGCCTGAAGTGCCACGCCGAACCAGGAGAGGATTGAGTCGATGGTTCGTGAGCTGGAGCCGTTGGCCAAAGCCTGGCCTGAAGTGGCACGCCGAACCAGGAAAGGATTGAGTCGATGCTGGAGCCGCTGGCCAAAGCCTGGCCTGAAGTGGCACGCCGAACCAGGAGAGGATTGAGTCGATGGTTCGTGAGCTGGAGCCGTCAGCTAAAGCCTGGCCTGAAGTGGCACGCCGAACCAGGAAAGGATTGAGTCGATGCTGGAGCCGCTGGCCAAAGCCTGGCCTGAAGTGCCACGCCGAACCAGGAGAGGATTGAGTCGATGGTTCGTGAGCTGGAGCCGTTGGCCAAAGCCTGGCCTGAAGTGGCACGCCGAACCAGGAAAGGATTGAGTCGATGCTGGAGCCGCTGGCCAAAGCCTGGCCTGAAGTGGCACGCCGAACCAGGAGAGGATTGAGTCGATGGTTCGTGAGCTGGAGCCGTTGGCCAAAGCCTGGCCTGAAGTGGCACGCCGAACCAGGAAAGGATTGAGTCGCTGGTTCGTGAGCTGGAGCCGTTGGCCAAAGCCTGGCCTGAAGTGGCACGCCGAACCAGGAAAGGATTGAGTCGCTGGTTCGTGAGCTGGAGCCGTCGGCCAAAGCCTGACCTGAAGTGGCACGCCGAACCAGGAAAGGATTGAGTCGATGCTGGAGCCGCTGGCCAAAGCCTGGCCTGAAGTGCCACGCCGAACCAGGAGAGGATTGAGTCGATGGTTCGTGAGCTGGAGCCGTTGGCCAAAGCCTGGCCTGAAGTGCCACGCCGAACCAGGAGAGGATTGAGTCGATGGTTCGTGAGCTGGAGCCGTTGGCCAAAGTTTGGCCGGAGGTGGGACGCTGAACCACGAAAGGATTTAGTCGATGGTTCATGAGCTGGAGCCGTTGGCCAAAGCCTGGCTTGAAATGATTCGCCGAACCAGGAAGGGACTGGGCCAATGATCTGTAAGCTGGTACTCTTGTCCTCACTTGGTTGCTGTAGTATGTCCCTCTTCAGAACAGCCTTAGACAATCGTGGAACCTACATACGTTCCTACCGAAGAAGGCCTTTAAAAAAAACTCGTAAAAAATGTCTGCAGGCATTGCCTATCGCATTTGTAAAGGAATAAAGAAAATCCTGCACTCCAAGGACACACATTTTCGTTATCAACCGGATCTCCTCCCGAGGAAAGCCCACAGCGGATCCTTAGCAAACAGTTCACATCAAACAGTCCCAAAACCACGCCCAAAATCTGAAGAAAAAAAGGAGAAATTCCATCAACGACCTTCCGCGCGATAAGTGAAAAGCTGAAAAGGATAAAAAAAGAAGAAGAAAAAAAGACCTGAAAACTTTTAATAGGCACATGACCGACCATAAGCTCACATTTTTCAATACAAAGTCCTTTCTTACGGAAATTTATGTCTAAATGGAATCGCAATTCCTTTTAGTGAAACTTTTATTAGGTCTTCGGCTTGCTGTGTCTCGCTTGCCTCGGAGATAGTTTTACAGTTCCCTTCCGTTCCACACGCCCAAAACTCATTCATGTTATCCTTTCATTCAATCACAATCAAGCAAATTCCTTCCTCTGCTTGGCGCCCACCTCCGCCGCCGCCGTGCCATCAAAGCAGCAAATCCTCCATCGACCTCGTTTCATTGTTTGCAGTCTTCCACTCACTCGTTCAAGTCAGAGCGTGCCCCCTTCCACCCTTCCATCAGTAGTATGTGATTACTATCAAACGCCAATGGCGTGGAAACAACTTCAGTTAAACAACCCCTTTCTCTGGGGCTCCTCGTCTCATTCACTCACCCACGCTTTTATTTTCCTCTTCCTTACGCCTGTACTTTGCCTAGTTAAATATTTAGTGGCTATCATAACTGCACGCACACATCTGTTTGCCGGAGAATGCTAACTTGTTACTTTTGGAATCGCTAAACGAAGACTCCTGTCGTCCAAGTCCGCCAGCAGCTCCCTCGCATGAAAGGAAAAACCTGAAAACCAATTCTATCAAACACAACACACCCTGAGCAAGGGAGAGGGGACGGGATAGGGATTGGAAAATGAATTGAAAAGTGTTCAAAGTTATTATCCCAAAACCAACCCTCACCCAACCCGTTACCTTTGATTTCATTCCGTTTGAGCGATGACGATAATGATGACGCAACAAATGGTAAATCGAACCCTTCTCAACCGCCGATATATGAGCTTACATCGATGGCCGTGGGTGGGGACGTCGGATCACCCCTCTGCCCTCCATCAATGCCTATGCAAGGGCTGCTTCTGCTGCTTATCGCGTTATGGAAGGCAATTTCCTTGTTAATCGCCTCCAGTGCCTTCAGCGCGCACAGGAAGCAGCAAACTACTCACTTGCGGGCCATGTGAAATGGAAACTCTAAAATGATTGCCAGACTCAAGGGTTACACACACTAGATGCCAGCCAGCTGGTCGATAGTTGTTTGATGTGTAGTTTGAACTCAGTGTTCGGTATTTGCCCTGAAAATTCCCCTCTAATTGGCGATTATGTAATCTGAATGTTCTCGGGTGGAGGTGATGGCGGTGACGGTGGAATGGGCTCGGAATTGAATGGAAGGGTGCGCGTCTGAAGGGATTGATTGATGTTTGCCGGGTCAATCCGATTTGGGGATGGAAATTTCAAGCCGACACCCTTGACTTTGGTGATCCAAGGTGCGTTTGTTCAGAATCGAAGACAACCCTTTGGGCACAAGCGTGAAAATTACGAATCAGTTCAATTACAGATCCTTTTTGCTTAACTTGTTTTAAAATTAAGCTAATTACGCACATATTTTTCTCACACGTGGCAACACCATAGTCTTAGAGGAAAAACTGACGATGAATTTCTTTGAAAACCACTAAAATGCTTTAGTTTTCCGATCGAAAAATACTCCAAATGCTTCACAGACTCATTCAAAAATACGGCTTTGATCTTTTCTCGCCAAATGATGGAAAACGCTGTCTCAAATAACTCACTCAATATGCATCCAAAGCAAGCATTGCCAGATAGGCAATAACTCTTGTGTTTCAATCGACTCAACGCTGACGTCATAAAAAGTGAAAAATTCGATTTTCTCAAAATTTCCAAGTTTTCCAATCAAATTTTGGACCGAATTCACTTCATTTATCATTTCCACACTCAGCCCCACACATTTGAGGTGAAAATCCTGTTCAAATTCAAAGAAAATCGACTTTTCAAAAAATGACACGTGTCACACGAAAAAATGCAGTAAATTCATAACACAACTGGGTCGCATTTTTTTGCTGAAAATGAACGTGTTTTCGCCGAAGTGGATTTGATGATTTCAACATTTTGTGAAGCGAATTTCTCAGGATCTAGGACGAATTGAAGGATGCGGAATACCAGGATGGATTGGAAATTAATTGTAGAAGCGAAATAGGTCAAGATTTTGGAACGGGAGTGACCTGGCTGCTTCGTAGGACTCAAAGTTTGGGGGATCCTACATTTTCGCATGAAATTTGCATCTTGGAAGAGATGATGATCTTCTGAAATGATTTTCTCGACAATCAGGCCGAGTTGATGGATGCGGGGTATCTCAGTGGATAGGAAATTGATTGTAGAAGCGTAATGAGAGAAGATTTGTGAACAGGAGTTCCCTGGTTGCTAAGTTGGAAGCAAAGTTGGAAGTCCCCTAAACAACAAAACTGGCAACAGGATGCATTCTTAAGCGATTTTCTCAGGATCTAGGACGAGTTGAAGGATGCGGAATATCAGAATGGATAGGAAATTAAATGTAGACGGGGAATAAGGTAAGATTTGTAAACGGGAGTTCCCTGGTTGGTCAATTGGAAGCAAAGTTCGGGGGTCCTACTTTGTCTCATGAAATTCGCCGCTTGGAAGATGTGATGTTTTTCTGAAACGATTTTCTCGACAATTAGGACGAGTTGAAGGATGTGGGATGTTAGAATGGATAGGAAATGAATTGTAGGAACATAATAAGATGAGACTTTATAGCGAGAGTGGTTTGGTTTGTTATTTGAAGGCAACATTTGCGAAGGCCTCTATTGACGCATAAACACTCTGCTCCATTTGTTTTGCACGATATTCTTAGAAACTAACTTGAACTCAGATCAGATGCTTGAGAACTCATCAGCAAAAGTACTTAGAGTTCACAGCTTTCATTTTTAAAAAACGACTGGATGGCGCAGTTGGCTAAGTGCCTGCCCCAAGTTAGAAAGGTCCCAGGTTCGAATCCCAGTGAAATCAAATCTGCTCCAGTTACCATTTGCCGTTGGGATCAAAGCACTGGAGTAGGTTGCTACCTGGCAGTACAATTGACCACTTTTGAGTCTGAGTGCTCCAGTATTGTGTCAAAAAATCCTCCAAAAACGAAATACAGTCGACTCTCTCTAATTCGAATTTTCACGGGATATCAAAATTAGTTCGAGTTAGAGAGAGTTCGACTTAGGGGATGGTTTTTGTATGGAAAATTTGGGGAAAAAATTTGAGTTAGAAGGAAATTCGACTTAGACGGAGTTCGACTTAGAGGGAGGCGACTGTACGTGGAAAAAATCGCCGTAAATGGACGCATAGAGCAGGTCGTTTAAGAGGCTTTTCTGGAATGAAACGGAAATCTTACCTTCTTACTTATTAGGCCTTCGTCTCATGGAGGGACTGGACCTGAGCAATAGCTGTCCTCTATCCTTGACGGTCCCGGGCATGCTGCTTCCAATTGTCTATCCCAAGCAGTCTTGTGTCCGCGATGACTTGGTCTTTAAACCGGGCGTTCAGTCTCTCTCTCCTTCTCGAACCAGGAGGCTCGAGTTCGGAGACCTTCTTGGCTGGAGCATTGTTGTCCATACGCTCCATGTAGCCGAGCCAGTGTAATAATAATGGCGGCGCTACAGCCCGAGATGGACCTGAGCCTAGCTTCTCAGCAACCACTCGTGTTGTGCCTGCTATTGTTCTCTCACGAGTGAAGGGGACCTACAGTTTATTACCGACTCCGAACGGCGAGATTGAGAAGCTTTCTTCTAGACAGTTATACTCTTTGAGCATTGTCAGTGACTCTAAAGAGGTGGAGTCATGGAAAAAATGTTAGGTGTTTTTTCGGGAATCGAACGGAGAACATCGAGTGTAGGAGTCGACGCGCCTACCTATTACGCCACGGCGCCCACCAATTTAGTTGACGGATTTTTGCCTTCTGGACTACGTCCACACCTTGGCACAGGTTATAGACTTCGCGGTTATGCCTTCTCCTCCATTCACCTTCCTCGCAGACGGGACCATATATCCGACGCTGAATTTTTCTTTCGAAGGAACCAAGGATCAGCTCTGCCGTTCTGCTTATCGTCCAGCATACGACTCCGTAAAGCAGGACTGGCAGAACAGGGGTTTTGTAGAGCATGATTTTGGTCCTTCGAGTTCGGAGCTTTGACCCTAGCTGTTTAGACAAACCGAAGTAACAACGGATGCCAAGTGGATCTCCACTAGGATGTCGTTTGTGGAGTTAACTTTTGCCCCGAGGTGGACAAACTCCTGCACTACCTCAGAATTGTACCTGTCGATCGTGATGTTTTGTCCCAGATGGTGCGCAACGGATCGATTTGTACTTGACAAACAACGGAAATCAGTCTAAATCGACGACAAATGAGAACAGGACGAGAAAATGTAACTGTAAACTGTAAAAGAGAATAATGAATAAATTGAATTGAATTGAAACTCCACAAAGAACGAGGAATAATATAATAATAACAATGGCGGCGCTACAGTCCGAGGTGGACCTGGGCCTAGCTTCTCACCAACCAACTCGTGTTGTGCGTGCTATTGTTCTCTCACGAGTGGAGGGGACCTACAGTTTAATGCCGACTCCGAACGGCTAGATTGAGAAGCTTTTTTCTAGACAGTTATACTCTTTGAGCATTGTCAGTGACTCGAAAGAGGTGGAGCCGCGAACAATTTTTTTTTGGAAAATTGTTTGAACTTGGTTTCGAACCTAGACTGTGAAAGTCTAATGCGCATGGGTCGACGCACGAACCCACACGGCCACGGCGCCCACAAAAAAAAAAAGAACGAGGAAAGTGGTCGTAAAAATACTGAGATCAGCTCACACAATGACCTGGTCAACGACTTGGTTGAACTACAGCTACCACCAGCTCTAACTTTTCTTCCCGACTAGTCCACCTACCAATAGTTCTCCAAGCTAGGCTCCTGAGTATCCACGAGGATTGTGAAAGTATCCATGCACCTGCACGATGAGCTCCTCGCCTACAGCCTTGCGAAGGAAAAACACAGCAGTCCACCAGCGAGTAAGCAGCGACGGAATGAAAACTTTCTCACGAGTCTCCATTCCATTGTGGTGTCCTCAAGGTGTCACAAGACACAAATCCAAACAAAACAACAAAATGACTCGTAAATCCCCAGAGATGACCCTGGGTCATGCAACCAAATGCAATCCCATGGAAATGTTGTCCTATTTTTTTTGTTGTTTTTGTGTGTTGGCTTGGCACCAACCTATGGCCACACGTCCGCACAGGTACTCGCTTATACGAGCATGCCATGACGCACGTACACGCTACTGTCTCCAAAAAGGATACACGCTCTCACCCCAGGAACAGGTAAAGCGGCAGAGACATGCAGAGGCCACTGAATAACCAGAACAAAGTGGTTTTTAGTTTTTACTGCTGGCAATTGTTTCCTTTTCTTAGAGCATGATTTATGGTCACAGATAATGCCAGTGACCTTGATGGTTGTCGCCCGCAACCGCACGTAGTTGTCATGTGGTCTTATCTGGGGAAATGTACTACACCCCGACTGGCAGACGAACAAAAACTTTTCTATTTTACGTGATTTAGGGGGGACTCACCTCGCTTCCGGGGAACAACCCACCGCGCTCCTGTCGTATTGTTCATTCTTGTCAGCACCATTTAAAGGCGCTCGGGTCTGGTTTACAGTTACTATGCCAACTCTTGGCCGGAGCTATCGAAGTGGAAATCTTTGGTGACACTTCCCAGCTCGCAGTCGGGTCAGCATGGGCTGCAGCGATGAGATGCCTCCATTAGGATAAACACTGAAGTGAACTCTGACAGAAGTAGGTGGGAGGGTGGTTGTGTGTGTGTGTTCACACGCAACGGTGCACAAACAATGTCTCCCCCCCAATGGATCCTTTGCAGCGAGCACAGTAGGTGCGCACCTAGTTTCACTCACGAAGGTGCCTATAACAGGTGCTCCGATGCACATAACACCATTTAGCAGCTCCAGGCACACACCGAGGACGTAATTGAGTGGACAACTGTAAATAGAAAACCTGATTTGACCGCCGCGATAGATGGTCAGCTTCGAACGGCAACGACGACGATGATGATGATGATGATGTGGATGTGGATGGGTTTCTAGGGTGGGAAAATGAAGTTGGAACCCACAGTCTGGTTATAAATTGGATATCCATTCCAGTTCAGGTGAGATGCAACAGAAGCAACAGCCACCGACAGAGGTGACGCTGGTAGCTATGAATTTGTTGTGTGCGATGATTGAGTGGTCTTTCGCAATGCGTCGTCGTCGTCATCATCATCATCGTGGCAGTCGTCGTCGTCGTTGTCGCTGGGGCAACCAACAGGATGGACAACTCTGTTCGCCGGCGAAGACGCTTGGGAATCGGAGCGCATACGCTCCTATGTAAACATCCACACAGCCCGGGAGGCACACACAGGTGCGCACATAGATTTGCCATTTTGAATGAATGATTAGAAGGCTGAGTGCAGCGCAGGTTGTGGATGATGGCCGGTCGGACGATCGGACGATTGGACGGTCGACGGTCGACGGTCGATGGTCGCCGGTCTCTGGCCGATTCGTAATTGGTTTCAAGTAATTATGGTGGCTCCGATTTATTGCGTGCAGATGAACAGGTTTTTGTTCCCTCGCCAGTGGACGACGGCAGAGATGCGGTGGAGTGGGCACACAGTCTCATGATCTATATCGCATGATGAATGACGTCCGCTTGCAATTGTTTTGTGAGCTCTGTCTGTTTCGCTGGCCGGTTGTACTAGCTGCCATGGGAATATGCACTGCCGCCAGCTGGGAATTAGTTTTAATTCGTGCGCAGGCTCGATGGTGTATAATCGGATTTCTTTGCAGCAAACCGAGGACGGTACGAGGAATACCTTGCACTGGTTCCAGTGGCGTTTTGGTTATGAAGATATGCGCGGAATTTCAGTCGCCTGCCATAGATGCTCTTGCAGTTGGATTGGATCCCAACGAGTTTATCGATCGCCTTAAATGAAGACCGCTCTGGTGTCGGAGTGAAATCGGTTTCATTGAGCCCTCGCACAGCGGATGAATTTCTGTGCATCTCGGGAGGTGGTTTTACTGGTGTCTAGGGTAACTTTCTACAGGCCGCCACTCACATGTGGTCGATTGCGTTGCGCCAAAGGTGCTTTGGGCTTGGGAAATCAAGGTTTTTTTTTTGGAAGGGGAGTGTGATGGTTAAGGCATCACTTCCACTCGGAGGCCATGGGGCCCATTGTGAAGAAATCAAAGACGAGTCGGTCCACACAGGATCACGGCTTTCGGAAGTGTGTGTGTGTGCCTGCGAGTGGGAGACACCAAGTCGATTACATTTCCTCCAGTCCAATTTCGCAACGCAATGGACATTAGCTGCCGCATTCACCTCAGTCCGGGCGAAGTGTTTACCGGCTGCCACTTGACAAATTGCGATTTTTTGCCGTCTCCACTCCGTTCGTTCACCTCACCGATCTGTTCAAACAATTGCACACCGCCACCCCACGGAGTCCATTGATCAATTGCGTGTTCGTTTCAATTAAACCAAAAACCAGCCGCACAAAGCCACACACAGCCAATTAAAGTTTTAATTTGCCCTGCCACGGCTTAATGTCCACACAGCCGAGCCGCGGCGCAAGCTAATTAGCCGACTATTACCAGTCTAGGCCTACCTGCCTTCGTTCCTCCTCCATTTTTTTTTGTTGTTTTTGTGTGTTTTCTTTATTCCGTTTGTTATCGCTAACAAACCAGGTACTCTATGTAAACATCAGGCTTGAGATTATTTGCCAGCGATAGAGGCCAGTGCAAGCAGCAGTAAATCTAACGAAACAGTCCGACCAGCCCAGCCAGTCAACCGGCCAAACCTCCACGCA
The DNA here is from genome assembly GCA_930367185.1 of Myathropa florea. Taxonomy (NCBI): domain Eukaryota; kingdom Metazoa; phylum Arthropoda; class Insecta; order Diptera; family Syrphidae; genus Myathropa; species Myathropa florea. The sequence goes on along the minus strand of OV884005.1, from coordinate 45,710,866 downwards.
CGACGGTAGTGTTCTCCAGGTAGTGTCTCTGGAGTCGATCCGTGGCAGCGATGGAAGGTAATGCCAAAGCAAATATCACTCCCCCGCGATTGCACGCATACACAGTCGACCACGTTTCGTCGTTTCAGTCCTCCGGACTGTTGCCTGCTGCCTGCTGCCCCTTGCCAGCGGACTGGTGTCGTGTGGACGTCGTTGTCGTTGTCGTCATTGCAGTCCTTACAAACGACACAATGAGTAAATATTTAATGATTTTAATGTCATGATAATATTAGAGGGAGAGAGCGCGAAAGCACACACAAAAAGGAGGAAGAATAAGGAGCCCAACACCAAAGGGCCACAGCCACACATGGCATGGCCGAGCATAGGCAGTGCCTCAACCGGTTTGTTTGGACACCAACTCCTCCACCGACCGACCGACCGCCACGGCTGAGTGCAGTGCCAAAGGGAACAGCAATAAAATCAAATCACTTGTAGCGACAAACAAGCCTGAGTGGCTGACTGGCTGACTGGCTGGCTGGCTGAGTGTGGAGGGTGCTGTTTGAGTTGGCTCTTCTGTGCCCCGAGATCGATGGCTTTTCCAGGTCTCGTGGTAAATGGATATTGGCCACGACCACCATCCTCCATTCAGACGACGATGAAATCGTGAGAGAGGGGCACTGCTGCCGCCGCCACCGCCGCCACCGCCGCCACCGCTAAGAAGGGATTATTCCATGAACAGTGTAATCGGAGATAGCGGCAATGCGAAGAAATTTCTCTTGCTTTCCAGCGCTCCGCTGTCACTGCCGACTGCAACATTCTTGCAACAACAAGCGAAGTGAAGCGTAAGCCCAAGACTCTGTTGCGGCCCCACCGGCGAAGGGGCGAAGAAAAGAGAAGAAAAAAAAGAATTTAAATTGACGTTGTTCCAGGTAAATGTGCGTAACGAAACGATTGTCGCAAAAGGGCTCGACAATGGAGGCAACCAGGCGGAAGTTGTAGTTATTCCTGTCAGCAAGCAGCCCCAACGTCGCAAGAGTCGAACGAATTGGCAAAAGAAACACGATAAGCTACTCTGTGGCGAGTCGACTTTTGCGGTTGGAATGGGGGTCTGTCGTACACGCATTGCCTTGCCTTGCCATCGCCTCCTGCCGCGCCATTGTCGACCTTAATGGCGATGACAACTAATTCCTAGGGAGGCACCATTAACCTCCGGAATGTCGATCAATATTCATCTTCAGCTTGAGCCGAGCTGAACCACCGAAGCCCACGCCGTGAATGGCACGAGTCTCGTAATGAGCGCCAGAACACCTAACGCAATGGTCCATGGCTCGTACGATTTGCGAATGAGGAGAATACCTTTTTGTGTGTCGAAAAATTAATTACCACTTCTTTTCATTCCAGCACACAGCACCGGCGGTTGACTCCCCTTAATTCAATTTTGACGCAGCAGGCAGTGGGCCTCCTCCACACTATTTCATCAGCCTAAATGGCCCGGAATGGAATCTATTGGGGCTAATTTCCAAGCAATTTACCCCTAAACAACTTTTCCTCCTCACAATCGCCCCAAATTCCAGTGACACCATTCGCCCACCCGCCCACCGCTCCGAGAGGCGATGAGATTTTATGGAAAACTTTTCCATTACAATCTTACCTCGGTTTCTGGTGATGTCTTGAACCTTGGAAATGTCACTGCAGGGAGGGGATCGGGCGTGTACACCTGAGTGAAGGCTGTGACGCTTCCCAGATACACAAACTACTCATTTATCTCTCTCTCTCTCTCTCTCTCTCCGGCGGATATGAGAATAGAGTAACGGTGCCATTTTGAGATTTCCATCGGGTCCATTGGTAATCATCATTGTCATCATCGTGCTTTACGTACCATACCGGAAGCAGGCCGATCTGCTATCGGATTTTTTCCTCCGAGGTGAAGGGTGGGCCATCATGAGTACCTGAAGGTCGAAATTGACTCAAAGGGCACACCCGACAGTCGAGTGCAAGAGTTGAGACAGACCTGCGAAGTGAGTGAATCGTGAATCCCAAACATCTCCTGCCTCTGCCTTGAAACTGTTTCCTGAATGGCGCCCAACTTTGGTTCCCTTTTTCGGTGAAATTTTCGAACGCGAAGTTGTCTGAAATCTTCCACGCCACACTGTCGCGTCGTCAAGATACACAACAAACCGATCGAACTCCCAAAATGTTTCATTAATATGCATTATTACGCCGGCACACAGAAGAGGGCGGTGGCTATATAGGCGCTCCATACAAGGAGGCCTCCATGCCTCCCACAGCCGCGTTTCTGTTGCTGGGAGGGATACCTTTTTAGGACGACCTTCGGAAGGAACTGTTCCGGAAAAATCCTCATTTCCTTCGATGTCGTCGTCGTTGTCCTTCGACCAACGAACAATTACAAAGTAAAACTCGTTTTCGCCCCCCCCGGGTCCTGGGGTATTGACGTTGTAACCTGACCTTTTCAGAGCCTCGCCTGACTATCCAAGCTGGGCGGCGGCGTCTTGTGCTGAGGGTGAAAAGGGTGCGCTTCGCCTTCGTTCTGCAATGAATGATTCGCCGCCCATTCTACCCGTCGTCGGGTAGACAGAAGTTGCCGTGTATCTCTGCGCCTGGTGGTTGGTTGCCTACTATGTCTTCACTTTCGTGCACAGGTAATCATCGGAATTGATTTATGAAACAGGATATTGGATTCGAAATGAATGTCATCATTACCTTCCGTTTTCTTGCATTCTCTCTCTGCCTCTCTCCATCTTCTCTCTCTTCGCCCGCCCCATCGATCGATATTGGCCTCTGCCTAGCAACTGCTGACGGGTGCCCACAGGCAACCCCACAGGGAGTGCATGATGGTAATGACCGCTGACAGTGAAGGGGAGGGAATGAAATTACTTGTGGCACTCGTCGCCCCGGGGCTCGGGGTGAATCCAGACGAATGGAAACCACATCAGTTCGAATGGGACCACCAGATCCGCCCCAGAGTAATCAGCAGTTTCGCCCGACCTTTCCGCTACCCCCGCCCATTTTCGTCTCACTGGGAAAGTGGCTCACGCTCCGCTCCGACCGCAGATAGCGATTTCGCCAAAAAAAAACCTTCGCGTTATCTGGCGCAGTGCAAAAACACAAAAGATCAGATCACGAAAGCGTGTCAGAATCTCTCATCTCCCACTCCTCATGGCAACAGGCACTGCGGCACCTCATCGTCGCCGTCATCTCGCGCAGACCTCTTTGTCTCTCGTTTGGCTGTCGCGCACTCCCCGTCAGTGTGACGCCCTCCACTGTGGCACGGCAAAAGAAAGTGCATGCAATTAAGTTTAACCACGCGCATGAGGTGATTGCCACCTTTTAGGCCATGCCAACAGCGGCACAGAGCCCCAACCGTCCCGTCGACGTCGTCATCGTCGCCATCGTCGTCGTTCGGAGCGAAAGAAGAAAACTACTTTTTTCGGAGCCCATTTGTGGTTTCGAGTCGATAACAAGCTTGGCCCAAGGCAACACTCGCTTAGGCAACTACTCCCGCCCGGGGGCACTGCACAACCCGTCCCTCAGCCGAGGCTGACATGCAGTAGCAGCACTCTCAACGAATGTGTCACAGTGTCCGTACGCGTGAGTGCGTCTTTGATTCCGACATCGACTCCACTTTCGTGGCGAGGGCACTCTCACACACCGACACGATCAAGAAGAAGATGAAGAGAGAGAAAAAAAAATTATAATAATAACGGTAATAGTCCAGCGAACGCAGATAAAATTTGAAATTGAAAACGTTTATTATTTCATCATCGCCGCCTCGCTGGTGATCGTCAAGATCGTCAAGATCGTCAAGATCGCCGCGATCGTGCGAGAGCAGCTGCTGCCACCGCCGATGGAGTCATCGACTTCGCGCCATCGGCGGGCCTGTGCAGCTTTTCATCTAAAAATTGTTAATTTCTGAAGTCGAGAGACTTTCTTTGGAGCGGCCTTAGATGACGGTGCAGTGGGTAATTAAAATTTTATTGCTGGCCAGAGCCAGAGCCGACGAACGATAGATGGCCGCGTTTCGATGCTGAAGCTTGCAATATCAGCCGCATAATGAGCAAATTAGTCATGTTTGTGGTTGCTACCGAGCAAATATGAAATTCATCTCCGGAATGGTTGGCAACTGAGAGTCAGCGAGTTGCGACTGCGGTTCATTCAACTTGCGTGGCGCTGTAATGACGGTTTCGGGAAGTAATGGAGGAGATGGAGTGCAAGCTGTTTGAAGAATGTGCCGATCAATGGGAAATTTTGCATAGAAGGCCTTAAAGGCGTGGTGATTTGTCTTCATCTTCTTCTTCTTCTTCTTCTACTTCTTCTTCTTCTTCTTTTTTTCTTCTTCTTCTTCTTTTTCATCTTCTTCTTCTTCTTCTTCTTCTTCTTCTTTTTCTTTTTCTTCTTCTTTTTCTTCTTCTTCTTCTTCTTCTTCTTAGGACGCTACAGGTCAAGGTGGACCTGGGCCTCAATCAACATGCCTCTCCAGCCACGATCTCTCGCCAGCTGTCTCCAGTTTCGCACACCAAGCCGGCCAAGGTCCCCCTCGACTTGTATGCGCCACCTTGTACGTGGACGTCCTCTGTTGCATCGCCTTCAATGTGGACGTCCTCTGCTGCGTCGCCTTCAATGTGGACGTCCTCTGCTGCGTCGCCTTCAATGTGGACGTCCTCTGCTGCGTCGCCTTCAATGTGGACGTCCTCCTCTGTTGCGTCGCCTTCAATGTGGACGTCCTCCGTTGCGTCGCCTTCAATGTGGACGTCCTCTGCTGCGTCGCCTTCAATGTGGACGTCCTCTGTTGCATCGCCTTCAGTGTGGACGTCCTCTGTTGCGTCGCCTTCAATGTGGACGTCCTCCTCTGTTGCATCGCCTTCAGTGTGGACGTCCTCTGCTGCGTCGCCTTCAATGTGGACGTCCTCTGTTGCATCGCCTTCAGTGTGGACGTCCTCTGCTGCGTCGCCTTCAATGTGGACGTCCTCTGTTGCATCGCCTTCAGTGTGGACGTCCTCTGTTGCGTCGCCTTCAATGTGGACGTCCTCCTCTGTTGCATCGCCTTCAGTGTGGACGTCCTCTGCTGCGTCGCCTTCAATGTGGACGTCCTCTGTTGCATCGCCTTCAGTGTGGACGTCCTCTGTTGCATCGCCTTCAGTGTGGACGTCCTCTGTTGCGTCGCCTTCAATGTGGACGTCCTCCTCTGTTGCATCGCCTTCAGTGTGGACGTCCTCTGCTGCGTCGCCTTCAATGTGGACGTCCTCCTCTGTTGCATCGCCTTCAGTGTGGACGTCCTCTGCTGCGTCGCCTTCAATGTGGACGTCCTCTGTTGCATCGCCTTCAGTGTGGACGTCCTCTGTTGCATCGCCTTCAATGTGGACGTCCTCTGTAGCATCGCCTTCAATGTGGACGTCCTCCTCTGTTGCGTCGCCTTCAATGTGGACGTCCTCTGTTGCATCGCCTTCAATGTGGACGTCCTGCTCTGTTGCGTCGCCTTCAATGTGGACGTCCTCTGTTGCATCGCCTTCAATGTGGACGTCCTCTGTTGCGTCGCCTTCAATGTGGACGTCTTCTGTTGCGTCGCCTTCAATGTGGACGTCCTCTGTTGCGTCGCCTTCAATGTGGACGTCTTCTGTTGCGTCGCCTTCGATGTGGACGTCCTCCTCTGTTGCGTCGCCTTCAATGTGGACGTCCTCTGCTGCGTTGTCCCACAGGCTCAGAGTCGAAAAAGGCGTGGGGACTAGAGGCCGGTAAACTGAGAGCTGTCTGTCGACTGCACTGCCTCGGCTACATCGCGCGCAGGGCCAAGCACGCTCCAGCTAAGAGGGTCTTCGAATCCGAGCCTCCTGGTTCGAGAAAGAGAGGAAGACCGAACCTCCGGTACAAAGACCAAGTCATCGCGGACGTAAGACAGCTTGGTCCTGATGACTGGAAGCAGCATGCCCAGGACCGTCAACGATTGAAAGCAGGCTGAGACTATCCATGGGTCGTAGGCCTGTTAAGTAAGTAAAACTGAGAGCTGTCAGGTTGACGATGGACGACTGGATGGCGCAATTGGTTAAGTCCCTACCTTAAGTTAGAGGGGTCCCAGGTTCGAATCTCAATAAAAGCAAAGTTAATACGCTTTTATCCGGTTTTTCAAATCTGGTCCAGAAATTAACTCCGAACTTTCTCATCCAGAATCAGCGACTGGATGGCGCAATTGGTTAAGTGCCTGTCCAAAGTTAAAGGGGTCCCAGGTTCGAATCCCAGTGAAATCGAATCTGGTCCAGTCACCATTTGCCGTTGGGATCAAATTAACGGCACAGGAGTAGAGCCTCGGAGCGAGCAAGGGAAGCGACAAGATGGCGCAGTTGGTTAAGTGCTTGCCCCAAGTTAGAGGGGGGCCCGGGTTCGAATCCCAGTGAAAGCTAAGTTAATACGCTTTTATCCGGGTTTTTCAGATCTGGTCCAGTCACCTTTTGCCGTTGGGATCAAATTAACGGCTCTATCACTCGAGCGGTCAATCAGTGGTCGATCATGGTCTAAGTGTGCTGGTGAATTCACTAGCAGCCCTCTAACCTAACCTAGATTGACGCTGACCGTCTTTCTAATCACCTTCGAGTAGACTATCACCGCATACTTCTCCGAAGTGCCGTGGTTCAGGGGCGTCTATGAACTCTCTCTCCGTCTCTCTCCCACTGATCTCCTCTAAGCAAGCTGTCAACGCTTAAGCCATTTGCGTGCTGCACGTACGTGCATTTTTTTTTTTTTTTTTTTTTTTTGGTTGCGTCCAAGGATGTGGCAATCTTCGAAAGATACTGATAGCCCGGGCTATCAGCATGCACGATTCGCAAACCCGAGTACTCGATTTCGGGAATACGCCTACGTACTAACCCACACCCTGCACACTTCAACCACTCTCCCCGCGGAACTGCCGTTAGGTATTACTTCGCGGGGCTGGTTAGCATATCACACTATGGGCTCCATATTATCCAATTCGGATTTTCTTTCTCTTTCGAGCCTTCTTAGCTCGTTCTGAACGCTCGTTATAAAGGAGCAAATCTCTAGCCATTTGTCGGTTGAATCTGACATATGGCTAACCAAGAGTTCGGGAGTTGGTAAATTTGTTCTCCCCGCGGCAAAGCGTCTGCAGTAGAATATTGCGTGCTCTGCGTCTTCCTCTTCGCCCGCGCATTCTGGACAGGAGGGTGAACTGTCGTGGCCAAATCTGTGGAGGTATTTTCGGTAGCCTCCATGGCCCGACAAGAACTGCGTGAGGTGGTAGTTGCAGTCTCCGTGTGTTCTCGACGTCCAAGCTTCTATCGCGGGGATCAATTTATGGGTCCATCTGCCTTTGGTTGTGGTGTCCCATCTGGCTTGCCACAGTGCCATAGATGTTGCCCTTTCTTCCTTTTTCAGGCATCTTGCGCTAGTTTCCGCGCGATTTGCCGTTCGCCTTAGGTAGACCCTATGCATCTCTTTGGCGAGAATGTCGATCGGGACCATACCCGCGATCACACAGGCTGCTTCGTCCGAAATTGTTCGGAAGCCGCTGATTGTTCTTATGGCGCACAGCCTGTATGCTGACGAAAGCTTCTTTGCTGTCTCCTTTACCGAAAGAGCTCCCGCCCAGACTGGCGCGGCATATAAAAGGATTGAACTTACCACTCTGGAAAGCAAGATCCTTCTTGGGTATCCGGGTCCTCCGATGTTCGGCAGCATACCGGAAAGTGCTGTCTGCGTCTTTGACGCTTTTCTGCTGCAGTATTCGACGTGCTTTTTGAAGTTAAGTCGGTTGTCGAGCATCACTCCTAGGTATTTCAGCGAATCCCTGGATCTAATTAGCTGGGAGCCAACCCGGAAGTTTGCGTATTCCACAATCTTTCGGCTGGTTATTAGAACAGCCTCTGTCTTGTGGTCCGCTAGTTCGAGGTCGGAGGATTCCAGCCAACTTTTGATCCTAGCGATTGCTTCGTTTGTGGCGGTTTCCACTTCGTGGATGTGCTTGGCCACCGTCACAACCGCGATGTCGTCGGCAAAGCCGATTGTCTTGACTCCATGTGGCAGCGTCAGTCTCAGTACTCCGTCGTACATTAGGTTCCACAGGAGGGGTCCAAGAACCGAACCCTGTGGGACGCCTGCCGAGACGTCGTAGTATTTAATACCCTCGTCAGTCTGGTACCTGAGTTGTCTGTTGGTGAAGTAGCTGACGATTATCTTCCTCAAGTACTGCACGTACGTGCATGTACCTGCCTACCTGCTGCACACTCAGCAATGCACGTGCCCCAATCTCTCGGCAGCGCCGCTAACACCGGATTTAATTTTCAGCTCACGTTAGAAATTGCTCCCAAATTAAGTCGGCTCCCACCTTCGCCAAAAACAAAGCCAAGAGGAGAAAATTAAGCCCGTTCTCCGCGACTGCTGGTGTACTCGCACCACCTTTTGTTGCGCTGAGGTCGTGTAGGATGCACTTTTTCGAAATTATATTCTCTGGCAGCGGTGTTTTGTCCTAAAATTGTTCACTCTGCCTCGGCCTGGGATGCCTGCTGTGGCAATTTTCTATAATTTCCATTGTACACACTTTTTCCACTTTAGTTTCTCTGCCCTCCATTCTCCCCCCCATCCCCCCGTGAGACACCCTCCCTTAGACAACAGCTCGAATGCATGTATGGCTTAAGTCATTACATCGCTGTCGGTGGTGTTCTACGTCGTGTATCTGCTTCATCTCTCGCTCTTTCGAGGGAAAGATACTCGTACACCACCAGCCACCTCATCATCGTCATCGGCGTTGTTGTACCTTTTGGGTGAATGTGCAATGAGCTTGCATTTTGCACACATAAATGGGCATACATCTTGAAGTTGGAGGCGAACACTACACCCGGAGATGAAGATTGTCGTCGTTGTCGTTGCCGTTGCTGTTGTCGTTGTCGCTGTCGTCTCATCCAGCACCCTGAGGTGGATGGAAAGTGAGCAGAAGAAGGAGAAGGCGAACGGAGTTGAACCGCACCGCACATTATAGCCGCCTAGCAACAAGAGGAGTTACTGCGCCACCATCAGAGTTAACAGCACATCAGCGACTGGCGAACGCCGAACGAGCGAATGGCGAACAAGAAACAGCGTATAATGAGCGAGAAAAAACGTAATAAATAAATAAAAAGAAAACATGTCGCACTTCCTCTAATTACGAATGCAATTGTGCACTTTTTTCCGTTAAAGAAATTAAATTGCTTTGCAACTGTGCCCTGCCGCTGCCGCTGCCGATGATGATGGTGCGGATGACGATGATGATGTTGGTCTCCTACCGACTGACGTGTGGTTGCGGCTGAGATAATTGCAGGCGATCCCCCGGGGTTGACACATTCTGATGGCTGACCTTCTGCAGGAAAACTTTAAACCGATTTCCTTTTAACATCACCACCAGCAGCCTCCCATCGGTTGACGACGAAAATTGCTTGAAATTGTTTCCTAAGGTCAAGACAATGTCTCGACAATACCCCTTCAAGCGAGCCATCATCATCATCGTCAGCCTGACATCGAATGGACGACGACAACGACAACGACGACGACGACGTCCTCCGCTGGGCAACACACAGAAAAAAAGGAGAATATTTAAAACAGAGCCGCAGCGCAAAGTTTCCAAGCCCAGACCAGACCATAGACCGGCAGAGACCAGCCCAGAGGAGCCCATTAAGGCCACCACTGTACGGGTATAGCTGTGAAATTCGAAAAGTTGAAACGCTTTGTTAGGATTGGGGTGGAAGGTTAGGCGCACTCCGACAAATCCACTTAATTAGATGCAAGCAAGGAGCGGACGAGGCGGTGGCGGACAGAGCGGCCATTCGGTTGCACAGGCAAAACCCAAAACCCCAATTCAATTCCGTTCTTCGGCAAAGACGACTGCGACGACGACAACGACAAAGAAGCATAGACGAACAAAAAAGAAGCATTTTAAAGAAGGAAGGTTCAAGTTAAGATGTTTTCACCGTTTCCAACCATTTCCACCGTGGTGTTGGTCGCCAGACAGATGGGATGGACCCTGAACGGCAGTAGCAGCAACAGCGGCATCCGTCCACCCATTCAGCCATCCAGTCAGCCGCCCAGTCAACCGGGCACAATGCTACGAGACTATGAACAGTTTCGTTTGAGTGTCTTTTTTGTGCGCCTCCGTTGGCTTAGCTTTTATTTTTGGTTTTTAGACAGAAAATTGAGAAAATTAGGTTAATTGCATGCTCGTTACTTTTGTGTGTGCGATGGGGGGGGGGGGGGGGGGGATCCCGGGGAACGGGAGCGAGAGCGGTAGCCGGCCATTTCTACGGCATTTGTCCCTTCGTATTCATCGTCGTTCGATGCCTTTATGGTGTGCCACGTTAATCTCGAGGAAATCTCTTTTAATGCGATGCAGTTGGAGTTGAAAACGTCGTTACCAATTGCCGTCCGTCGCTTTGAATGGGGGAGGGGGGCGACTGGTGAGTGCTGCAAAATGATTACACACCAAATTAACGAACTAATGTCAGCTGATTTATTTTTTTCTTTCATTTTCATCCTTCCTCTCGCTGAGTCTCGTCTTGGACTGTCCTCCGCGACAGAGCTGTTCCACGTAATTAGTCGTGCAGGAAGTGACATTGTGTTGCGAGGCACAATGAAGATGGCATTGTTTGCTGGAGAGAGAGACTGATAGTTACTTGAGGTTATTGGTCTCGCCTAAGTGCAGGCAGAGCGGTTGATGTTCCTCGCCGCATGCACAATGTGCTCCATTCACTCTGCTCTTTAGACGGTAACCGACGTAAGCCTGAAAAGCCCTTTGAGACAGAAGTCTGGATTTTGGGAAAAGTAGCCATTTAATTTGGAGCCTCCATTTACCCATCAGATGCTGCCAACAATCAGAACTTCTCCTTTTTCTTCGGGCGCTACAGTCCGAGGTGGACCTGGGCCTCACCCATCATGCTTCTCCAGCCAGCACGATCTCTCGCCAGCTGTCTTCAGTTTCGCACGCCAAACCGGAGGATGTCAGAGAGATCAGTGCGAACGTGGTCGACTTTGACGCACGCCTACGGATCCCCGATCGCAGAGAGGAGCTAATGTCTTCTTATTCTTCTTCTTTGTATGACCCTTCACTCGGGCCTCACCCAACATGCCAGCTGTCTTCAGTTTCGCATCACAGCCCACAGGTTCGAGAAGACAAAGAAGACCAGGAAGAGAAGAGAAGACAAGGAAGACCGAACCTCCGTTTCAGGGACCAAATCGCGGATGCCAGAGCGCTTGGTTTGGATAACTGGAAGCAGTGTGCCCGGGACCGCAGGGCATGGAAGGCTGCTGTGTCTCAGGCAGCGATCCTTCATGGGTCGGGAGCCCGCTAAGTAAGCAAGTCTCCAGTTTCGCACGCGCACGCCAAGCCGGACGAGGTCCCCCTCGACTTGTGTGCGACGCCTTGTACGTGGACGTCCTCTGATGCGTCGCCTTTCATGTGGACGTCCTCTGTTGCGTCGGCTTCAGTGTGGACGTCCTCTGATGCGTCGCCTTCGATGTGGACGTCCTCTGTTGCGTCGCCTTCGATGTGGACGTCCTCTGTTGCGTCGCCTTCGATGTGGACGTCCTCTGTTGCGTCGCCCTCAATGTGGACGTCCTCTGTTGCGTCGCCCTCAATGTGGACGTCCTCTGATGCGTCGCCTTTCATGTGGACGTCCTCTGTTGCGTCGGCTTCAGTGTGGACGTCCTCTGTTGCGTCGCCCTCAATGTGGACGTCCTCTGATGCGTCGCCTTTCATGTGGACGTCCTCTGTTGCGTCGGCTTCAGTGTGGACGTCCTCTGTTGCGTCGCCCTCAATGTGGACGTCCTCTGATGCGTCGCCTTTCATGTGGACGTCCTCTGTTGCGTCGGCTTCAGTGTGGACGTCCTCCTCTGTTGCGTCGCCTTCGATGTGGACGTCCTCTGTTGCGTCGCCCTCAATGTGGACGTCCTCTGATGCGTCGCCTTTCATGTGGACGTCCTCTGTTGCGTCGGCTTCAGTGTGGACGTCCTCCTCTGTTGCGTCGCCTTCGATGTGGACGTCCTCTGTTGCGTCGCCCTCAATGTGGACGTCCTCTGATGCGTCGCCTTCAATGTGGACGTCCTCTGATGCGTCGCCTTTCATGTGGACGTCCTCTGTTGCGTCGCCTTCAATGTGGACGTCCTCTGTTGCGTCGCCTTCAATGTGGACGTCCTCCTCTGTTGCGTCGCCTTCGATGTGGACGTCCTCTGTTGCGTCGCCCTCAATGTGGACGTCCTCTGATGCGTCGCCTTCGATGTGGACATCCTCTGTTGCGTCGCCTTCGATGTGGACCTCCTCTGTTGCGTGACCTTAAACGTAGACGTCCTCTGTTGCTTTGTCCCACAGGCTCAGAGTCGAAGACTCTTCGGCCCGGAGCTAAGTTGTCCATACGCTCTACATGGCCTAGCCATCTTAGGCGTTGGATCCATAGACGCCTGACTAGACTCATGACGCTGTACAGCCCATATAGTTCGTGGTTGAACCTTCTTCCCCAAATGCCATCAACGCAAACAGGACCAAAGGAGCTTTTCTCTCGAAAACCCTTTCGAGACTCTTCCTCCGCCATCTGAACTAGCAGATGAAAAAAAGACCCCCAGTCGGAAACGGGCATGCCTGCTACAGACTTCTCTTGACTGCTCCCGTCTTCTTCGCTCCTGTGTCGATCCCTCTTCAAGGTGCCTCTTGTCATCGATGGTCCACTTATCGGCGAAGGTCAAGCCGATTGTGTTCATGGACCGGGTATCTATCTGCCTGTCCCTCGAAAAAAAGAATGCCTCTAGACAAACACTACTGGATGTCATCGACTGCACTCTCAACTCTTGAGTACTCAGCTAACCACACCGCACGTGACCGCCACTGTCCGCCACTCGGGCACTCCACAGTACTTCACCGCCATCGTACATCCACCGCCATACTCCACCGCATCACGATGACAGAAACAAAAGAAGATTTACGGCATCGATGGGGCCCCGAACTTCAGCGTAGATTTGCATACGCATCTCCATCGAAATTGGGATCGATTTCACTTCATTCGGAAACTGGTTTCACGCATCATCTCTCATGAGCATCTCCCGAAATGGGGCTCACCATGGCTTTCTGATGACCGGCAGCCACTGCCCCTTCCCAACGCGCCCTGCGACAACATCTCACAAATCTCACATCTCACATCTCACACCACTGCGGAAGTTCAATGGCTCTCATGCGCTCGCCGAAGACTTACCAAACAACTTTGTTGCCAGTGCGGTGGGGCCGCTCCAATGAGATGCAAGCAGTCGGCACAGTCTGCTCTCCTCATCTCGCCACTTTTCCGAAAGTTGATCCAGGTCAAGCAATGCGTGCGTTTGCAGTGATTTTCTACGTTTCATACGCACACGCATATTACGAGACTTCTTGACTACAAACGGCCGGTCATCGGCCCCACGGATAGGCCTCCAACTCCGACTCCAACCTCGACTTGCTCTCCGTTCGGTAAAACGGTTCGCGTACACCTGGAAGACAGAGAAAGATACCCACAACAAGATCGGCATCGACTTCGGCCACAACACAACCACCCAGCGATGGATCCGTCACGTACACGTAACCAATCGAAATTGTGCATCTGAATGTATAAATTTTGCACATTTGGCGTGATTTATGCGCGTCTGTTGGTGAGCTGAGGCCCAGGCGAGCCCCGAATGAGTCTCAGCCGAGCCACAGTTGTGACCATCGGCCAGTGGGCTTTCAATAAATTCTAAAACGCTGACAGTATGTCGAAAATAAATCAAAGGTATTAGATCGATGAGCGTGGCTTTGGCTGTGAGAGATTGGCTTGGAATTGGAAATGGTTTCCTGGTCGGGCCGTGTGTGTGGAGAGAATAAATTTCGAGTCGATGGCACGGTGGAAGGCTTCGTTAATCGTATCGCTTATCGGTGGATTTGCGGGGGACATCGGTCTGCTGGATTGAATAGAACATGCGAGTGGTAGAGATTCTAGAGATTGGCCAAGGGATTGATCAGTGCCGAGAGACATTTGCGGACAGCTGGAGGAGGAGTTGATTGAGCCCGCAAAGGAAAGCCGCTCGTATACATGAACTCGTTTGATGACGGTTGTAAGTTATTCCTAGCAGGGAACTCGATTTTAGATCTACCGTGGGGTTTTATGTTTTATTGCCTGTTCAGGGACGACTAATCAAGCGTTCCGCACACACGGTGGCTGAGTAGGTCTTCGTCAGGAGGAACAAATGCGGGTTCAGTTGAGGGAGGATGATGACAGACAGGGCTGGGCCTCGGCTGAATCAAATTTATTGTAGAGCGCAGTCATTTGGAAACATTTTGATTCTAGATTCTGGCGTTGGTGTCCTGTGATCACTCCAACGGGCACACGGATCGAGTTTCGGTCATCCTGTGCTCGTCGGAGTGATCACAGGACACTGCCCCAATGCCCCGGAAGCGGAATGCGGAATCCAGTGATCTCTGTCGGCGCTGCGGAGATGAGGAAGAGACCGAGACGATCCAACATCTGCTCTGCCACAGCCCAGGTCTCCAGAATCGGCGGCTAGCTCCGCTGGGCCAAAGATTCTTCACAGAGACTGCGGGCTTAGCGAATCCAGAGTCCAGCGATCTCTGCCGGCGCTGCGGAGATGAGGAAGAGACCGAGACGATCCAACATCTGCTCTGCCACAGCCCAGGTCTCCAGAATCGGCGGCTAGCTCCGCTGGGCCAAAGATTCTTCACAGAGACTGCGGGCTTAGCGAATCCAGAGTCCAGCGATCTCTGCCGGCGCTGCGGAGATGAGGAAGAGACCGAGACGATCCAACATCTGCTCTGCCACAGCCCAGCTCTCCAGAATCGGCGGCTAGCTCCGCTGGGCCAAAGATTCTTCACAGAGACTGCGGGCTTAGCGAATCCAGAGTCCAGCGATCTCTGCCGGCGCTGCGGAGATGAGGAAGAGACCGAGACGATCCAACATCTGCTCTGCCACAGCCCAGCTCTCCAGAATCGGCGGCTAGCTCCGCTGGGCCAAAGATTCTTCACAGAGACTGCGGGCTTAGCGAATCCAGAGTCCAGCGATCTCTGCCGGCGCTGCGGAGATGAGGAAGAGACCGAGACGATCCAACATCTGCTCTGCCACAGCCCAGGTCTCCAGAATCGGCGGCTAGCTCCGCTGGGCCAAAGATTCTTCACAGAGACTGCGGACTTAGCGAATGCATGCGGATCTTCCAAAATTCATAAGCACCACCGAGCGGTTTCAGCCACCACGTGACAGGGTGTGTACTCGACAGACTGTGTACTCCACAAATGAGGGGATCCACAATGGGCTCCATGGCCTCCGAGTGGAAGTGATGCTTTAACCATCACACTCCTCTTCCTAAACCTAACCTTATCTAACCTAGACTCAGGAACGACTATTCAGGCGTTCTCCGCCGAGGTCAATCTGAGCCATCGTCAAGAGATCGTTCGCCACGTCGGTTAAGCTTCGGACAAAGATGGGCTTCCCTCTGGAGTGCATAGTTTCGGCATGAATTCCGTCTTCTTCTTTGGGCGCTACAGTCCGAGGTGGACCTGGGCCTCACTCAACATGCCTCTCCAGCCACGATCTCTCGCCAGTTGTCTTCAGTTTCGCACCCCAAGCCGGTGGAGATCAGTGAGATCACTGCGAACGTGGTCGACTTTGATGCACGCCTACGGATCCCTGATCGCAGAGAGGAGCTAGTGTCTTCTTCTTCTTCTTCTTAGGGCGCTTCAACCAGAAGTGACCCTGGGCCTCACCCAACATGCCTCTCCAGCCAGCACGATCTTTCGCCAGCTGTCTCCAGTTTCGCAACTTATGCCAGCTCTGGCTTAAATCTCATGCGAACATATGCTCCGCATCAAATTCAAGTCAAACATAATCAACGCAATGAACCACGTAAGTTTGCCTCGAACGCCCCGGGAGACACGCTTCTGATTGCAGCCCCAGCCCCGGAAGACACCACCCGTCTTGCGTTAGTCCCTAATTAACCAAACGCATGCCACCAAAGGTACACACATCTGTGCGTGGGAAGGGTTTCCAGGTACATCGCGACCATAACCACCAATAAATCCACGCATACTGCACGTGGTCTTGTGGAACTGACAGCTAATTGTCCCACACCGGGCGCCGCACACCGTCCTGCCCTGCGTTACGCAACCACGACTCGACCGATTCAAACGCAATCATCCACCCAAGGGATTATAATTTTTGGGTAAATACCAGCCTTTCCCCCACGGCCCGCGTGATGTGTCGATAACACGTAATTGACCCAAAAGTGACTCCTCTAATTGAAGGTTACAGGGATTTGGCCTGGGCTTGGACTCTTCCTTCGTGGTCCTACGCCATTACTGGGCCATCAGAGGCTCCCCCCCCCCGCTCCAGGCATCACAACTAAATGGCCAATTACGGGCCAGCCGTCAAATGTCAAACTAAAATTTACAAAACCGTCGCAATCATTGCCTCCCGCCCATCGGCGGTCATTATTTTTCGTTTGATTTTCAACCCTCGACCGGGCTAATCAGTCACCAGTGACGGCGGACGACGGTAATAGTGTGTGCCGAGGACGAGGACCCCGAGCTAAGGACGGACAAATAAGAAGGAGAACTACAGCACTAAGTGGAAAATAATAATAATTCGAGAACCCATCAAAAGGATAACGGCTCTCTCGCCGGTGGGGGGTGGGAGCGAATCACGTGAGTGACCGAATTTTCGCCAGCTCCACACCTCAGTCCTTGATACCCGCAGTCATGTTTGGTCAGCGGGTGTGGAAAATTATTTTTCCTTTCCTCGCCCAACTCCCACCGTGAAGAGGGGGTTGGGGGGAGTGTAGTTACAGGAAAATAAACACGAGTTCTAATTACCTTCGAGCAGCGAAGGCGGGAGGGTGGTCGGACGGCCTAAGAGCGCGCACATTGATTGCGTGCGAAACGCCAAACCCCAGCAGCACAGTCCATGTGACTCGCCCCAGTCCATGTGGGCTAAAGCTTCGACTTCGGCTTCAGACTCGGTTTCGGCTTCTGGTTTGGCTTGATTTCGAATGGCGTTTTCCCAGTTTCCAGTGCAAGTTTTCAGTTTCCAAACCAACCGGTCACATGTTGGTGCGACTAATGGGGGCCAATTTCACTCACGGGCGTGTGATTGTGAGGGCAATTAATTGCGAGTCCGTGCGGTGGATTTTCTCGTGTGGCGCGTCTCGTGTTTCGGCAAATGATTTTTAATTTGTCCAATTTTTCTTTTTTCCCTTCTTCTTTGTTAAATGGGTGTAGTCACCGAAAATGAATGATGATAGATGGATGAATTGATAGAAACGAAAACGAAAAGAGTGCTTGCTGGCCAGACAAGACAAGACGGACAAGACGGCAAATTTTGTGGACGTTTGGTGGTGGTTCGTGTTCGTGATGGTTCCACTGATGGGTTGCCATTTTCTCTGTTTTCTTTATTATTTTTCGTTAATGTGTGCGCTGGTGATTCTCTGCGTTGGCCTCCACTAATTGGTGGTCATTTGTCAGGGAAGACGGAACCGAGCGAAGTGTGTTATGCGTGGGCCGGGGTTATTTTTGAGGTTATGGGTCGCCTGGAGGCTGGGAGTTTTACATTTGTATTAATGAATTATGGAAGACGCCCGTCTGTTGTCTGTTATGATGGATTTCTCTTTTGCGTGCTAAACAAGACGCCGAGTTCAGATTTTTGTCGAAGAAAGTGTGAGCGACCCGTCGGGGAGAGTTTCTGCATCAATCACTGTACTCCTTTGGGTTACATACATGAGCATGCCATCAAAATCGTTGGTCAATACTTGGGTGATTTCAAGGACAGCGTTGGTGGCCATTGAGCCGCTTGTTTTCCTCTTTTTTAAGTTTCAAGGACAGCATTTGTGGCCATTGAGTCGCTAGTTTTCCTCTTTTCCAAGCTTCAAGGACAGCATTTGTGGACATTTAGCCGCTTGTTTTCCTCTTTTTCAAGTTTTAAGGACAGTGTTTGCCACAAACGCTCAAAAGTTTTCCTCTTTTTTTTGTTTTTTTTTTTGTGTTGTAGGGTTTTGTAACACTGGAGCACTCAGACTCAAAAGCTGTTCCATTGTACTGTCCGGTAGCAACCTACTTTTGCTGGAATTTAATAGTCCTTCGGAAGACCAGCAGTCGCTTCTGTTATGAGGAGCCTACATCAACAGCTCTCACCTCATCAGCACCGAATAACTGCCACCTGATCCGAGCAAAGGCGGGACAATGCCAGAGGAGGTGCTCTGCAGAGTTATCGTTTTCTCCACAGGCGTCGCAGAGGGTTCCATCGCTTAGGCCAAGCACACTTAGGTGTTTGGCGAAGGTGTAGTGGCCCGTAAACACGCCGGTAAGTTGTCTGCAGTCTTTTCTGTCAAGAGACAACAAGAAAGCCGCGGATTTCGTACAGACGTTGGGGAGCATGCGCTTGGTCTATCTGCATCCTCGCGAGTCATGCCACGGTTGTACTTTCTAGAGGTCAATAGAACCCCTTACCCAGGACGCAGGCAGTCCCAGATGTTAGGGAGCATTCGCTTGGTCTGGAGAGTCATGCCACCTCCATTTGTGCTCTCGCGAGGACCAACCATCGATGAAAGCCCTAACCAAGGACGCAGGCAGTCCTAGACGTTGGTTCCCTTGGTCTGACTACATCCTGGAGACTCAGGCCACCTCCGGTTGTGCTCTCGAGGGGTCCAACCATCGATGCAAGCTCTAAACAAGGACGCAGGCAGTCCCAGCGTAGGTTCAGGTCCTCAGAATGCCTCATCTGATCCTCGCCTAGCAAGTTCTTCGGCGATCTCATTGATCCCGTGGCGCCCCGGGACCCAGACAAGTCTTAGTGGATTGAAGCTACCGATCAAATTCAGAGAGGACTTGCATTCCTGAACTATCCTGGATACGATTGGATGGCGCAGTTGGTTAAGTTCCTGCCTCAAGTTAGAGGGGTCCCAGGTTCGAATCCCAATGAAATCGAACCTGGTCCAGTCACCATTTGCCGTTGGGATCAAATTAACGGCACTGGAGTAGGTTGCTACGACTGGATGGCGCAGTTGGTTAAGTGCCTGGCCCAAGTTAGAGGGGTCCCAGGTTCGAATCCCAATGAAATCGAACCCGGTCCAGTCACCATTTGCCGTTGGGATCAAATTAACGGCACTGGAGTAGGTTGCTACGACTGGATGGCGCAGTTGGTTAAGTGCCTGGCCCAAGTTAGAGGGGTCCCAGGTTCGAACCCCAGTGAAATCGAATCTGGTCCAGTCACCATTTGCCGTTGGGATCAAATTGACGGCGCTGGAGTAAGAACGACTGAATGGCGCAGTTGGTTAAGTTCCTGTCCCAAGTTCGAGGGGTCCCAGGTTCAATGGACAATGGACCAGTTTTGAGTCTGAGTCCTTCAGTAGGGTTTCAAAAACACTCCGAAAAAAAAACCCTGGAAGTGGTTCAAGGCTTGAGCATGGCCTTAGGCACAGCTTGGCTTTCGCTACAGATGCAAATACTTCGCACCTTCCACCTATTCTTCACAGTATAGCTCGTAGCCATTAGGATCGCATAGGTTTCCGCTTGGAAAACCGACGCAAATGTACCTAACGAGGTGTGCAGTCTAAAGTTGTCGCTCTCCACGAAGGCAGCAGCACCAGATCCTTGAAGCTTGGTCTTGGAGCCGTCCATGAAGATTCGACTACATTCCTTTCCTGGCTCAGATTCTGTCCGGAGCCAGTCCTGAGTGCAGGGAAAATCGACTTTGTATGTTCGTCGCAGTGGGCACCGTGGCGTAGTGAGTAGGTGCGTCGACTCCTACGCTCGAGGTCGTCGGTTCGAATCTCGAAAGAAACATCAAACATTTTTTCACGACTCCACCTCTTTCGAGTCACTGACAATGCTCAAAGAGTATAATTGCCTAGAAAAAGCTTCTCAATCTCGCCGTTCGGAGTCGGCATTTAACTGTAGGCAACACGAGTGGTTGCTGAGAAGCTAGGCCCAGGTCCACCTCGGACTGTAGCGCCGCCATTATCATTATTATTATTTTTATTATTATGTTCGTCGCAGCAGGTGTCTGTGCGTCAGACGGCATATCCATGAGACTGTCCTCTTAGTCACTTTCTCAATTTTCAGAACCAACGACTGAAAGGATCTCTTGAGGATTGAATTAGGGGGCATTCGAGAAAATCAAGCGTGACTTCTGCCCGGCAAACTGGGCTGAGCCACACCTTCTCACATCCGAAACCCAGTTCGAACTCAGTCCCGCTCGAAGGTGCATGGAGAAACCCAGCGCAGAAGACCGTCACAAGCTGAGGTCATGCGAAAGGCGAAAACCCATCGCAAGCCGCTTTCGTTGCTGGTTAATGAATTTTATGGACCACTCGTAAAGTCCGAAACCGAGACTGAGTCAACAATAAAACGCCATCTCAAGATCAAGATTAGACCGATCTGGTATAACAGATGTAATCACTTCACTAATCCGCCACTAAGCAGCTTACGTCCCAAAAAGAGAGTCCCATCAAGATCCGTCTCACGCGGCGATACATTGAATAAGCGCACAACCCTCCATCGGCGGTGGGGGATCTTTTCAATTTCTCCCCTTCCCATCGGCCGCGGCTTAGTTTTCTTTTCTTTTTCTTCCCAAAACTGAAATGAAATACCTTTTGTTTAGCGGCAAACAAAATTTTCCACACGTAACCCAGTTGAAACGAAGCGAATTAAAAATCATGCAAATCCACACACAACACCGACAGCCGTCCAAACAATACAACCAGCCAACATCTTCCAAATCAAACAAACATTGTTTGGCTTGCTGTTGTGCTGCGGCTGCTGGCTTGTATCTTATCTTGTTCCATCTCCATCCATTTTTGCAATTCTAATTCGTTTTACCTTCACCAACCGCAAAAACCATAAAAAAAACGACAGAACTAGTGACTCATCTTCTGCACGCGATGGAACCAGTTACGTGAAGCTGCCATCGCCGCTGCCACTCGGGCCGCAGTGATCCGTGGCTCCAGAAGTACGAGTAGCGCATAATTTCACTCTTGGAAACTCGAAACAACTTTTGTGCAACAATGGTCAATGGGAGGAGATACATTCGTCTGATTTTTTTTCTTTTTTTTGTTCAGATTTTTCTTTTTTTTCAGTTGTTTTTGCTATTTTTGAGTTTTTGGAGCGTGATCACCAGAGCGGGGGGGACACACAACGCAACAGTGGTCCGGTGATAACGATATACAGTTGGCCTTTTGCGTTGAAGAAGAACTTCCGGTTTGTGAAGTGAAGTTGGGTCAATTGGACAACAGGCGGCAGGCGGCAGGCGGCAGGCGGCAGGCGATGGCGGTGGCGGACTGACGGTGGGCGAATGGGACTTAATGCAACGTTTGCATACATTTGTAGCGCAATAAATGTAAATTGGGTGAGAGTATCAATAATTCATGGATGGTTACGGCTGCTGGATGAGAAGAGGGAGGGAGGCGGAGGAAGAACTGGACGGTTTTCTGAATGAATGATGGAAATGTGTCAAATGGAGTTGAGTTCTTTGTTGGGTCTTGTGGCGGAGAGGTTGAGTATCCAGGCGCCATTTTATTGCTGGACCGTCTGGCACTTTCTCCAGATGAGGTAACTCCATGACCACTCCATCGGCGATATATTGAGCCGGAGACAACGAAGAGCGACGGCGCCATCGTAAACCCGAGAAGGGTTTCAGACAATCAGAGAACATCTCTTCTCAATTCGCCGACAAAGGTAATCACTGCGAGGACTATATGACTTCATCGGGTTCATCTGGCTCCACTTAACGGGAATGCCTCGGTTGGTTAGGTTAGGTTAGGTTAGGGGGTTGCTAGTGAATTCATCAGCACACTTAGACCATGTAGGTCCATTGTGATAGCCGCAGTCAAAGCCTTCAAAGTCGTCCTATGCCCCGGTCTAGGTCTGACGACTGATCTCTCGACTGGTCTCTCGACTGGTCTCTCGACTGGTCTCTCGACTGATCTCTCGACTGGTCTCTCGACTGGATGGCGTAGTTGGCTAAGCGCCTGACCAAATTTAGAGGGGTCCCGGGTTCGAATCCCAGTGAAATCGAATCTGTTCCAGTCGCCATTTGCCGTTGGGATCAAATTAACGGCACTATCACTGGAGTAGGTTGCTACCTGGCAGCGCAATGGACCAGTTTTCAGACTGAGTGCTCCAGTAGTGTTTCAAAAATACTCCGAAAAAAAAATGCCCCGGTCATGCATCAAGGCTTGCGTCAGGGCCGCGGCAATGTTCGCCGTGCCTGGAGAGAGCGCACTGAAGCAGAGCAAGTCCGCGAGAGCATGGCTGCAGCTGCTGGTTGGACGCTTCCGTAGATGGATGGTGGATGCCAGGCTCGGGAAGTTCATCCACGAGTACGCCGCGGTGTATCTGTACGCCGGCATGGAGAACCCCATCGAAGAGATCGGCAAGTCCTCGAGAGCAGAACTGGCGGTTGGACGTTTCCGCAGATGAATGGCGGTTGCCAGGTTCGGGAAGTTAATCCACGAGCGCGCCGCTGTGTACCACTGCGCCGGCATGGAGAACCTCCTCGAAGAAATCATTCTGCTGTGCTTCTCGGGGGACACATCCACGTCGTTGACTGCCACCGTCTTGGAGCACGCGATCGCCAGCTCAGGCGACCTCTGAGGTCTGCTGCAGCCGTATGCACACCTGAACGCGAGCTGAGTCACCTCCGGAGTCCTGACCTTGCCGCGCTAGGTCAGCCAGACATCCACCAGGTCTCATCAGAATTCCAGCGTCCAGCCCTGCCTCCTCACCACGTGCGTGGGGAGCATCATTGAGCTCAAGGATCTGGTGTCCAGAGCACAGTAGCACACAACCTTCTCGAATTCGGCCATCACAGCGCTTTTTACTTCGTGCGCTGCTCCCAGCTGGAGCACAGCAAGGTTTGGAGTTTTTTTTTTATTACTATGCCCCGCCCTCTTACCCCTCCCACCTTCGAATAATTCATCGGGGAACGTCGGGATCTCTGCTACGAGCGCGCCTATGTCGTCCTGCCGCCACTGGTTGAGTGGCTGAGAGTCTCCTCCGTGCACGCCGAGTACCGAAACGCCACCATGATCGACAAGGACCACGTCATGCAATCCGTCCTCCTCCTTTTGCCTGGGGTGGACTGCCCCACGCGATCGCTGGACTACGACGAGGAGCTGCCATCAAAGAAGACCCTCTTCGGGCACAGCACGCCAGCAGTTAACACCAGAGCCACGGAAGACATCGCAGACATTGGACGCAGAGCCACACTGGCGCTAGCCCGACCTCCTGGCACAGGCTTCAACTTTGCTGCCACCCACCACATGGTACGACGCTAGAGTTCAAACTGATGCTGACAGAACAGACCGACCTCATGGCGCAGGCTTCAACCTTGCTGCCGTCCACCACGCGGTACGACACCCTGAACCACGTCGGCATGACCGCCTTGATGATAGCCAGCATACGGAACGACAACATCGCCATTCAAGCGCTCCTGGACGAGGTTTGCGATCCCAACATGCAGTTGGCTCGTCCGACTGTCCCGCTATACACCCCGACACACAGCACTGGACGGCACTCACATTCGCCGCTTGCACGTCAAACTTGCAAGCTCTGTGCATGCTCCACGACCGCGGAGGCAAAGTCGTGGGCCTTGCTCGTGATAGTGCCGTTAATTTGATCCCCACGGCAAATGGTGACTGAACCAGATTCGATTTCACTGGGATTCGAACCTGGGACCACTTTAATTTGGGGCAGGCCCTTAACCAACTGCGCCATCCAGGCGTTTAGGTTAGGTTAGGTTAGGTTGCTGCTAGTGAATTCACCGGTATACTCAGACCATGTTGGTCCATTGTGATACCCACAGTCAGACTACTACCACTGATCAACCGCTCCAGTGATTGGGCCGTTAATTTGATCCCAACGGCAAGTGGCGACTGGACCAGATTTGAAAAAAACCAGATAAAAGCGTTTGCTTTCACTGGGATTCGAACCTGAGACCCCATCTAACTTAAGGCAGGCACTTAGCCATCTGCGCCATCCAGTCGTCGTCTCGGTTGGTCACTTGGAAGCGAATTTCGGGGGATCCTCCTTTTCGCCAAAAATTGAAAGTATGATGGGTAGGTAGGTAGGTAAAAGTGGCGGTGGACATACAGATCCTGTTTTCGCACCCAATTAGCGCCATGAAAGCGCCGTTTTGATACCACATCCTATGGGATACCTAATTTGTGAGATGGGGGTGAAAAAGAGTGTGTATTCACTCAGAATTAGCCTAATTTTGAAACCACTTCGTGGAATTTATGAAGGCTAGCAGACTATGAATGTTTACTTCTGAGAGATTATTAGGGGTGTTGAAGAAGGCTTTGCCCAGAGTGCGTTGTCTGATTCTAGCTAGAGCCGGACATTTGCACAGAAACTGCTCGGGTGTTTCTGGCTCAGTTTCCACCCGGCAGCTACGGCAGTGCGAGTTAAATGGTATGCCTAGTCTTTCAGCATGCCTGCCAACAGCCCAGTGTCCAGTGCAGACCGCTGTGATTCTGGATATATTTCTTCTACTGTTGTTAAGCAGGTCTTTTGTTTTCTTTTGGTTGTGAAAGCATGATGACTTCTGAAACGATTTTCTCGATAAATTGTGTATATAAAATAGGACGAATTGAAGGACGTGGGATGTCAGAATGAATAGGAAATTGAATCTAGAATCGTAAGAAGGTAAGATTTTCTAGTGGGAGCGCCTAGGTTTTCGATTCGGAGATGAAATTTGCGGTGGCTTCTTTTGGCACATAAGCACTAAAGACTGTTTCATCAGCATTCTCCACTTTCACCAAAAATGTTTTCCGCCCTAAAAGACGACACCAAATTTCATAAGAAAATAGCGTAACAAGCAGAGGTCTGCATGTTACCCAATAAAACCTACAAATCGGAGCGGCCTACCTACGGCTTGGACCAGATTAACGAGCACTTAACGATTTTTACTCGTATCCTTCTTAGGAAGGGGCGCCCCTATTTCTCTTTCCCTCATTTTTCTCGGCCACAACCACTTATTTTCTAGGTCCTAGGCCTGCATATGTAAAATAAATGATGGATAACAATTAAACACAACCACCTCCATGCCCAGGCAGACACTCACGGCAGAGCACAGGCTCCAGGGTTTCAATCAAGAAATTTAATCGGTTATTTCCGGAAATTAAGGGCAATAAAGTCGATCCTCGGACAAGTCCTTAACCATCAGACTATCGACCGAGAACGTGTTCTCCCGTGGTGCACATCCCCAAGGTAACCAGGAGTCGAACAGCAACCCGATATCGCTTCAGCGTTGCCACGGAGAGCAGGTCATCTTAACGACGAGCCTTCATCTTCGTATTCCTCTCTCACTCGTTTCGAATTCGTTCCAATTTGCTTTGAAGTAGTTCTCCTAGCACACGCTAGTTGTCTAAACAATACGCGCTCTCTGCAAAACAACTACAAGGTCAGTGCTAGCAAACAAACAGCCTTTCAGCCTCTTGGCACCCAGCACCGTAGAATTTCGAATTCAAAAAAATTCCATCACTCTTTGACAGTACATTTCCATATTTCTATTCACGACCGAGGCAGAAAAAAAAAATACGCAAAAAAAAAAAAGAAAAGAAAAAACTGCCCAAAAAAAACACACAAAAATTCGTAAACAACAATCAGGCGCAACGTGGAGGGAATCCGAACGAAACTGCAAAACAAGTCAACGGAATTTTACCAAAAATAAGGCCACACCATCGGCAACGGACGTGTGTTGATAAAGGAGTGACGCGCTTAGATTAGGAACGTCAGCGCGTTAATCTCTCTTCGCGGCGACAAGTGCTTCGGGTGTGGTGGGAATATTCTTTGCTGGTGAGTTGGACGCATCCATCGCTTGGTGATGTTGATTCATCCAATTCGACGGGTGGACGGACGAAGACGAAGCTGCGAAGTGCTTCGCGCGTGAGCTTGGGAGTGAATGACGGAATTTGCATGCGCTGACTGGCGATGCTGGATCTTTCAGCAAGCCTTCAAGGACACATCAAGGATGCGAAAATGAAGTGCATTTGCATTTGCGTGTGGAACTCCTGCGAATTGGGAGTGGGCTGAAAATGTTTTCGGATATCTGGATGCGACCTTTTGAGCAGTAAGGTGTAATGAAGTGGAGTCATAGCTTCAGCATAAGTGACAGACGTCATCCTTGGTTCACCTCTTTTGAAAGAAATTGGCCGCGTTCTATTGAAGCGCGGAATTTGGGGCTACCTGCTTTGGATTCTTGAAATTCTCCCCTGTCTGGTTACTGTCCCATCGCGTGATTCTTGAATTGGATTTCCTCTGCCACGTACGTCATTTCTATGAATTTTTTTGAAAATTTACATGCGTCTGATTCCCTTCCAGCAGCTCCCTCAGTTGTCCACACCAAGTCTTCCCATTAACAGGCCCTAGCCCTACGTGATAACACCACATCTAATCAAACAACTCTCCCAAGGGGAACCATGCCAAGCCAGTCACTCATTCCCCCGCCAGTGCAGTAGCCATTGAAGAGAACTTGTCAAATCCTTCCTAATTTCCCACTCACATTGTGCCTAATTATTCCGTCAGCAGCGAAACGACAAACAAGGAGTTAATTTAACCTCATCTATATTCAAATCGATTCCGAAACTACCTGCAATTGCACCTTGTCCCAAAATTTATCCACGGTCCACAGCAACTGCCAAGGAGTTTCACCGTGTATCCGATGTCTTTTCGGACGTTCGGGTGTAGGTGCATACGTCTCAAAAAGGTGCGTACCCACCGCCACGCCACTGAGCCTGTCCAAAGCGATTAAGATTGCCGACCGATGGTGTGTCCAACCGACCGTGAATTCATTCCACTCCCGCCATCCCCTAGTTTCGCTATTCTTGTTAAATTTTCACGGATAATTGAGAAGCAGATATGTCGGTGCATGCGAGTGTGTATTTGCGGCGATTTGTGTGACTCCCTCGAACTTCGGGACGAGGGAATTGACATAGAAATTGCATTCACACACAGACACACACTGAGCGAGCCACTGACGACAATGGCGACCTTCGCCGAGTACACTGTTGCCACCGACAGGGGAGAACGTAAGTGATGAAGGAGGAGGCGAATTTATTAAGTCAGTTAAAATGTGTATGCAGCGGGAGTGATAAGATACACGGGGCACTCCGGGTTCTTGGAAACGTAGCTAAATACTTTCCGGTCAGTTAATTTGACCTATTTCATGAGACGGGTTTGAATTTGTATCGCAGGTCTCTGAGGAATGCACTTTTCGTGTGAATGTCATTTTTCTTGTGACAAAGCATGTGAGTCCTTGGAAATTATGGTGACCGTAGAAGGGTTTTAAAAGAATCCTGCACTGATGGTTCCGATATTTGGATTCCTGTCTGGTTCGGCCCTTGTGGGGGTTGAAAGTTGAGAGTGGAAGGCTTTGAAATCGCATCAAAATTGCAATGGTTAGCCTTTGATTTTTTTGGGGTGGAAAATCGAATTGTCTGAAACTCACGTCAATGAAAATTCAGGTCATAAGCACACCAGAAATGGCGGTTATATTACCGGGCGACGCCTGCTTTAGAAACTGTGGCTTGTAAAAGTTGGGAGGTCGGGGTTAAAATCTCAATGAAAATTGCAGTGGTTAGCCTTGGATTTTTGTCGAGGAAAAATGCTCACCTCGCATGAGCAGTAAGTCCACCTCGCAGAAAGTGGAGTTATTTCCCACCTCGCATGGGAATCAAGTCCACTTCGCTAAAAGTGGAGTTATTTCCCACCTCGCATGGGAATCAAGTCCACTTCGCTAAAAGTGGAGTTATTTCCCACCTCGCATGGGAATCAACTCCACTTCGTTAAAAGTGGAGTTATTTCAAAATTGCAGTGGTTAGCCTTGGATTTTTGCTTTGAAATGCACATTGCATTCATTGACGTGAGTTTCAGACAATTCGATTTTCCACCCCAAAAAAATCCAAGGCTGCAATTTACACTGCAATTTCGATGCGGTTCTGAAGCCCTGGCCTTGCAACTTTGACAAGCCACAGTTTCTAACCCCGACCTCCCAACTTTGACAAGCCACAGTTTCTAAACCAGGCGTCGCCCGGACATAAAACCGCCATTTCTGGTGTGCTGTTGACCTGAACTTTCGATCCATGTGCATTTCAAAGCATTCCGAGTACCTTCGATTTTTTCCTCGACAAAAATCCAAGGCTAACCACTGTCATTTTGATTGAGATTTTAACCCCGACCTCCCAACTTTGACAAGCCACAGTTTCTAAACCAGGCGTCGCCCGGACATAAAACCGCCATTTCTGGTGTGCTGTTGACCTGAACTTTCGATCCATGTGCATTTCAAAGCATTCCGAGTACCTTCGATTTTTTCCTCGACAAAAATCCAAGGCTAACCACTGTCATTTTGATTGAGATTTTAACCCCGACCTCCCAACTTTGACAAGCCACAGTTTCTAAACCAGGCGTCGCCCGGACATAAAACCGCCATTTCTGGTGTGCTGTTGACCTGAACTTTCGATCCATGTGCATTTCAAAGCATTCCGAGTACCTTCGATTTTTTCCTCGACAAAAATCCAAGGCTAACCACTGTCATTTTGATTGAGATTTTAACCCCGACCTCCCAACTTTGACAAGCCACAGTTTCTAAACCAGACGTCGCCCGGATATAAAACCGCCATTTCTGGTGTGCTGTTGACCTGAACTTTCGATCCATGTGCATTTCAAAGCATTCCGAGTAACTTCGATTTTTTCCTCGACAAAAATCCAAGGCTAACCACTGTCATTTTGATTGAGATTTTAACCCCGACCTCCCAACTTTGACAAGCCACAGTTTCTAAACCAGGCGTCGCCCGGATATAAAACCGCCATTTCTGGTGTGCTGTTGACCTGAACTTTCGATCCATGTGCATTTCAATGCATTCCGAGTACCTTCGATTTTTTCCTCGACAAAAATCCAAGGCTAACCACTGTCATTTTGATTGAGATTTTAACCCCGACCTCCCAACTTTGACAAGCCACAGTTTCTAAACCAGGCGTCGCCCGGATATAAAACCGCCATTTCTGGTGTGCTGTTGACCTGAACTTTCGATCCATGTGCATTTCAAAGCATTCCGAGTACCTTCGATTTTTTCCTCGACAAAAATCCAAGGCTAACCACTGTCATTTTGATTGAGATTTTAACCCCGACCTCCCAACTTTGACAAGCCACAGTTTCTAAACCAGGCGTCGCCCGGATATAAAACCGCCATTTCTGGTGTGCTGTTGACCTGAACTTTCGATCCATGTGCATTTCAAAGCATTCCGAGTACCTTCGATTTTTTCCTCGACAAAAATCCAAGGCTAACCACTGTCATTTTGATTGAGATTTTAACCCCGACCTCCCAACTTTGACAAGCCACAGTTTCTAAACCAGGCGTCGCCCGGACATAAAACCGCCATTTCTGGTGTGCTGTTGACCTGAACTTTCGATCCATGTGCATTTCAAAGCATTCCGAGTACCTTCGATTTTTTCCTCGACAAAAATCCAAGGCTAACCACTGTCATTTTGATTGAGATTTTAACCCCGACCTCCCAACTTTGACAA
The DNA here is from genome assembly GCA_930367185.1 of Myathropa florea. Classification (NCBI taxonomy): domain Eukaryota; kingdom Metazoa; phylum Arthropoda; class Insecta; order Diptera; family Syrphidae; genus Myathropa; species Myathropa florea. The sequence continues at coordinate 45,681,323 of OV884005.1, read as the reverse complement.
GCCACAGTTTCTAAACCAGGCGTCGCCCGGATATAAAACCGCCACTTCTGGTGTGCTGTTGACCTGAACTTTCGATCCATGTGCATTTCAAAGCATTCCGAGTACCTTCGATTTTTTCCTCGACAAAAATCCAAGGCTAACCACTGTCATTTTGATTGAGATTTTAACCCCGACCTCCCAACTTTGACAAGCCACAGTTTCTAAACCAGGCGTCGCCCGGACATAAAACCGCCATTTCTGGTGTGCTGTTGACCTGAACTTTCGATCCATGTGCATTTCAAAGCATTCCGAGTACCTTCGATTTTTTCCTCGACAAAAATCCAAGGCTAACCACTGTCATTTTGATTGAGATTTTAACCCCGACCTCCCAACTTTGACAAGCCACAGTTTCTAAACCAGGCGTCGCCCGGATATAAAACCGCCATTTCTGGTGTGCTGTTGACCTGAACTTTCGATCCATGTGCATTTCAAAGCATTCCGAGTAACTTCGATTTTTTCCTCGACAAAAATCCAAGGCTAACCACTGTCATTTTGATTGAGATTTTAACCCCGACCTCCCAACTTTGACAAGCCACAGTTTCTAAACCAGGCGTCGCCCGGATATAAAACCGCCATTTCTGGTGTGCTGTTGACCTGAACTTTCGATCCATGTGCATTTCAATGCATTCCGAGTACCTTCGATTTTTTCCTCGACAAAAATCCAAGGCTAACCACTGTCATTTTGATTGAGATTTTAACCCCGACCTCCCAACTTTGACAAGCCACAGTTTCTAAACCAGGCGTCGCCCGGATATAAAACCGCCATTTCTGGTGTGCTGTTGACCTGAACTTTCGATCCATGTGCATTTCAAAGCATTCCGAGTACCTTCGATTTTTTCCTCGACAAAAATCCAAGGCTAACCACTGTCATTTTGATTGAGATTTTAACCCCGACCTCCCAACTTTGACAAGCCACAGTTTCTAAACCAGGCGTCGCCCGGACATAAAACCGCCATTTCTGGTGTGCTGTTGACCTGAACTTTCGATCCATGTGCATTTCAAAGCATTCCGAGTACCTTCGATTTTTTCCTCGACAAAAATCCAAGGCTAACCACTGTCATTTTGATTGAGATTTTAACCCCGACCTCCCAACTTTGACAAGCCACAGTTTCTAAACCAGGCGTCGCCCGGACATAAAACCGCCATTTCTGGTGTGCTGTTGACCTGAACTTTCGATCCATGTGCATTTCAAAGCATTCCGAGTACCTTCGATTTTTTCCTCGACAAAAATCCAAGGCTAACCACTGTCATTTTGATTGAGATTTTAACCCCGACCTCCCAACTTTGACAAGCCACAGTTTCTAAACCAGGCGTCGCCCGGATATAAAACCGCCATTTCTGGTGTGCTGTTGACCTGAACTTTCGATCCATGTGCATTTCAAAGCATTCCGAGTACCTTCGATTTTTTCCTCGACAAAAATCCAAGGCTAACCACTGTCATTTTGATTGAGATTTTAACCCCGACCTCCCAACTTTGACAAGCCACAGTTTCTAAACCAGGCGTCGCCCGGATATAAAACCGCCATTTCTGGTGTGCTGTTGACCTGAACTTTCGATCCATGTGCATTTCAATGCATTCCGAGTACCTTCGATTTTTTCCTCGACAAAAATCCAAGGCTAACCACTGTCATTTTGATTGAGATTTTAACCCCGACCTCCCAACTTTGACAAGCCACAGTTTCTAAACCAGGCGTCGCCCGGATATAAAACCGCCATTTCTGGTGTGCTGTTGACCTGAACTTTCGATCCATGTGCATTTCAATGCATTCCGAGTACCTTCGATTTTTTCCTCGACAAAAATCCAAGGCTAACCACTGTCATTTTGATTGAGATTTTAACCCCGACCTCCCAACTTTGACAAGCCACAGTTTCTAAACCAGGCGTCGCCCGGACATAAAACCGCCATTTCTGGTGTGCTGTTGACCTGAACTTTCGATCCATGTGCATTTCAATGCATTCCGAGTACCTTCGATTTTTTCCTCGACAAAAATCCAAGGCTAACCACTGTCATTTTGATTGAGATTTTAACCCCGACCTCCCAACTTTGACAAGCCACAGTTTCTAAACCAGGCGTCGCCCGGATATAAAACCGCCATTTCTGGTGTGCTGTTGACCTGAACTTTCGATCCATGTGCATTTCAAAGCATTCCGAGTACCTTCGATTTTTTCCTCGACAAAAATCCAAGGCTAACCACTGTCATTTTGATTGAGATTTTAACCCCGACCTCCCAACTTTGACAAGCCACAGTTTCTAAACCAGGCGTCGCCCGGATATAAAACCGCCATTTCTGGTGTGCTGTTGACCTGAACTTTCGATCCATGTGCATTTCAAAACATTCCGAGTACCTTCGATTTTTTCCTCGACAAAAATCCAAGGCTAACCACTGTCATTTTGATTGAGATTTTAACCCCGACCTCCCAACTTTGACAAGCCACAGTTTCTAAACCAGGCGTCGCCCGGACATAAAACCGCCATTTCTGGTGTGCTGTTGACCTGAACTTTCGATCCATGTGCATTTCAAAGCATTCCGAGTACCTTCGATTTTTTCCTCGACAAAAATCCAAGGCTAACCACTGTCATTTTGATTGAGATTTTAACCCCGACCTCCCAACTTTGACAAGCCACAGTTTCTAAACCAGGCGTCGCCCGGATATAAAACCGCCATTTCTGGTGTGCTGTTGACCTGAACTTTCGATCCATGTGCATTTCAAAGCATTCCGAGTACCTTCGATTTTTTCCTCGACAAAAATCCAAGGCTAACCACTGTCATTTTGATTGAGATTTTAACCCCGACCTCCCAACTTTGACAAGCCACAGTTTCTAAACCAGGCGTCGCCCGGACATAAAACCGCCATTTCTGGTGTGCTGTTGACCTGAACTTTCGATCCATGTGCATTTCAATGCATTCCGAGTACCTTCGATTTTTTCCTCGACAAAAATCCAAGGCTAACCACTGTCATTTTGATTGAGATTTTAACCCCGACCTCCCAACTTTGACAAGCCACAGTTTCTAAACCAGGCGTCGCCCGGATATAAAACCGCCATTTCTGGTGTGCTGTTGACCTGAACTTTCGATCCATGTGCATTTCAATGCATTCCGAGTACCTTCGATTTTTTCCTCGACAAAAATCCAAGGCTAACCACTGTCATTTTGATTGAGATTTTAACCCCGACCTCCCAACTTTGACAAGCCACAGTTTCTAAACCAGGCGTCGCCCGGACATAAAACCGCCATTTCTGGTGTGCTGTTGACCTGAACTTTCGATCCATGTGCATTTCAAAGCATTCCGAGTACCTTCGATTTTTTCCTCGACAAAAATCCAAGGCTAACCACTGTCATTTTGATTGAGATTTTAACCCCGACCTCCCAACTTTGACAAGCCACAGTTTCTAAACCAGGCGTCGCCCGGATATAAAACCGCCATTTCTGGTGTGCTGTTGACCTGAACTTTCGATCCATGTGCATTTCAATGCATTCCGAGTACCTTCGATTTTTTCCTCGACAAAAATCCAAGGCTAACCACTGTCATTTTGATTGAGATTTTAACCCCGACCTCCCAACTTTGACAAGCCACAGTTTCTAAACCAGGCGTCGCCCGGACATAAAACCGCCATTTCTGGTGTGCTGTTGACCTGAACTTTCGATCCATGTGCATTTCAAAGCATTCCGAGTACCTTCGAATTTTTCCTCGACAAAAATCCAAGGCTAACACTGCAATTTCGATGCGGTTCTGAAGCCCTGGCCTTGCAACTTTGACAAGCCACAGTTTCTAAACCAGGCGTCGCCCGGACATAAAACCGCCATTTCTGGTGTGCTGTTGACCTGAATTTTCATTGACGTGAGTTTCAGACAATTCGATTTTCCACCCCAAAAAAATCCAAGGCTAACCACTGCAATTTCGATGCGGTTCTGAAGCCCTGGCCTTGCAACTTTGACAAGCCACAGTTTCTAAACCAGGCGTCGCCCGGACATAAAACCGCCATTTCTGGTGTGCTGTTGACCTGAATTTTCAAAGCATTCCGAGAACCTTCCATATTGTGCTCGAAAAAAATCATGGGCTAACTTGCTTTTCGTGAATTCGATGTATGTAATCGATGAGCTTTCGGAGGGCCTATCGGCTTTCAAATGAAAGCAATGATCATATAATCTGATGAGGGATTACGAGGAAACACTTTCGATATTAGCTGTATTTCAAAGATGAGCTGCAAGTAGTTCCTATTATGCAGTGAAGTTCCCAGGCGATTGTACTTTCTCTGTAAACTAAAAATTAATGAATCTTCGGTTATCGGTGCCTAAGAGACCTTTCACTCCTGCAAGATCGACCTGCAATAGTGAGATGCTTAAATAACCTTCGAACGAATATGATGGTCTATCGGCTTTGTATCGGAATAACCTGAGTTGCATCAGCTAGTCTCTAGTCCCATCAAGTACCTCGCAACTAAAAGTCTCTTGTCCTCATCTAGCCGCACATTTCAACTCCCTCCAATCAGATTCGGACCTGCATGTGTCTACTCTTCTGCATCAGATCTTAACCGCTCCTCAACCAGCCCGTCTAAGCTAATTGAACTGAGAAGTGGATTATCTTTGCGCCGAAAGATGCCATTGAATCGTTACCACTTTCTCTTCCGCATTGACCTGTTTTTTTTTCTAACCAAAAGTTGTTCATTGCAGATTGAGATTTGGATTTAACACTTAAGATGTGCCGTCGATACATCGTTCAACCAGCGAGACCTTGAACTGATTGAAGAGAAGTTCTCGTATGAAATTGATGTTTCTGGTTTTTTTTTGCAGCTTGCGATACTCTCCAACACCGATCAGTCGAGATCGTTTTCATTTTTTTTTCCTATTCGATTCTAACGAGATCCTCTCATTACCGGCTTCATATTTCAGCGGCTCGTTTTCCTAGCATGTGGCGATATAATCATCGAGGGGAACGTGAGAAATTGAAAGGAGTATAGGCCAAAACTTGTCAGTTTGCCTTTGGAACATCGATGCATCTGCGAGAAGCTTTCTGTGCAAATCCTGGTCTGCACATATGAGTTGGGGTCGATCGCGGAGGATCGAGTGGCCCGTGCGTGCATTGACCCCACTCGGACACAAAACTGGTCCATTGTACAGCCAGGTAGCAACCTACTCTGGTAGTGGTGCCGTTAATTTGATCCCAAAGGCAAATGGTGACTGGACCAGGTTCGATTTCACTGGGATTCGAACCTGGGACCCCCCTAACTTGAGGCAGGCACTTAACCAACTGCGCCATCCAGCCGGGACCACTTTGGTGGAACATGCGGGTCATTGAAGATGAGACGAGATGAGATCCTGGTCTGCTTCATTGCATCAATGATCTTGGCAGCTGTTGAATCAGCAAAAGTCTCTTATTTCGGTCCATTTCCCATTCAAGTCACTCACTCAGAAGACTATGGTACCCACATGCACCCATCCGTTTATTTCACAAAAGAGCAACCCTTTCTTTACGCTCCACACAGCACTACAACAGTCTTTCCAAACTCGAAAATTATCCACCGTCCGATCATCATCAATACCACGAACATGCATATCTCTGCCGCATTGCCCGAGGGATACATTTCCAAAGAACCGTAAAACAAATTACCATCTCCGCCAGATACAAGGATGATCGTACGGCCAACCATTTATTACCCTGTTAAGTAAAAACCAGAAGCAATTCTCTAATTTCAACTCAGCTCTCTCGAAACGACACGGTTGTCATTAATTTCTACACAAATCCTCTGGCACAGTCAATCTATGCTTTTGATCTCTCCCTCTCTCTCTCCTTCTTTCTCTCTCTCGCTGTGTGTGCATCTCCCTCCGCAGGTACAAAATGAAACGAAACCAAAGAAGCACTCGCACGCTACTCAACCAGACCGACCGCGCAGCGACCAAGTCCAACCGAAACCAAAACTGCTTTAAGGTGAAAATCTTTTCAGGGCCTCTTCGCTTTCCTCGTCCTCCTTAGGAGCCGACTCAACGGAAAGGTAATAATCATTTGTTATGTATCGCAGGCAGGCAGGCAGTCGAGCTCCAAAAGGCTATCTCAACCTCAAAATGTGACCAAAATCCAAAGATTCAAAACCACAAACTGTACGTACACACACACACACGGCCCGGTGGAGGTTTCTTCCATTCGCTTTGCCCATCATCCTCTCTCATGATCGTCATCGTTGGTTGCGACCACGACCATCGTCGTCGTCGTCGTCGTCATCATCATCCTCAGAGACTTTGATCGGGTAATTGTGTTGTTCGCCACGATTGTGCCCCGAAGCGAGCAGTTGCTGGAGATTGAACTTTACCTGAACGAACCTAGGCTGTACAGCTGAAATAGAGGCACCACAGTGGAGGATCAATAAACCCATATTGGGAGCAGCAAAGTGATTAATTGCCATCTTGTCAGTGGAAAACGGTGGATTCATTAAGTTTCACAAATCTCTTTCAGTTCAGTTGAGTGAAATCGACTTTATGGCATCGGCAAAATGGGCAATTTGCAATTTTTTCCTTTAAGCCACTCCAGTCATCTTATCGTGAGCCAGGGTTAGAGGTGCAGGCTTATCACAGGAAGACGAAGAAAATGAGATTTTCCCCCTGGAAGCGTGTCCTTCAATATCAATTCCGTCGAAGACATTTGCATAAAATTACCATTTATAGGCCTCATTGAGGCAACTTAAGGACGTCTTTCTCGCTTCCTGTCATTCCTTGTAATGACTTTTATTTTACATCCACTTTCCAGGACACCAGTCAAAATGTGAATGAAACACGAAAAATTCATTTTTAATATCGCCTCCCAATAACCCCGAAAGTATGCTTCATTAAATACCAATCCCTATCCTTTCGTACTCCCTTTTTTCACTTTTCAACTTTCCTCCGCATCCCCCGCCTTTTTTCAATCTACCAGTTTATCTGCGCTCCCTCAATAAACATGCGAATATTGCGAAAGAGATACCCGAAATCAATTTAGAACACACTTTAGATAATATTTTCCCTCTCCCTCTCTCTCTGTATCGCTCGCCCTCTCGTGTGGCGTGTGCGTGTGTGTGCGGGTGTCCTGTCCGCCCTCCTCGCCCGTAAGAAAGCGAGTAAAATAATTTCAAATTAGTTTGCATGAGCGTAAACGTTAGCATTTACCATCATCATCCGTCCCTGTGCTTTTTGAAAATCGAAAATTTCTCTCTTTTCCACCGCCGCCGCCCTCCTCCCAGGGGGATGTAACCGGTGTGGGGGTTGATATTCAATTGAATTGCCATTTGCTTTGATGATATGCTGATGAGATTTCTTCTCGTCGAGTCGTGCGTCCCCGAACAGTAAACAAGTTCCTTGGTTTAAGTACCTTGTCGAGAAAGAGATTTTCTTTCCAAAAAATCGAGGGGGGTGTTGAGTTACTTATCCCACCTCATAACTCTCGACACACACGCACGCAGCCAGCATTCTCGAGATGCAACTCAAATTGGCTTTAAGATCGTAAATCATTTCCGAACGCAGGAATCCTTTGGCCCTCATCTCCCTCCCTCTCTCCCTCTCCCTCCCCCTCCATCTCTGAGGGAAAGAGCAAACAAAGTTTACCAAACTACACGGAAAGCAACGGAGCACTCCTGATGTGGGCTTCCAGTGGAGGGGGTGGAGTGGGGCAAGCGGCTCTCAAGCAGGCAGTCGGTTGTATTGTAAGGCACCAGCATGAAAAGTTGTCAAGATTTCGTTGAGACGAGAAGCTTTTCTTTGCGACTTCTGTGTGCTGTCCCCGTTCTTTTTTCGTTTTTCTGGCTTCGTTTCGTTTTGTATGCAAACCGCCTCGGTGTAGGGCAACCAAGACCAACACCATCGCCTAGTATTACCGTCACTGCCACTAACCACGGAGATCGACCGACCGAATGACGAGGGAGACGGAGGGAGAGAGAGGGAGACTGCTAGACCAGTCGTAGTTTGGCCAACAACTACACAAACTGTTTTTGATTTGACCTTTTTAAAGGCACTCTCTCTGAATGGAGAAGAACACGCTGGCTTGCCGGGCGGTTGAGCGGCGCACGGGTGGCTACGACGAGGGCAAACTTTGTAAGAAGCCAAAACTCTAAAAGCTACTTTGGTTGAATGAGACTTGCTTCTACATTGTATATTGGAATCGAAATGAGATTCGTTTCGTTTGTGCTGGGACCACAATGTTTTCCTTTTACCAGGACAGCCCCCCCTTTCAGCGCACCCGTGTGCTTGTTTAAAAGCGAATAAAAGAACGAAAGAGATGAACTTTTTAAGGCACCCTTAAGAAATCGATTACACATGCTTAGCTGGAAGTGGTTTTCTAAGTAATTAGGATTTTGTTGGTTTTACCAAGGCACTCAGCTGCTTCTCAGAGGTTGTGCCAGTGGCAGGGAGTAGTTTTTGTTAAGTTCTCTGGTTTGTTCCCAGGAGGGATTCGACGATTCTTTGCTGTGGCTTTTGAAGGAGCAGGGAGGTTCTTTAAACACCGTCACCCTGACGGGAGATGATATGTTTCCTAAGCAGATCTTCACAGATCTCGATCTATCGTCCGATCGATCTTCTTCTTCTTCTTCTTCTTGTTCTTCTTGTTCTTGTTCTTCTTCTTCTTCTTCTTCTTCTTCTTCTCGACCTCGACCTCGATCTCTCGTCCGATCATCTTCTTCTGCTTCTTCTTCCTCTTCTTCGTCCTCTTCGTCTTCTTCTTCTTCGTCTTCTTCTTCTTTTCTTCTTCATCTTCCTTTTCTTCTTCTTAGTTTTCTTCTTCTTCTTCGTCTCGACCTCGATCTCTCGTCCGATCTTCTTCTTCTGCTTTTTCTTCTTCCTCCTCTTCTTCTTCTTCTCTTCTTCTTCTTCTTCTCCTTCTTCTTTTTCTTCTTCTTCTTCTTCTTCTTCTTCTTCTTGTTCCTCTTGTTCTTCTTCTTCCTCTTCTTTTTCTTCTTCTTCTTCCTTTTCTTCTTCTTCGTCTTCTTTTTCTTCTTCTTCTTCTTTTTCTTCTTCTTTTTGTTTTCTCTTCTTCTTCTTGACCTCGATCTCTCGTCCGATCTTCTTCTTCTGCTTCTTCTTCCTCTTCTTCGTCCTCTTCGTCTTCTTCTTCTTCGTCTTCTTCTTCTTTTCTTCTTCTTCTTCCTTTTCTTCTTCTTAGTTTTCTTCTTCTTCTTCGTCTCGACCTCGATCTCTCGTCCGATCTTCTTCTTCTGCTTCTTCTTCTTCTTCGTCTTCTTAGTCTTCTTCTTCTTCGTCTTCTTCTTCTTTTCTTCTTCTTCTTCCTTTTCTTCTTCTTCGTTTTCTTCTTCTTCTTCGTCTCGACCTCGATCTCTCGTCCGATCTTCTTCTTCTGCTTCTTCTTCTTCTTATTCTCCTTCTTCTTCTTCTCCTCCTTCTTAGGGCGCTTGTCCTATCGTCAGCTGTGAAAACGAATGAATCTAAGCGCAGTGTACCTCCACTCAATCAGAACAAAAGGCCGCGCAAATGACTCACCGAAATGAAAATCAAAGAGGGCCTCCAACAGCATGACTCAATGTTTGTTTTCGCACAAGAAGCACAAGCCCGTCGGCCGAGTCGAGGCCTAACCTTCAAAATTTGCCCAGATTAGCAAAGAGTCTTACCAATGCCATCACTCAACGAAACACCGCATGAACACTGTGGACTGATGTTCAAGCGGGGCTCCGATGATCGATGCGCCGATTGCACTTAGAGGTTACGTATACGCCTGAGTAGTTCGTATCGTAAGCGGTTTAAGACCGACTCCCCAACTTCGAGTGGATGATTCATCACGAGTTGATAGACCAGAACCAGTAGAACTGGCATTTCAAAAGCACTCTCTCATGTGTGTGTGCGTCCGTGTGTGGCTGCTCTGTGTATGAACACGTCAGGTACAACTGCAACCGATGGAGGTGACCTCGTTGGATGCGGGCGGTTATCGACTTTTTCACCTGATTATTGTGTTTGACTGCGTTTTGCCTCACACACACTCGCACACATACGCGGACTAAAGCCGCTCCGCTCATTACCTTGATCGATGGAATCGATTTATTTACTCACCTGTGTGTGGCTGGTTTTTTCTTTTTTTTTCTACTTTTTCTTCATTTGCTGAATTTTTCTTTTTTGTATCTATTTGTGTGTTGGCTTGTCGGCACGGTGCCATTAGATCAACGAGTATCGACTCATATCGCGGGACCGAGCGTGTCTCCTCCTCTGGTATGGATATCGGCCGCATAAACAACACCGCGAATGAATGTCGTCGGTGACGGAGTCGTAGTCATCGTTGGATGGCGTTGCTGTAGGACAAGAAGGGGAGTTGATTGCTTGAGAGATGACTTCACCTGTTGTTTCGACAGGACACACTTGGGGGTTTTTTTTGTTCATCGATTGGGTAATAAAGTCCAATCGATTGATGGAATTTGAATGCCATCAGAGAAGTATAATAATAATGGCGGCGCTACAGTCCGAGGTGGACCTGGGCCTAGCTTCTCAGCAAATGCTCGTGTTGTGATTTAGGTGATTTTTCGGGAATCGAACCGACAACATGGAGCGTAGGAGTCGACGCACCTAACCACTAGGCAACGACATCCACACCAGAGGAGTAGCCATGGAAAAAATAATTTGCTCAGGTCAAACATGAGCAGAGCAACGCAAACAATGCGTGGAAATACCGATTTTGGAACAGGAAACATCTAGAAAGACCATGAATTCCCAGATGTCCCCCAAAATATGCTAAGAACGTCATCATTTTGTTGAGGAACTCGTGGATAAACACCGAGCAGGAAATAAATGAATAATGGCCGAATTTTGAGTTCTGCTCAAGCTCATAAAAAGCACTGTTTCCCATAAAAAGGGTGAATATTCCTTCAAGTCGCTTGTAAATTTCCTCAATTTTGTAGTCTCTTCTTGTCAATTGGGGCGTAAATGGTTTGGAACGACGTTAAAATGACGCCAGTCGTTTGTGACTGAGTTAAAATTTTGAAAACTCACCCAATTTCCGATGTGAAATTCGGAACTCTCTGAATTTTCACAAACTGTCACTTTGATTCAATTAAACCGCCCCCTCAGTCATGACCATTGCCAGGTCAGATTGGATGCTCCACCGCAAGTTGAAAGGTTGACGAGGATTTACGAGCTCAGACGCCCGAACAGAGCCGACTTTTATTGCCACAATGATCTGTCAAGCTCATCACTGACAATTTCAATTCCAGAAATACGCATAAATCTCAGGACAAACAAACAGGACTATGACAACACCACCCACCACCGCATTCACAGCCTACCTTTCAGTGCCAGCAGCAGCAGCAGCAGCATAACCCACACTCAAAAGGCAATAAACTTCAAGGAAGCTGGCTAAAATCTGAAGGAAATTTATGAAGACGATTACGACAAACAATGACTTAACCAACGCCACTCCGAGCGTGTGACAATCCATAAGTTTGGCCCAGTAATTGAGTGTTCAGATAGAAAATACCGAACACAAAGAGCAGCTTGCTTACGTTGACTCACGTTCCCGTCAAGTCGAAAGGAATACCAGAAGCATCCACTCCTCTACGAGCCACAACACTCGACGAGCCTCAAACGAGGTGAATGAAACACCTTCGTTCCCTTGGACGGTAAATAAAAATTCAGTAATAAAACTTAATTTATTCCGCACCTCATTCTCCGGGTCAAGCTGTACGATTTTATTATTTTATACTCGTTCCTCTTATGTATCTGTCGCTGGCGAGATAAGAGACACTGCAAACACAACTCGTCAAGATTCATATCGGCAACCGCAGAGCACGGCTCTTGAGTCTGCCTTCTTGGGTGGGGGAGGAACGGAGGGTGTGTGTGCGGTGTTTATGCATTTTATGCTAATTTTATGCGACCCCTTCCTTCACCGCTGATCCGCTAATTGACATTTAATAGATTTCGTAACTCACTTAATAACCTCAGCACACACACGTACACTCTGGAGGAGTGGAGTGCGGTGGGTGGATGTGCAATTGCCAAAACGAAACTCAGGGGGCTTGGCTTGAAATGCGACGCGTCAGAGTTTGTTGTAATTGTTCGTGTCTCCTTTGCTGGGTTTTTGTTGACGAACCGAACCGGAAATTATCTCGTTTAATCCTTCCCACACCCTTCCATCGCTCGAGTCGAGTGGAGACAATAAAATGAAAAGAAAAAAAGCCGCTAAATAAAGCGCAGAGACAAAGCAAACGCGATTTTCTCTCATTGCTAACCTGATTAGTGGCAGTAAAGGACTGGATTGTCTGCACCGCACAGAGGGACGTAGAGGGGGGAGTGGCGAAAAATGTCTAAAGAAGGTCCTTAGGCGTTACAAAGTAATTAATTTCTTTTCTTCTTTTCGCTCGTCTGCGCTGTGCCCGGGCTTTGAGTGTGTCCATCCGGACTGAAATGGTATTTAAATCACGCACAGATACACCAGATACAACCGCACTACCCCCCCCCCCCCCCTCGGCTTCCATTTCTTCGTTCTCAAAAACAAATCCCCACCAGGAGTGGCTTTTCCTTTGGAGTTTTTCCTTTTAAATCTATATCTTCCCATCCCAACTCGAATTCGAATTCGAGTTCAGAGTCTTCAAGTTCGAGTCGAATTCAGAGGCGGACGATGGCGGTCTCTGGTCAATTTGTGGGCTGAGCACGTTTCGGCACGAAGCCAACCTTCACCAACTCCATACACGTGGACCGTTGAGAGATGGGCTTGCTTATGAATAACGATTGAGGTAGCAGAAAACTGAAAAACATCCTCAACCTTTCAATAAATCGTATCAGATATCCTCCTGCCGTCGACAAACATGGGCGCAGGTTTTCAGCGACGACCTTTTCCTGAGTCGATCGGAAGAGATATATACACACACATGTGTATGCGGAGAAGAGACGAGAATAGCCCAAGAAAGGAGCATCAATAAGCCAGCTATACGCACTTTAGCTGGAAGACAATGGCCAAACAAACAATGGAAGGAAAATCCTAATTAAAGTTTCAGCTCCGGCCTCGATTTCACTTGGCAGCCGCTTTGTTCTTGGCTACGGCTGCTGCTGCTGCTGCTGCTCCGTTGTTGTTCTTGTGGGCTTTGCTATCCACCTCGATTGATACAGCACACAGGCCGATGATGATAGAGTGGCGATGGTGTATCCTTGGGTAAGGAAATCGTCTTTTCAATTGAGTTTTCCACCGAAAAAGGACCTCTCTCATCTTTTCTTTTTTTTGCCTTTCAAATGAAATTGCACGTGTCTGGCTGAAGAGATACGATTCTTTTTGATAATTTCGTTGTTTATTCGATACAAGAATTCGATAGAGATTAGGAACGGGCAAGCGGGGGAGGGTGGCGGGGTAAGATGGGTATTCAAATGTATTTTGGGGCAGGTACAAATTATTACGGGGGATGATGATTGTTTTCTTCGGAAATTGGAAAATCGAAATATATCACGTTTCACAGAAGTGCTCATTTGAAAGGACAAGTGGCTTGGAAAATACGAATGCCACATAGTTGGGGGAATTTATTTTCAACATTTGGACCGCAACAGGTAAGGGGAATGAATGCCTTTTCAATCGATCGAAATGAATACATCAGGAAAAAAACCAAATACACAACATCCGTTGCAAAATTTCAACTTATTAAGCATCTACAATCAATTTCCTATCGATTCTGATATCCTACATCCTCAAACTCGTCCTAATTTTCGAGGAAATTGTTTCAGAAAACATTATGTTCAAAATTTCATGCGAATAAGTAAGGTACTCCGAATTTCAACTCCAAATGGCCAACCAAGTCATTCCTGTTACAAGATCTTGCCATATTTTCTCTTCCATGATCAATTTCCTACCCATTCTAATATCCCACATCCTCAAACTGTTTTCGAGAATTCGAGAAAAACGTTTCAGAAAACATCGTGTTTGAAATTTCATGCGAAAAAAGGAGGATCCTTAGACTTTCGCCTCCAAAAGCCCAACCAAGTCACTCCCGTTGAAAAAATTCAACTTATTGCGCATCTATAATCAATTTCCTATCTATTCTGGTATCGCACGTCCTTCAATTCGTTCTAATTTTCAAGAAAATCATTTCAGAAAAATCGTTTCAAACACTCCGTTTTCCCTTTCATTCAAAAAAGGAGGATCCTTGGACTATTGCCTCCAAATGGCCAACCAAGTCACTCCCGTTACAAAATCTTGCATTATTTCTTTTCTACGACCAATTTCCTATCCATTGAGGTAACCCACATCCTTTAACTCGTCCTAATTGTCGAGAAAATCGTTTCAGAAAAACATCATGTCGTCCAAGATGTAAATTTCATGTGAAAAAGTAGGACCCTTCGAACTTTGCTTCCTACTCACCAACCAGGTAACTCCCGTTACAAAATTTGGACTCATTTCGCTTCTACATTTAATTTCCTTTCCATCCTTATATCCCACATCCTTCAATTCGTCCTAGTTCCTGAGAAATTCGTTTCAAAAAATGTTGCAGTCATCAAATTCACTGAACGAAAGTTCGTTCATTTTCAGCAAAAAAAATTCGACCCAGTTGTGTTATGAATTGACTGCATTTTTTCGTGTGACCAGTGCTATTTTTTCAAAAGTCGATTTTCTTTGAATTTGGGCAGAGTTCTCACCTGAAATGTGTGGGGCTGAGTGTGAAAAGGATAAATAAAGTGAATTCAGTCAAAAAATTCATTGGAAAACCTGAAAATTTTGAGAAAATCGAATTTTTCATTTTGCACGACGTCAGCGCTGAACTCTCATTGAGTCGATTGAAACACAAGAATAATTGCCAGATATGCCTGCTTTGCATGCAAATTGAGTGAGTTATTTGAGACAATGTTTTCCATCATTCGATGAGAAAAAGTCAAAGAAAAGTGTTTGAGTGAGTGAGTGAAATGTTTCGTCATGTACTTGAAGAACTGGAGAGTTTTTTTGCTATGCATTCGAGGCGACTGGCGCTCATGTACCATAGGACACGCAAGTATTCTTAACAGACTTGCAGCATCAGAAGTCGAGAGCGACTATAGGCTGTCATTCCTCGACTTTGAGAGGCCCTTCAAATGCCAATACCCCACCAGAGAGGAGTGGGCGACCAATGAACCCATCAATAAGACGACCTTGAAGGTATACACCGATGGGTCAAAGATGGAAGCAGGCACAGGCGCGGGCATTTTCTCCGATGGGCTAAACTTGGACTGCTCAATCAGACGCCCTGATTATGGCAGTGTGTTTCAAACGAAGGTCCTGGCGGTCAAAGAAGCGGCCAAAACGATACTAGTGATGGCAACACCACCAGCTGATATTACCATTCTTATTGGCAATCAGGCGGCTATGAAGGCTATATCCGCAATAGAAGTCAAGTCCAAGCTAGTCGCAAGCTGTCGCGAAGATCTCAAGGCTCTTGGCTCACAGCACTCGATCAATCTGTGCTGGGTCCCAGGACATAGAGACATAGCCGGCAATGAGATAGGTGATGAACTTGCCAGAACAGAGCCAATGAACGACGTGTCACAAGCAATTTTTGGAATCAAACCGCCCCTCTCAGAGCTGAGGAAAAAGGTGGATAAAAAAGATCATTGAAATGGCAAACAGTAGATGGTGTGACCTGTCAACATGTGTGCCTACTAAATCATTATGGTCCAGCTATAATAATAATAATAATAATGACGGCGCTACGGTCCGAGGTGGACCTGGGCCTAGCTTCTTAGCAACCCCTCGTGTTGTGCGTGCTATTGTTCTGTCACGAGCGGAAGGGACCTACAGTTTAATGCCGACGCAGAAGCAGCTCCGCGTCGTGCCTATCGTTCAGCTCTCGGCTCCATACAGCAAGGCTGGCAGGTTAAGAGTTGCCCAACGATGGTGATTGGAGCTCTCACTGGCTATAATCACCATGAAAATGGGACTCTCCAACGACAACATTTGTAGAGGCTGCGGTGATGAAGAGGAACGAGAGGATACTCCTCACTACCTCTGTCACTGTCCTAGTCTTTGTCCGTTGCGTCATAGAACACTGGGAGAATTTTTCTTCCAAGACCTGCATGAAATTTCAAATAAACCGCTGAGATCTCTTTACAGGCTCATAAGGAAATCGTGATGGCTACGGCACTGCGAGGGACTATGGGTACGGCAAGGTCCTCAAGGACCTAAGTGAAGCGTGGCTTCCGCCCGTCTACCCACTTACCTACCTGCCTACCTAATCATCGAGGAAAAGACTTCTCGGACGAAGAGGAGTATAGGAGAAGTCTCGAAATCAAAGGCTTACGCTGCAAAAAAAAACTCACTCAGTCTACTCACAGCTCGGTTTCAAATTATGACCAGCCTTCGAACCGCCTTCTCCATCCATTCCTCACCCAGTCAAGTGTCTTTAAACACCCACCCCCGACCCAACCTTCCCCTGCCAATTCATCACTTGGTTTATGTCCAAATTTCCCATCGCGACGTGAACTTGTTCCATCGTTCAAATCAAATCCCCGCATCTCCACTGGAACCACTTGCTTAGCTCAAATGTGTGTACAAACTCTCCCCCGCTAAAGTCTTCAAAGAATTTATTTATTACCTCACATGAGTTTTCGCTTCAATTCCCTTTGACAGCTGAAAAGTTATTTGTTTCCTCTCGAAGGAACGACGACCGAAAATCTCGCCCGAGGACAATTTACTACCACGCCAATCTGTACGTCCAACGGCAACACAAACAGTTTAATTAAGTTCCTCATAAATCTGCTCGCGTCACGGCGCACAATGCTGGGGTAACTGAGCGCTAAAGAATTTTCAAAAAAAAAAACGAGAACTTTTTCCACTAAATCTGCAGCTCGCTGACCTATAAAACAATAAAGAGGAGCAGGCACTCCCACCGCACCCGGCAACTCCTCAAAAAGGATCTCCATTATTATTTGCTTGAGGAGAAGGAAAATCAAATGAAAAAGGGAAAATTTAAATGCTCTCCCCGACTCTCTCCCTCATCCGGCTGCCGATAGATATGTATGCACATACATGAGACGTAATCCTTTTTCACATTTTAATTTGTGTGCTTGTCCCCTCTGTCGGGCTGTATACACGTTTCTCGAGGTCCTCCTTGCGCGGCTGTTTGTTTGTGTTTTGCTAACTCTTTTCGATTATTTTTGTTTTTGTTCTCCTCGCATATTTTTCTTTCACTTGTTGTTCTTCCGCATCCACCGGCATGGGGACCCGCTCCCCACGTTATTGCCTCTGTACAGTTCGGTGAACAATTTCATTACGTGTTTGTGTATCCGAAAAAGGATTGAGGATCCCGGCTCCTTGCTCCCCGCCGCCGATTTCTGATTCGCATCCCTCAAACCGAGCCTCGGATCGATGAGATTCCTATCTGTGTCAATGTTCCATCCTTTTTCCGTCTTCAATTTTAAAATCATTCCCAAATCGAGGGGCGGAGAGAGAGAAATATCCAGGACGAAGGACGAAGAATAACCATTAATCAATTTGATTGACATATTTTTATTCCGAAGTTAACATCATCAAATTAAATTGATTGCTTCGAATGATAATCTTTTCGGAGTTATAAGGACCTTTGTGGTGTCATCTTGTTTTCGTTTTTCTCTCTCTCTCCCTGTGCCTTCTGCCCGTCCCTTTCAAATCTCAAAGAATGACAACAGTCGAAGGAGAAAAGAAACAAGCGAATCGGGGAAAGGAATTAAAAATAAAGGAAGACTTCACCATAAATTTGTCACAAAGGGTGTGGAAACGCAAAGAAAGACCCACACACACACACACACTCGAGAGTGATATGTCCTGCCGGCCATAGAGAGCGATAGAGTGTCCTGAGCGTGCATCATTCATTCAATCGCTGCACGGACGGGGAATGTGTTCAATTTTTAAATTGGACATTTGAGTGTTGCAAAGGAGCATCAATTGAAAGGAGGAGGAGACAAGAGAGACTACAGACAGGACATGAAGAAGATAATTAATTGGATGTGCGAGCATTTGTCACTTTGTCAGTGGATTGCAATTGACACACTCAATCTCACCGCGCCATTGAGAGATGTAAAGTCATTAATGCTCTGAGTTATATTCAGAGCTGTTGTCTGGCTGTGGAGAATTACTGGCAGGATGAATTGCGGATAATTAAATGCCAGCCAATGGAAAATGGAAGGAAATAATTAAAAACAAAAAGTTCCATAACAGAGCGTGTGTGAGTGGGAGAGACGTGAGTCCTGTGGAGAGGACATCATTTATCGTCGTTTGTTTGCGGAGGAATGCCTTGCATATGGAAGTCGAGTGGAAATTGTCGAGCGACTATTTGCGATGCGCACAACAGGATGTGTGCTCAAAGTCACAGGATGGCACATAAATCAGAGAAGGATTCGAAGAGGAAAAGCTCTGGTTGCTTTTATCTTTGAGCAAGTGATACGCTTTGCGTTTTATGAGATTTCCCACTCAAAGGGAGCCATTGACAGAGAATGTTTTTATGGCCCCGATGAAGTTTTTTCCGAGTCCACTGCCACGCAAATGTTCTCCTCAGCTAGTTCGACGGGTTTTGTTGTGCATGCTTTATGAAGTCCTTAAGCCTTTGAAGGCTTAAGCTCATGTTTTCCGTCATTTTTCGGTCCAACGCACGCACGAGAGATCTCCAGGCCACTCGATCCTCCGTCATCGACTCTAACTCATCAGGAGCTACATATGCCCAAGCGCAACCAGGCGAGTGTTTGGACTTGATCCAACCATCTTTTTTATGTTTTTTAGTTTATTTATTTAACATCTCGTCCTGGGGGGGTCTACCAAGCGGTCGCTTTCAAGGCACGCCTGGCGCGTGCGTTGCCCCGCGACCCCCTTCTTTTCGGAGGATTTCTAGCACTACTAGAGCACTCAGACTCAAAACTGGTCCATCGTACTGCCAGGTAGCAACCGACTCCAGTGCCGTTAATTTGATGGAGCCGGGAAATAACGCCGAGTGAAATAACGTCGAATTCCAAAATTCGGTATTATTTCACTTTATGAAAGCGAAATAACACCGAATTTCCATTTTTGGTCTTATATCTCACTTTAGCGAAGTGAAATAACGCCGAGTCGGTCTTATTTCACTTTTAATTCAACACAACAACAATTACCCAACGGCAAATGGTGACTGAACCAGATTCGATTTCACTGGGATTCGAACCTGGGACCCCTCTACCTTGGGGCAGGCCCTTAACCAACTGCGCCATCCAGTCGTTCTTACTCCAATGCCGTTAATTTGATCCCGATGGCAAATGGTGACTGGACCAGATTCGATTTCACTGGGATTCGAACCTGGGACCCCTCGAACTTGGGGCAGGCCCTCAATCAACTGCGCCATCCAGTCGTTCTTACTCCAGCGCCGTTAATTTGATCCTAACGGCAAATGGTGACTGGACCAGATTCGATTTCACTGGGATTCGAACATGGGACCCCTCTAACTTGGGGCAGGCACTTAACCAACTGCGCCATCCAGTCGTTCTTACTCCAATGCCGTTAATTTGATCCCGACGGCAAATGGTGACTGGACCAGATTCGATTTCACTGGGATTCGAACCTGGGACCCCTCTAACTTGGGGCAGGCCCTTAACCAACTGCGCCATCCGGTCGTCCGCGACCACTTTAGTGGAACATACTGAAGATGAGATGAGATGAGATGAGATTTTTCTGTCCAAATCAGAATAAAGCAGCCTGGCGCTTAGCAAACAGCTGGCCAGAGCCAAGTAGCACGTCAGAGGCGCGCAGCTAAGAGTCCAAGAGCCAGTTAAATCCTGGTACTGTCTGTCCAGATTAGAATGAAGCAGCCTGGCGCTTAACAGACAGCTGGTCAGAGCCAAGTAGCACGTCAGACGGGCGCAGCTGAGAGTCCAAGGGCCAGTTAAATCCTGGTGCTGTCTGTCCAGAACAGAATTAACCAGGCTGGCGCTTAACAAACAGTTGGTCAGAGCTAAGTAGCGCCTCAAAGGCAGGCAGCTCATAAGAGTTAGACGGACAGTCAAAGCCTAGGCCCCCAGTTCGTGCCAAAAAGCCAGCAGGAGGCCACAAAGCTAGACAAAACCAATCATTTCCGCGATAACTAACCTTCTTTGAGCCAGCTAAGCCTGAAGCTTAGCAAATCACAACCGAAACAACGCGCCAGTCGTCCTTGATTTGGGCCTTTCTTTTCCTGATCCCTGTTTCTCTCATTCTCTCTCTTCTCCCATGATATGTTGAGGTATCCAGCAAGATCTTCTTGTCCGTTTCGCAGCATATCTGAGTCTTGTCAGATCAATCCCCTATCAGGAGAAAAATTCCATAAGACTGGAACCTAATCAAGCGAACATTCTGCGCCTACACTTCGAGGGATAAGACCATCCTCCGCAACATTCAAAACCATCCAACCCGAAACCTTATCCAATCGTCATCTCCGCATCAGACCAAACAGCCGGAAATCCTCCCTCGGCTCCTTGAGATTTAATGCCAACAGTCGAATCTCCGAATTGTCATCTACCATCCCCCTCCTCCCCCACACATCGCATCAATGTCGAATGAAAACTCTGACGACAGAGCCCCACCGGCAAAGGTAAAGCCACTCAAGCATAGCAAAAACCTATCTCATTCCACTCGAGAATAATCCAATATCCTAAAGATATGTGCAAAATGTTGAACACCACTCAACGGTAATTATCCTTTTTGCTCTCACACAAAAAGCCCATCATCCAGACACAACACATTGTGTCGATACACGCTCTTGTCATCGCCGGTACGTGGTGGCAAAGGTAAACGACGCCGCTGCCTCTGCTTCGTGTCCTCACGTCAAATACGCCAAATCAGTTGATTTAAAATGCTCCAAGGATAACACACAACTAGATTTCCATTGCATTTCCTTTTTACCTGAGCATACATTCCGGTGCTCATTACTTTAACCAGAAATCTGACAGAGAGGGCGGCGGGCGGAGGGCGGAGGGTGAAGGGCTGTGACGACGGCAAAGCAGGGCACGGCAAGGCACACGAAATAAGAATAAGGATCAACCCCCAGCGCCCGGGCGGTGGAGGCAACAACAAAATCATTAGAATTTGTATCTCCCAGATCGATTTACATACATGAAAGCCTTTCATGTAAGTCCCATTGAATGGGCGGCGGTGGTGGTGGGGAGGTGGAAGGGGGAACGAATACACTTTGGCTCCATTGTACGGCTCACACAATGGGGAGGACCTGTGCCAGCCAGCAGCAGCAAGGTGACAAGGGCACGACACTGTTATCGACGGTGAACGAGCAGGCGAACGAACAGACGAACGAACAGACGAATTGACAAACAGATAAAACAGACAAGCACACCGAGCGCACAGGGACAACGGGAAAAAAGGACGACAAATGAACATTCATTTTGAATTTTCTCTTTTAATTAAAATCAAAATGAATGACAAGGAAATGTTACAATTTGTTTTAATGATTATTGAAGTCCTTTTCATTGGCATCGAGCATCGACAGCGGGTACTGTGTACGGAGCCAATAGGCCAACACGTTCTCGCCCGTCCCCGCATTGTCGTTACCTTTTGCATTATCGATCGTTGCTCGAGCACGGCAGGACGTTCGGCACGAGAATGGACAGGAGATCGAAGACGAGGGCGAGGATGAAGGCGAGGACGAGGACGAGGACGAGGGCAAGTAAGCAACGAGCGTGCCAGGGTGTATCCAAAGAAACATTCGGTTGATGTGTCCAAACTGAAAATTACGTTCACGTACGCATTTGGGTTTGGCTGAAGGCCGAAATGGAAACGTATCCTTCTGCGGACGTTCGTAGGTGAGCTTCCTGCCTCTGACTATCGTTTGATGTTTTCCTAAGGGTGAAACGGGGACGTCGGTGGTGTTGGGAAAATCGGATGAAATTGTATGTAAATTACATTGCCCGGATGTAAATTGGATGACCTAGCCACTGCCTGGTATCCACTTAAAAGGACTATTGTGTGACAAACTTACAGCAACAACGCGCGGCCACGTTAGGCCGGCTTACCGTCGGTCCGCTGATGGCAGGGGCCGGTGGGGGGAGATGGAAAAAGATGTGAAATTAATTTGAATATCTATTTAATGTAGATGAAGTTCGAGTGGAGGCAGTTTGGTGCGCATTTGGCCGAGTTGACTGTTTCCACCGTTTCGGACAAAGTACGCAATGAAAGTGGAAATTGGGTTTTTATGGATAAAAATTGAGGGCTTTGACAGTTGGTACCGTAATTATGAAAATTTTAATACTTCAAACGGCTTCACGTTGATAAACTTGACTCGTCCTTGTTGGCAAATGGAAGTCAATTTGTCGACGGAACGTGGATGTTGTGGTTAAGTAAGCAGTTGCTCACTGTCGGGGAGGCTGAACGGCGGAACTGGGAGAGACAGTGCCGATGGAAGCAATTGCTGCTTTGAAAAATTACTTAAAGCAGTTTCCATACAAAGCTCTACTGGCTTTAGTTGGACGCCACGATGGGGTATTCTTCGAAACGAACACACTTCCGTAACTTTGTGAAACCCTTGCCGAAGCTTTAGGCTAATACTCTCCACAGGGGGCAGCTTTGGAATGTTAGGTAAAGACGTTTTCATACCAAGCAGTACTCGCTTAAGGTCAACGCCACGATGGGGTACCTATTCTTTTATGGATTTTTGGTCACGAAACGGTCACACTTCCGTAACTATGTGGAATCCTTGCCGAAGGATTAGGCTAATTCTCTGCACAGAGGGCTGCTTTGAATTGTCAGTTAAAGACGTTTTCATACCAAGCAGTGGGCGCCGTGGCGTAGTGGGTAGGTGCGTCGACTCCTACGCTCGAGGTCTAAGGTTCGAATCTCGAAAAAATCACATTTTTTCACGGCTCCACCACTTTCGAGTAACTGACAATGCTCAAAAAGTATAACTGTCTAGAAATATCTTCGTGGGTGCCGTGGCCGTGTGGGTTCGTGCGTCGACCCATGCGCATTAGACTTTCACAGTCTAGGTTCAATTCCAAGCTCAAACAATTTTTCAAAAAAAAAAAATTTTTTTTCACTCCTCCACCTCTTTCGAGTCACTGACAATGCTCCAAGAGTATAATTGTCTGGAAAAAGCTTCTCAATCCCGCCGTTCGAAGTCGACATCAAACTGAAGGTCCCCTCCACTCGTGAGAGAACAATAGCACGCACAACACGAGTGGTTGCTGAGAAGCTAGGCTCAGGTCCACCTCGGACTGTAGCGCCTGGCTTAACACGTTAAGTGCCACATGAGACCACCTTGGTCTCACACGAATTTGGGCTTGCTGTGCCGCGTGAGACTACGTGAGCGTATTTGGGCTTGCTGTGCCGCGTGAGACCAGAGTGTATTCGAAGTCTCTCTCCGTGGCCTGTGGGGACAGTTTTTCGGATTCTATGGTGGCACTCAACGTGTTAAGCAGTCTTTCATGAGTTTTGGTCACAATTGCCATGTGAGACCCTTGCCGGGTTGTCTTATCTAAAAATTTATCACATCGACCTCGTCGTCTGCTTTCTCCTATCTGCAAGGTGTCCCGCATCCAATTATCTGCACAGATGCCTGCTTGTCGAATGTCTGCACATCCCCAGACGCCGATGATAATGCGAGAATGTCACCTTTGCGTTCACCTTGCTTGTTCACCTCCTCCTCCTCCTCCGTCAATGCAGACCATAAATTTGATTATTTATCATTTCACCCGAGGGCCGGAGATATCCTTTCGAATTTAAATGCAAAATACCACTCGTTGCACCCCATTCTCCGCAGCCGTGTCATGTGTATGGCTTCGTACACGGATTGATCCAGCTCACGGCTGTCCGCCTCAACCTTGAATACCTGGATCCGTTTCCCTCGACCATGTCCTTCTCTAATCCGCTCGTCTTCATCGACAACGTTGCCGTCATCTTCGTCGACGTTGTCGGTGGTGTCCAGTCGAGAAAACCAATCAGCCCATCTATCAGTATCAAATGCAGCCCAAAATCAGGAAACCTGCAGCAAACCACTGTACCTCCACCGACCGCCGCCGCAACCGACTGCCAACCGCCGACCATGATCGCTCGTCGACAACAGCACGAAGGAAGAAGTATGCAGTATCTCCTCGTTGTAATTCGATATATTTCATCAGGTGTTTTCTTTTTTTTTGTGTTGATCCTCTCCTCTCCTCCCGCCTTCGTCTCCTTTTTCGACAAAAAATTTATTCGTTCGTTCGTTTTTTTTTTGCCTCTCGTCGATTCTAATTTATTATTTTATTTTTATCGAGAGCGGAGTGAGATGCGGGTTCCAAAAGGACAGGTACCAGCAGCCAGCAGCAAGGGTCCCCTTTCCACACACAGGGATACATATCTTCAAATATGTGCTCGGCGTGTATATGTTTTTCTTCTTTCTTCCATTCTGACGTTCGCTATCAACAATACACCAGGGAGCGGCGAGGGACAGACTGACGCGGACGCGGCGAAGGAGCACATATTGAATTCCCATTTTTGATCCTTTTGTGTGTGATGGATTTTTGTGTGTTATTTGCCTTGAATCCATCCATCCATCCATCCATCCGTCCATCCCTCCTCCCGTGGGCTCGAGGACTTTTCTATGGAATTCTGAGGCTTCGACAGGGAGGCGGAGGAACTCAACAGAATGTAAAAGATCTCCGCTCAGAGTGGAAATATTGTTCAGTGCTCATTATTTTTTATTTTTTATTTTCCTTGCTATTTTTGGTTTTCATCTTCTGTTCAGTTGGGCTTGAATTGCGAGCCGCCCCCTTCACGATTGCGGCCGGGTAGGTAGGTAGGCGAGTTAAGTCTTAAACCAACAAATCACCAGTGCGCCATTGAAAATCGTTGATTTTCCATTCACAGGATTGAGTTTCCCTTCGGGTACTCCTGATAAAGAGAGTTTTCGACTTTTTCAATATTTCGATGGATAATTGCAGTAAGAGCCTATCAAAAGTACGCTGGCGGATCTTCAAAGGATTTTGTGAGTTTGGTCCTTTGATTTTGACGGGCGCCGTGCTGCTGCTGGGTTCTGCTGCGGCTGAGGCTGATGGAGATGGGGATATTCATGGTTTCCCTTTCGGAGAGCGATGGATATTTATTGGAGCGGACGTAATTTAAGATTGGTCGTTGAATCGCGTCGATTTAATCGGGATTTACTTTTGAGGAGAGTACTCAACGATGTTTGGGCGGAAAGTTGCAAGAATTAAGCCTCAACTGGCTGGGGGATGGAGGTGGAAAAGT
Source organism: Myathropa florea (assembly GCA_930367185.1). Classification (NCBI taxonomy): domain Eukaryota; kingdom Metazoa; phylum Arthropoda; class Insecta; order Diptera; family Syrphidae; genus Myathropa; species Myathropa florea. Next base: position 45,656,174 of record OV884005.1, on the reverse strand, counting down.
TGGAAAAGAATGGAAACTGGTCGGAGGATGAGCAGAGCGCAGAAGTGATGGTGTGAGAATGGAAATGCCAGCTACAGGACCTTTTTTTTTCGGTGGATTTTTGAGACGCTACTGGAGCACTGAGACTCAAAACTGGTTCATTGTACTGCCAGGTAGCAACCTACTCCAGTGCCTAATGTGATCCTAACGGCAAATGGTGACTGGACCAAATTCGATTTCACTGGGATTCGAACCTGGGACCCCTCGAACTTAGGGCAAGCACTTAACCAACTGCGCCATCCAGTCGTCATGGTTCCTTACTTGCTTAACAGGCCTACGACCCATGAAGGGGTCCGTGTCGTGCCATCCAGTCGCGTTACATCCAATTTGCCGAATCTCCATCGAATCAGTCGAATCTTCGAATATCGTGCGAAACAGGTGGAACCTCTAGCACTGCTGCCAAGAAGAACACCACACATATCGCCTCCAAATAACCAAATACAGTCAAAATCGGTTATAACGACCTTCAAGGGACTGACGAACCTGGTCGTTATAAGCGATGGGTCGCTGTAACCGACAACTCGAAGATAGTAGATAAAGACCAGAGACCCTCTAAACTATGCCAACAACAGAGGGATCAGTCTCCTAAATATCGTACACATAAGATCCTCTCTGCCGTCTTATGCAAGCGCATGACGCCTCACGTGAACAGTCAGATTGGTAAATATCAGTACAGGTTCGGGCCAGCGAAGTCTACCATCGACCAGATATTCACGTTGCGATAGATCTTGGAAAAGACACAGGAGTTTCAAGTCGATACCCACCATTTGCTTATAGATTTTAAGGCCGCGTATGACAGTATGGGCGCCATGGCGTAGTGGGTAGGTGCGTCGACTCCTACGCTCGAGGTCTAAGGTTCGAATCTCGAAAGAAACACCTAACAATTTTTCACGGCTCCACCTCTTTCGAGTCACTGACAATGCTCAAACTGTCTAGAAAAAGCTTCTCAATCTCGCCATTCGGAGTCGGCATCAAACTGAAGGTCCCCTCCACTCGTGACAGAACAATAGCACACACAACATGAGTGGTTGGCTGAGAAGCTAGGCCCAGGTCCACCGCGGACTGTAGCGCCGACATTATTACTCGTATATCATTATGACAGTATTTAGGGACACAAGTTACACAGCGCATTGTCTAATCTAAGTCTTCTTCTTCTTCTTAGGGCGCTGCAGTCCAAGGTGGACCTGGGCCTCACTCAACATGCCTCTCCAGCCAGCACGATCTTTAGCCAGCTGCCTCCAGTTTCGCGCACCAAGCCGGCCGAGGTCCCCCTCGACTTGTGTGCGCCACCTTGTACGTGGACGTCCACTGCTGCATCGCCTTCACTATTGACGTCCTCTGTTGGGTCGCCTTCCTCTGTTGCGTCACTTTCATTGTGGACCTCCTCTGTTGCGGATGTCCTCAATGTGGATGTCCTCTGTTGCGTGACCTTAAACGTAGACTTCCTCTGTTGCGTTGTCCCACAGGCTCAGAGTCGAAGACTCTTCGGGCCGGAGCTAAGTTGTCCATATGCTTTACATGGCCTAGCCATCTTAGGCGTTGGATCCGTAGAAGCTTGGCTAGACTCATGCCGCTGTACAGCCCATACAGTTCGTGGATGAACCGTCTCCTTCAAATGCCATCAACGTAAACTGGATCGCGCGCAAAACTTTTCACTCGAAAAGACCAAGAGACTGTTCATCCGCTTGGGATATTGTCCATGCCTCTGCCTCTGTCTAATCTTAGTATCCCTGCGAAACTCATTTGTAGGACGACAGTGGGAAATCAGCCGGGACGTAAGAATTTTGCCGTTATAACCGATACGTCGTTATAGCCGATGTCGTTGTAAGCAATTTTGACTGATTCCTATTACAAAATCTCACCTTATTACATTTCAGCAATGAATTTCCTATCCATTCTGGTATAACACATCCTTCTACTCGTCCTAGTTACAGAGCAAATCGCTTAAGACATCATCTTGTCGCGCATTTCATGCGACAAAATAGGGGCCTCCGAACTTTGCTTCCAACTAACCAAGTAGTGAATTCCCGTCAACAAATCTTTTCCCATTCCCCTTCTACAATCAGTTTCCTATCCATTCTGATATCCCACATTCTCCAAATCGTCCTAATTTTCGAAAAAAGCGTTTCAGAAAACAACGTGTTTTCACTTTCATACGAAAAAGGAGGATCCTTGGAATTTTGCCTCCAAATGGCCAACCAAGTCACTCTCGTTACAAAATCTTTCCTTATTTCTCTTCTACGATCAATTTCCTATCCATTCTGATATCTCACATCATTCAACTCGTCCTAGTTACAGAGAAAATCGCTCAAGAAAACATCCTGTTGCGAGTTTCATGCGACAAAATAGGGGACTTCCAACTTTGCTTCCAACTTAGCAACCAGGGAACTCCTGTTCCCAAATCTTCTCTTATAACGCTTCTACAATCAATTTCCTATCCCCTGAGATATACCACATCCTTCAACTCGGCTTAATTGTCGAGAAAATCATTTCAGAAGGTCATCATGCCTTCCAATCGGCGAATTTCATGCAAAAATGTAGGCTCCCTTGAACTTTGTTTTCTACGAAGCAACCAGGTCACTCCCGCTACAAAATTTTGACTCATTTCGCTTCTACATTTAATTTCCTTTCCATCCTGATATACCACGTCCTTCAAATCGTCCTAGATCCTGAGAAATTCGTTTCACAAAATGTCGTAGTCATCAAATTCGCTTCGACAAAAACACGTTCATTTTCAGCAAAAAAATGCGACTCATTTGTGTTATGAATTTACTGCATTTTTTCGTGTGACACGTGTCATTTTTTGAAAAGTCGATTTTCTTTGAATTTGAACAGGATTTTCACTTCAAATGTGTGGGGCTGAGTGTGGAAATGATAAATGAAGTGCATTCGGTCCAAAATTTGATTGGAAACCCTGGAAATTTTGAGAAAATCAAATTTTTCATGACGTCAGCGTTGAACTCTTTATAAGTCGATAAAATCACAAGAGTAGTTGCTTATCTGGCAATGCTGGCTTTGCGTGCAGATTGAGTGGGTTATTTATGAAAAAGATCGAAGAGAATGAGTGTGTGAAATGTTTTAACGTGCATTTGGAGTATTTTTCTGCTGAGAAACTAAAGCAGTTGAGTGTTTTTCATTGGAATTAATATTCGGGTCTTTCTCTGTAAAACTACGGAGTTACCAGGCGTGATGGGAAAATTATGTCACAAGCTTAACTTTAAAGGATTTTGAGCAAATTATCACACGGTTATGCCTTAAGGTTGCTAAGAAGCTAGGCCCAGGTCCACTTCGGACTGTAGCGCCGCCATTATTATTATTTTTATTATTGTTATGCCTTAAGGATGAGCTCAATTGAATGTACATATATTTAACGAAATACATTCAACTGGGCTTAGGATCTTAGGTTCTGAACAAACACAGATTTTGGTATTGGATTGATCATCAACGACTCGAAAGAGGTGACGTCGTGAAGTAAGAAAGCTGTTCGCGTCGGAAATCGATCCCAGACTTTCATCGCTGGAGTCCACGCCACGACGCGACCACCAACATCAAATCTATTTCCCTGAATAATCTGAAAGGTCACAGAAGCATTATTTTTTTTTCCAAATTCCATACGGACCACCCCTTGGCATCTCTGATTAAACGTTTACGAGCGCAAATCGTTTCTCCGTTCTTCTCTCATTCATTTACCTTCAGCATGGGTGTCCACAAGAAATAACTTTCACTTTATTATTCCAAAAACCCCTCCCCCCAATCTCTATCCTCCCATAGCCCCGCCACTTAATATATTCCGTCTCCCGTTTTAGGACCGACAGAAATATTCAAAAAAAAAAACCCAAAGAAAAATCGAGAAAAATCATCAGACTTGTGGGGTATTTTTTTATTCATTTTTTTCCCGCTGAATTTTTATTAATACCCTCCTGCAGGAAAACAGAAAAAAAAAAACACCGAACAGAATCGACCCGCGCGCCGCCGCCACCACCACCGGATGGTGTGTGGGCGTCATTGTTGGCCAACAAATTTATTAATTTGGAACAATGTTCACTTTTGGTCGAGTACACACAGAGCACAGTGTGCTGGGGACGTTCCAATTACCACACAGCGGTGTTTTATTATCCTTTATGCGGCGCGGCGAGCTGTGGAGGGACTGCCAGAGTGTGTCTCTCCTCCTGCAGATCTCCCACTCTCTCGCTCTGTGCGAGCTCTTTGCTTCATTTGCATTTCTGACATTTGGGGGTTGTAACACAATGCCTCGGCTCTGTTGATTAAAGACTCAATTCTTATGCTAGCCTCGTTGACTGGGTTCGAAAGTGAAATCCCCACCTCAGCCGCCTCAGTCGCCCGTGTAATTATAAAAAACAAACGCACACGTGCTAATTTCCCGTCGCAGGAGATGTGTTTGTTGATTTCTTTTCCTCCGCCCAACCGAATTGAGACAGCAAACAACAAAGATCTAAAAGGGCATGGGGGGGGGGCTGGGGATGGAGAGGAAATAGTCTGGGGATTAAGCTTAATCCAAACGTGTCCGAAAACTGTGTTGTTTCGCATAAATACGAGCAGTTTTTTCGCCCTTTATCCTTTTTAATATTCAAAACTAGGAGGGAAATAAGGATTTCCCTGTTCCCATGCACACGAACAGGTTTTTGAGTCACGGAAAAGAAGGAAGGCTTCCGGGCCGGGAGGAGGCGCACTGAGAGAAAAACTAACACAAACCAAGGAGAGAAACAAATTTTAGAATGAATGCGGAATTAAGGATGAGGAGGATTTTTTTTTGTGCGGCCAAAGAGCGGAATTAGGAGAGAGATTGCTACCTTTTCCCATTTTTTGCTGTGTGTGTTTTCTTGTCTGAAAGATTTACCCGTGTCCGCTACAAAAATATGTACTTACGCCCGAGTGTATCCCCGAACACAATGGAATAAGGCAAAGAAAAGCATTTAAGGATTTTACAATTTTTTTTCTCCCCCTTGGTGGAGATGGGAAAATCCCTTTCGGAACCGAGAACAAAATACAACAGATGTAGTACGCGGTAAATGGATGCACAATGGCATAAGCGCACACCTCATCCACATCGCCCATATCGCACTCAGAACATCGCCCATCGCCCATCGCCCACCAGCCAAATTCATACCCTTTCAGCGTCTCAATCTACATAATGGACAGTCAGTCAGTGGAAACGAAACGTGTGTTCCTGGGACTCAACTGCAACATGCCCGTACGAAGCATGCATGTGGATGGATGTGGATGGCTCCAAATGTGTTAAACATTCAACAGCGGAGATAAAAGCAAAGAAAATTCGAAAGAAAACAAAAAAACAAGATCCTTGTGCCACGAACCAGCCATCCTCCTCCAGTCATCCTAGAGTGCAACTTCATCATCGTATGGATACGTGCAGGCAAGGATATCCTCGAACACTACTCGTAGCCTATTCTTGTAGAAAAACGAGCGCACAAAACAGAAAAACACAAAAAAAAAGAGTAGAAAAACTTTCCAAACTCCATTGTTGCACAGGCAGGCAGAAAATCCTCGAGAAAAGCAAGGACAACCCCAACAACAAGACCAGCAGCAGTGGCAAAAGCAACTCCAGGTCTCCCGGTGGAGGAGGAGGAGGAGGACGAGGAGGAGGACGAGGAGGAGGAGGAGGACGACGAGGAGGAGGAGGAGGAGGAGGAGGACGACGAGGAGGACGACGACGACGAGGAGGAGGAGGAGGAGGATGAGATTTTGAAGAATGAACTTTTCGGTGAAACTACCTTTGCTTGGCTGTCACTTCCAAAGAAAGGATATCATCGCTGACTGATGTTCAGCAGCCAACACAACGAACGAATGCAATCGAAGTTAGTTTGGATGGATGGAATTTGGATACGGTGCTTGCCGGTGCTGGCTTGTGTGCGGTAGTCCTTTGCCAGATCCTCACCCTGCCACCGTCTGCCCATAGCAGTGCGCTACTTTGACTATTCATCTGTCCATTTTCTTGTTGGATTTGTGTATTGTGTTCTGAAGGAGACCCAGAGAGAGACAGAGACAGAGAGGGGGGAGCAGAGGAGAGTTCTCAGTTTATGGTTCCCTTTGCACGGAAGTTATTTATGTGCAGTCATCCATTTTAAATAGCGTTCTTACGCTAGGACGATGATTGAGTGTTGTACTGGATTTGCTGCTGCATCTCGTGTCGAAAGGGAAAATTGCAAAGTTTCACGAAATTAAGCTTTTTTTTCGTGTTCCGTGTTGGCATGGAATGAGGATTTGTCTGTTGAAATTGATGGACTTTGAGGGATAGGCAATGTGCGTGTTTCACTCGGCCTCCCCTTCACATTCGGGACATATTCACTTACCTGCACAACCATGATTTATCCATGGCCCAGAAGAACCTCCCCTCTCAAGAGGGACGTCTTAGATCAGCGCAAATGGGATCAATTAGAACGGATGAGTGGATCCCTTGACGTTTGCCCCTGTGAATGTGGTTATTTAACCGTCAAATATTTATGTCGATCTTACTCGACCTTATTTCCCCTGCCGGCCCCTGTTTACACACAATTCGTGCGGAGTAATTGAATGTGCCATTGTTGAGTAGTTTATGAAAAGAAAGTTGAGGTCCTTTCTCCGGCTCGATTTCCATATTCCCCGCTGCGTTGGGTTCCATTGAATGGATCGGGGACACAGGGGTGCTGTTGAAATGGTTACACTTTACACAGTTTTACGTCTTTATTTGGAGAGGTGCCGCTTTGCCGGAACAAATTTCATTGCAGCATTTGTGAAACAATTTGCATAACAATGTTGCGAATGAAATACACTCTGGTTGCAGCGGCGTAGGTTTTTTTTTTGTTTGTCACACACAATCACCACACAAATGAGATGTTCTACTTACCTTCAAAAGGATCCGGCACAGTGTGGCTCGTTGCAAATGATCTAAGCATCATTTTCGAACGATTTCAATTATCTGCGAGGTTGAGGCATGAAAACGTGCCATAAAATGTCAAACTCCTCGCTCAACAGCAGGGCTCTCACAGCACTCGACGGTGTAGCCATGACATTTCCATGACTTCACCCATTCCAGGTGCAGAAAGGTAATCCGGTAGCCGTAACAACCCCGAAAACCCTCTTCACTAACAATCTTAAAAATCAAGCGACCTTTGAGACGCTAAAACGAATAGCATGTCCTATTCTCACCAAACGACCTTTCATCCCATTAATGCCTCGAAAGTCGTTTTATGAAGCCTCGCTACACACAAACAGACACACACACACACACAGACACACACTCAAGCACCCACCGTTGTTCGCAGATCCAATGTAACCCGTGTGCAGAGAGAAAGCAACACCTCAGGGTTCCCAGGTGGGACTCGGTTGCGCTCTTGTCAACCGATTTTTATGAAGCTCACGTTCACTATGCGCGCAATTTTATACTATCTCATAAATTTTATCCATTCAGTAGTAAAAGACGAGGAAAAAAGTGTACATTTGTTTGTTCAACATATTTCTCCTTATCTCACTCAAAGTAGACACATAAACTCATAAAAGTACCAACTCACCCCGGAGAGGCCGGGCACACAAAGGAAACCCATCCGAGCCGTTTCCGTTCTCGACTGCGTTGCGACCGACTTCATTATCAATGCCAGCAGCAGCAGCAGCAGCAGCAACAGCAGCGGCAGTCTTGAGCAATTAAATTTTTCTTAAAACCAGTTTGCCGCATATTTTATCATCTCAAAGCCGCCCAACAGTAGCAGCAGCACCCTTCGCGCTCCTCAATGCGTTACGTTGCCGTTCTTTCAGGCCATCGTTGCCTTCGCTGCTATCACAGCCATCACTGGCTTACTGCCGTCACAACCGTCGTCATCGTCGTTCTTGTCGGCGCGAGAGTGAGGAAGAAAAATCTCTTTCAATCCCGGTGATTGATGTTCAGCTACGCAATCTCATAAATCCCGAAAAATGCAATCCCAATATCCAATCTCTCGGAGGCAATAAATCCACATTCACACATTTTTATAGTACCTACTCGTAGTGCGAAAAAAAAGGGAAAATCTATTACTTGCGAGGGCCGCCTGCCCTTGCTCTTTGCCTTGCCGTGGCATTAAACGCTTTCTGGATACGAAACAAAAGAGGGAACAAAAAAAAAAACCCAGTAAACTATCGAGTCGTTCAATAAATTGAATGACATTTTCCTATAAAGCGCTGTAAAACGAAACAATTGACAGAGAGCAGCCGACCCTACCTCGGTTTTGGGCCTGAGAGATGCAGCTGAGAGAGGTGAGCTGCTGGCTGCTGGGTGATGCTGTGCCAACGTTCCACAGAGACAAACACATAAAAAGATGGAAAATTTCACACCCCACCCCACCCCACCAGGAAAGGGGGAGGACGACCGATGCGTGTTTGTGTTGGTTTCAGTATATCCTCCTCCGGTCTTTATGACTCTGCCAATGCTGTTGGTGGAGCTGCTGCTGCTGCTGCTGGTGCAACCATTAAAACGATTCTTTATACCGTTTTATTATGGTCGTCGTGCTGTCATGCAAATTGCATCGTTTGCATCGTAAACGGTCAATGGTAACCTTGTTTGTACGTTTTTTTTTTCAGGTTTTTGTTTGTTCCTCCTCCTCCTTCACCCCCACCCCACCGCATGACCGTGCGAATGGGTACGGGGTCCTCGTCGTGTAGTAATCGTAAAATTTGGCTATCAATTTGCTGAATTGAAATCAACACCTTGAAATGGGGCGGCGACAACCGATCGAATTTTATGATCCGATGGGTTTCGTCGGTATTTGTTTTGAAAGCAAAACTTCCCGTACATGAGGAGTAGATGCTTTTATGGTATCAACTCTTGGCTGAGTGTTGTTTTCGCTTCAAATTGGTTCATATCGTCGTCGGGTCGTAAAAAAATGCGAAAAACATTGCCATTTGCATGCAGGCGTATGCTTCGCTTCGCGAACTCATTGTCGGATGCATTTTGCCGCATGATTGGCTTAACGGAGACTGTTTTGCTGGGAATCTATGCGAACGAATATCGAGGACGAGGACGATATGGCCATAAGCAGCGTGGATGTGGATGATTCGTTGCGAGTGCAGAGAAGCGCTGCGATTGAATGCTTTAAAATGAATGCTTAAAGAGAGCTCTTAAATTGTGAACGACTGACGATCGACCTGCAGTTCACAACGACGCCTGGCGCTGCCAAACGAACGCTGATGACTGACGACAAACGATTAATGACTGCGATGACAGTTTGTTGAAATTAAAGCAGCTGCAGTCGTACTTGCTGTCATTTATTGATCTGTGAGAGCGAAGTGATTCATTGAAGTAAACTCCAAATTGGCCGGAGATCAATTTGCTGCCTGCACGATGACGCCACGTGATCTCATTCTTCTGCCATTCAATGTGTGCTGAAAGCCCATCAAATCGACACTGAAAATAAGTAGTTTCCACGCGCAATCCTCCTGTCAGAAGAGTCGCGTTAATTCGACGCGATTCTATCGCCTCTACAGGGTCATTGGATGAAGCTATGTACATCCGCGTGGATGGATACGAAATCCATTTCTATCGCACACTTTTACGACTGGAAAATCTATCTCAGGGTCTTCACTAAAATTTCAAATCCATCAAAAACCCCTCCACCCACTCACGCACGCACGCACCAAGGGTTACCTCCCGCGACAAGTCGCGCAAAATTTATGAAAAAAACGTGCCCAAATCATAAAAAAAATATGAACATCGAATAAAAATCAAGACATCGCATGAGAAAAGACAGAGATTACCGGGGGTTTATGCCCTGGAATCAAAAATCTGATGATTATGTGGAGCCCGAAACTACTTAGTGACTTCTGACACGTCTGGCACGGATCTAGATCACGGCTGTCTTCCGTGCGTTGCGTGGAAAACTACTGCGTGATGGATTCCTTCGAATTGAGTGATCCTGCTAACAATACACAAATCCACTTAATCTCTGCCCGCTCACTTGGCACTCTTGGCAACGTGTCCACGTGCCTTGTGCCATCGGGCAGCCCCACCGCCAGCCTTGCCTCTCGGGCGAACGCCATCTCAACTGATTAGCCACTCAATTTATTCGAATCAAAACACAGCCAACAACAATCTCTTTCTCTGCAAAAAAAAACGAATTAAAAATAAATCAAACACGAAAAAAAATCCACAAGTCATCCCACGCCCATTGTAAGTTTTCATCCGACCAGTTGGACCAATATTAAAACATCTCAATGGAATACCCATCGCTACGGCAACAGCTTTCCTCCATCCTCACCCTCCCCCCCGCACCGGGAACAACAACAGAAACAAAGGCTGAAAAAAAAAAAAAAAACAAACGCGAAATAATTTGTTCAAACTGAAAATTTTATCCGAACTCGTCTTGTTGATATTTCAAATTCCGAACTTTTCTGTGTGAGCATGTGTGTGTGTGTGGGTGTGTGTGTACAGAACGAAACAAAAATGTATCTAGCTGTGCTTTTGTGCACTAAATACATTTGTACATCTGTACACTCTGTACACAGTGAGGAAGGGAAAATCCATCAAGTGTTTTGCCACAGCCAGTGCTGCTGCTGCTGCTGCTAGTGCCGGTCTCACACTTGATTCCACTCCATATTGGCGGTGGGTGTGCAGGGTGGAGTGTAGTCAATTTAAATTAATTAAATATTTGCACACACATTCCAGTTCAAAGTATTTTCTGAGCTAAATTTGCTGCACACAGAAGTTTGCTCGGCGTCGGCAGGTGGATAGGGTGAGATCGGCAAGGATGTGGGTGGCTGCTGGTCAGGGGTACGGGGCCCAACCGAATTTGGACAATAAAACAGCACATTTCTCAAATACTCCGGCCATTAGGTTGCCAATGAAATGTGTTATTGAATGTAAATTGGATTTAATTTTGAAAAGGGGGACGAGCGGACAGGAAGTGTTATCCTTTCAATTGGAAATGAAATGAGAAACTGAATATTCCAGTTGGGCCACGATGAAGACTCTGTCCGACTTCGCATTTGTGGACGCACACGGTGACTCTCTGCTGGGTACCGGGACACACAGGATTTCAAGGAAACGAGAGAGCGGACGTGTCTTTTTTTCGGAGGATTTTTGAAACACCATGTCTTGAAGGTTTACTCTCGGAGGATCAAGGAAGACACTTCTGAAACGAAGCCATGGCTTGGAGACGCACTTTATGCTGACATTCCGAAAGAGGAAGGTTTTTTTCGGAGATTTTTTTAAAAACTACAATGGAGCACTCAGACTCAAAACTGTTCCATTGTACAGCCAGGTAGCAAACTACTCCGCCACGGCTTGCAGACAGACTTTGCGCTGAAATTCCGAAAGAGACGCTCTTCAGAAAGAGGCTTCCTCTCGGAAGATCAAGGAAGCCCCGCTTTAACCTGTGCTACGAAGCCACGGCTTGAAGGTTTACTCTCGGACGATCAAGGAAGACACCTCTGAAACGAAGACGCACTTTGTGCTGACATTCCGAAAGAGGCGCTCTTCAGAAAGAGGCTTCCTCACGGAAGATCAAGGAAGCCCCGCTTTAACCTGTGCTACGAAGCCACGGCTTGAAGGTTTACTCTCAGGGGATCATGGGAGACATCTCTGAAACGAAGACGCACTTTGTGCTGACATTCCGAAAGAGGCGCTCTTCAGAAGGTTTTTTTTCGGAGTTTTTTTTTTGAAAAACTACACAGACTCAAAACTGGTCCATTGTACTGCCAAGTAGCAACCTACTTCTTCTTCTTCTTCTTAGGGCGCTACAGTCCGAGGTGGACCTGGGCCTCACTCAACATGCCTCTCCAGCCAGCACGATTTTTCGGCAGCTGTCTCCAGTTTCGCACACCAAGCAACCTACTTCAGTGCCGTCAATTTGATCCCAACGGCAAATGGTGACTGGACCAGACTCGATTTCACTGGGATTCGAACCTGGGACCCCTCTAACTTGGGACAGGCACTTAACCAACTGCGCCATCCAGTCGTCATGGTTCCTTACTTATGTACTTAACAGAACTACGAAGCATGGACGGTCCGTGCCTAAGATATCGCTGTCTTCCATCGTTGACCGTCCGTTCGACGGGTTTCTACTCCTCCTTGCTCCCAGCCAAGAGGTACAAGAGGTACACCAGAGTACATATTTCAACTTGGTCGCGACGGGTTCCTTACTTACTTAGCAGGTCTAAAGGTGCCTAAAGGTAGCCCTAAACGACGAACATGCTCGTGCTCTCCGCATTTTCGCCGTGTATGGGCTGGTTCGAGCGAACCGCTCGTTGTTGGCGAAAAATTTCAATTTTGTCGTGTTCGTTGGCTTTAATGTTCGCCGTGTAGGGCCGCGAGCAAACCTCATTTTTGTTGTGAACGTCGCCGTGTAGGGCCGCGAGCAAACCTCATTTTTGCTGTGAACGTCGCCGAGTGCATATCGCGGATTAAGCGCAATGTCAGCAGTCAGCCACGATTTTATCGACGAATTCACCACTTGCGCTTCCCTATCACACATGTTGACGGTTTGAAGAAACAACACGAAAAACGCCGAATCTGTTCGCCATGTAGGGGATAACGCAAATGAGCAAGTTCGGCGAGCACGTTCGTCGTTTAGGGCTACCTTTAGCGAAGGAGGGCTCGGAGTTGGATAAAGCTCTAGCACTACCTTGTGTCTACATGCCATAAAGTTTCCTAAGGAAAACAAATAGAGAACGAAGCCGTAGAAAGTAGAAAGCCTTTAAGTTTCCTGAGGCAAACAAATGCAGGACGAAGCGGTAGAAAGAGCAAATGAGCGACGGCTGAATCTGGACATTGAGTCAACGTCGAGAGCCCTATGACCGGTGTTGAACAAGAAGAAATAATTATCAATGATTAGCCTAAGTCGCAAGGATACACGGACGGTGTGGTGGGAGTTCTCACCAGGCCTTGTCCGATAGGCACCCATGCCAGAAGGTTAGGTATCCCCCATAGCGACTACTGTAGCAGTTGCATGGACGAGGAGGAAATACAGTTCGTCTGCCACCTGCAATGCGATTGTGCAGCCCTGCGGGGAAGGAGACTGCTAACACTAGCACTAGCAGAGGCAATAAGACGGAACTAGACACGGACGACATGTGTTTTGATCGACACAAAACAAGTAGCTGAACAAAAGACCCGCAGGTGTGCCAGAAGGAAGCTTAAAACTTATCCACGGGAGACACGGAAACTCACACATGACCACCCATCTGTCTGATCGTGACGCGATCGAAATGAGGACTACGACTGGATCGCATGAGCATGTCCTAGTGACCTGATCGTGATGCTATCGAAATGAGGACCAGGACGGGATTGTTGAAACATTTGCGTGAACATAGGTCCAAGTGATCAGCAGAGAAGATCTGATCGTGGCATGATCGAAACAAAGATCAAGACAAGATTGATCCAGGCGTACGCATAAGCATGTCCTAGTGAGCTGATCGTGACGCAATCGAATTGAGGATGTCCTAGTGAGCTAATCGTAAAGCAATCAAAACGAGGATCAAGACAAGATTGTTGGTCTAGACTTCCACGTGAACATAGGTCCACGTAATCACCAGAGAACATCGATCACCAGTCTTGTCCTTAAAGAACTTAAGTCATTCAATGCGAATGGACTCATATCTCTGCCAATTCCCAATTCCAGCCCTGCGGGGAAGGAGACTGCTGCTAACACTGGCAGCAAATTCTTCGACGAGCTGGAGGATCTGAATAAAATAGAGCTGAAGCACCTCCTGAGATATATACAACAATCTGGGTGGTTCCAATCAGCAGTAAGGTCTCACGGAAAACGACTAACGACTGGATGGCGCAATTGGTTAAGTGCCTGCCCCAAGTTAGAGGAGTCCCTGGTTCGAATCCCAGTGAAATCGATTCTGCCTACCTGGCAGTACAATGGACCAGTTTTGAATCTGAGTGCTCCAGTAGTGCTTCAAAAATACTCAAAAAAAAAGGTCTCACGACGTACACCCCCCCTACACCCAGGGCACAATGGACCCAACTGTTGGTCTCAGAGAGCCGCAACCCAGTCGCAAGGGCACCCTACCTACACGACGACAACGGATGGAAGCCCATAACCCCATGAGGTCCAACTTCAACTTCAGTTTTTGCCCATGATTTGATAAAGTTCCTTCCTTCCATCCAACCAAGCACCCTTTTGATTTGATAAAGTTCCTCCCTTCCATCCTCCCTCCCATCCAACCAGTCCACCTATTGGACGAACCACACTCTGCGGAACAACGACAACTCACGCTCGCATTGTTGCCCGATCAATGTCATGGACACGCTTCGCAACTGTACACGATAATTAAACACACAACAAAAAAAAGAAGGTGAACATCGAGAAACCGACAAAAAAACAAAACATGCACTCTCCCATCCCCCATCGCCTCCCACATGCCGTCTCGCATGTGTTTTTTCCTAAACACCGAAATTTACATGAGAATCGCGCTCCTCTGAGCGTAAAACGCGATGAAAAAAAAACGACCGAACGAACGAACGACCGAACGAAACGTAGAAAGGAAGTGCCCGTAATTTTTTACATGATAAATTGGCCGAGACATAACACACGAAATACGACATTACCACCGCCAACACATCCGACTACAATAAAGGCTCGCACCCTCCACGTCGCGGGCCGCTGGTAGAGAGCAGGTTCCGCACTGCCAAATACCGTCCCACCACCTCCGGCCCGCTCTGCGACCCACTCTCGCCCAAGAGCCGGGCACACACAGCTTGCCCAAGAACATTATTAACAATTAACCCAGAAACTTTGAAAATTCGTTCGGCAAACACCGTGCTTCGGTGCTAATTTTTCATAAACAACCGGCCCGGTTGGGAGCGGGCGGCCGCGAAGGGCAACGAACGCGCCGCAGTCGCACTCTCACCTGTGCTGTCTGTCTGGCCGCCGCCCGATTGACTGAATGCCGGGTCCTTGATCCCCCAGCATCATTGGAATGTATCTGCCAATTGATTGTGCAAATATCCTTAGTCTAGGGCCGGGAGAGGAAGCAAAGAATTTAGCGAGAAATTGGCGAACACGATTAGCACCTAAGTGCGGGGGAGAATGTGCCGAAGGTGGGGGCGTTGACAGAACTCATCGATCAGGTATGATGAACGATGGATCACGATTGCCGCGGAAGTGTAAACATTCGCGCTGGACGTACGCGCAATAAATCTCACTTTCGCTGCTCACTGATGCGGATAGATGCAGTCCGAGGTGGACTTTACCTTCGCCGGGAGGGCGTGTGAGCAAGGAGGGATGGAGACCGATGGCTGTTCTAGGAGTTAATCAATCTCACATGTCTGTACACTTGAGCAAGTTTCATCTCGGGTGGAATGTTGACTGAAACTATTGACGAAACCGAATACACACACACACACACACAGTCACAGTGAAGGACGAACAATGACCAGCGGACAGTGGCGGCTGACTATTACATGGGGGACTCTGTTTCAAATCAGACGTGCAAACATCGTCTTTTATGCGAGCCACCATTCATTGCCGCTCGGTTAGCAGAAAGCTTTGTTGGCCAACAGATGGACGGTCTGCCGGAAAAGACTGGAAACAGGCAGAGGCAATAAGACGGAACTAGACATGGACGACATGTGTTTTGATCGACACAAAACAAACAGCTGAACAAAAGACCCGCAGGTGTGCCAAAAGGAAGCTTAAAACTTATTCACGGGAGACGCGGAAGCTCACACATGATCGCCCATCTGGCTGATCGTGACGCGATCGAAATGAGGGGCAAGACAAGATCGCATGAGCATGTCCTAGTGACCCGATCGTGACGCGATCGAAATGAGGACCAACAGAAGATCGCATGAGCATGTCCTAGTGAGCTGATCGTGACGCGGTCGAAATGAGGACCAGGACAAGATTGATTCAGGCGTACGCATGAGCATGTCCTAGTGAATTGATCGTGACATGATCGAAACAAAGATCAAGACAAGATTGTTGGTCTAGACTTCCACGTGAACATAGGTCCACGTAATCACCAGAGAACATCGATCACCAGGATTTTCCTTAAAGAACTGAAGTCATTCAATGCGAATGGACCCATACCTCTGCCAATTCCCGCACGTAACCGATTTAAAGTCCACGTGTCCTTCTCCCATGAGTCTCAACGAATTTATGATCATAGCGACACATGCCTATTCTAATTAAAAATCAAATGTAGGTGTTCCTAATTCCGCCGTGAAACCATCACCGCCGCCGTCCCACGGCCACGATCCCCGTCCAAGTCCAATGAGTCGTCTCTACGTCATCGGGCAACAAAGCATTCAGTGGCCAATGACTCTTCGGAAAATATTTATAAATTTCACAGACCAAACGAATTTTGCGAAAACAAAATAAATTCCAAACAGTCTCTCGGGGCACAAGACATTCATCGATTCCACTGCACCCGGGCCGTTTGGTGTACGAACCCTGAGTACTATCTGACAACACGTGCTCTTATAAATTACACAGAGTCGCTGGCAGATGTAGCAGCAATAGTTTACAGAAAACGCCGCCCACGCGGGAGCATCCTGGGGAGATTGACAACAAGTCATTGGCCGAGTAAGATTCAGGAAGCGTGCAACGAAAATATTGTAACCCATTAAAATTATTTCAGCACAGTCTCCTGTGTGTACATGGGTGGAGCGAAGCCGTGGACGGTGGCAGCAAAAATAGATCTGACAGCTATCGTTAAGGAGGCATTGACCAATTGTCACTAAAAAATCTCCCGTGTCGGGTAAACATGTCACACTCTGCTGTGCGGAGGCGCCGGCTCTGGCGGGGGGGGGAGGATTGTTGCTTCACTCATAAACAAGACCAAGACTACAGCTGGCCCCAGTTTCCCCCACACAGCTCATCAAGCTGGCCACCGACTCGTAGTGGCTTCGAGGAGAATTTATAGAGCACGTGTCTGGAAAGATGGCAGCTCGTGTTGAATTAATGAGAGGACTCAAGGAGGAACGACAGTGGATTTCGGATCAACACGAGAAAATGAGAAAATCACCATCGCCACCGACGTTCGTATTGTCCCGGAAATCGGGGTCAAGGTGCTCTTTTCTCAAAAAACGACAATCGAAAGAACGACAATTTGGAAAAATCGAAAACGAAAACCGTCACTGAAGAGACGAGGAACAGAGGTGGCGGGGGCATGGAATTGTGGGAGATGATTTAAATTCTTGTTTATCTAGAGCAGCTCCACACACAGTCACAGAGGGTGAGCGAGGGAGGGATGAAGCGAATCCTCTTAAGGGATATAAATACACGTAATCCGCGCAAGGAAAGAAGACGAGAGATCCAAGAGATCCGAGACACCAACGAGTTCTGGGAATTATTCATTCGTAAGTGGATGAGCTGATGAAATCGCCACCCTTACCCGTACACGAGTACCCGGCCCTGGCTGCACTGCCATCACCTCGAACGGCAGCGGGTCCTGCCCGCTCCCACCGATAAGGTGTTGTTATTTTTCCAAACATTTCTTCGCTCAGAACTAAAAATACGTGAAAAAAAAAAAGTATAAATCGTCGGTTTGACGTACTAGATGTTTTTGTTTTTCAAGAAATCACTCAAATGCTCATTGTTTCGGCCATGAAAGGCGGTTGACGGGCCGTGTGTCGGGTTGTACCGATGAACTGATAAGCGGGGAGAGTCGAATTCTGTGTGTGTTTTCGCTGATTTCCCTAGGGGTGGACTGCGGATGGCCTTGGGGCTGAATTGTTTTTCGTTCTGATGATGGAGGGTCTTGCAATTTCATAAGACACTTGATCCCAAAGTGCTCGACATGCCATTGCATCAGACGATGACTGATATCAGGCGTTAGAGCACGTGAACCCCGCCTGACGAGAGTTGTTGTGGAATTAGAAGTGGAGAAATTCAAGGCTGCGAATGCGTTACTCGGGCCAATAACTTTTTTCGGGGGGAGATACGATTGTGATGCTTGGACTTTGAGTACGTCTATCTGCTTGAGTGGGAGACATCCACGAATAGTTTGTTATTTTTGAGTGCATTCCACATGCCTCCATGTCTGTGGACAGCGATAACGTCAACTGGATGACGTTGGCTTGTGGTGAGGAGAATCGAATGATGTTTTGATCGTGTATCCAGACGACGGCTGCCGGAATTTGAAAAATGATGCAATCCCTCAACTTTGGCCCCCGCAAAAGCAAACACATTCAATGGCAAATATTTTCGTCTTCGCACATGTGCCGTGATCTAGCGCAAAAGCGACTGCACTTGTTGACACTTCCTGCGGACGTCAACATCGCCATCAGAATTCGCCATCAAAAAGATAAGATTAACCGAAGAAACACACTGTCCAAACACAATCTGGTACACACCCTCAGCGTTTTATTGAATGAAACACGAGTGCTGCCGGTTCGAATGGGTTTGAACCGGTTGCCACTTATCGGACGGCAGTTTTTTAAGAATTCACAAAAAATTCACTCCAGCCACCTTACCCCCAAGACGTTCTCATCCGTTAGAGGAGCAAAAACATCTTCCACACGTGCCGCCGAGTGTAGAGTCGAAATTTTGTGAGGACACATTCCATTCGGATGTTTATCGAGAGACAGTGTCTCGCTCAGGTGACAAATAGCCCAGACCGGCCAAAGTCTACAGTCGGGCAAAAAATGTTTGCGGAAAACCAACCAAGCACACACAACACGACACCGCGCTTTCGATTATGAAGCACCACTCGACCTTTGAACACTTTTGCCAACAATAACCGAAACCAGAAACAATTTGGATACAAAAATCCTTTCCTTGACCCCGACAAAACCCCACACACACACCGAATGGTCGGTGGGAATTTGTTTTTTTTTAATTGAAGCCCCAAACCACTTGCGCCTCCCCTTCCCAAACCACCTCATCAACTCCCCGCAATCGGCTTGAGTTTGTTTTTCAATTTTCGCTTCTGGAGTACTCACCGATTAGGCCGCTGCCACCCGGCGTAATCAGCATAGCGAGGCCAAATCTCTTCCATTATTGATAAAACCACTTAAACCGGGGGGGGGGGGGGGGGGGTGGAGCGGAGTGCCCACTTGCGGCCAACTACATCGCCAACACCGAACAGCCACACCAACAGCAACAGCAACAGCAACAGCAAACATAAGCGAATTAAGCGAATTTAATTGAATTAACTCGTTCATTCGCGGAGGATTTCACCTTATCAGCTCGGTTCAATTTAGATAAGGCCCTTGGCCGGTGTTCGAATTTATCTTTGGACTGCTGTGTGTACGCCAGTCGATCTGACATCATTCGCATGAGTCTCACTCTCGCACGGTCCTATGTCAACAGACGGAGCTTTGCGAGCTGCTGACTGTGTACGTGCGGGCAGTGGCAGCTGCAGCTGTTCATCAGGTATCGCTGCGCGGAATGGGGCACGGGGTGTGATTGTTTGCCGAGCAGTTTTATTGTGAAGTTGCCTTTGTGCTCTGACTAAACCTGGTCAACAGAGCGAGCGATAAGTGGTGGTTATATAAAATCAGAGGCACACCATTGTTGGCCCAGCTTCGGCGGATGACTAAGCGCGAGAGCGAGCTGCAAGTGAAGGGTTGATTCGATCTGCAGGCTGTACTCTGTTCTGTGGAGGCATCATCGCGCTGGATTCGTCATGTACCTACACTGTTCTGTGGAGGCATCATCGTGCTAGCTTCAGTGGAGTCGTCATGTACTCTGTTCTGTGGGGGCATCATCGGGCTGGTTTCAGTGGAGTCGTCATGTACTCCGTTCTGTGGCGGCATCATCGCGCTGGTTTCAGTGGAGTCGTCATGCACCTACTCTGTTCTGTGGAGGCATCATCGTGCTAGCTTCAGTGGAGTCGTCATGTACTCTGTTCTGTGGGGGCATCATCGAGCTGGTTTCAGTGGAGTCGTCATGCACCTACTCTGTTCTGTGGAGGCATCGTCGTCGTCATGGCTGACCTCGCCGTAACTGGGCTTGCTGTCATTTCCAGTGTTGGGTCTGAGCTGTTGCCTGTTCGCGCGAACATATCGAAATTATTGATTGCCGTCGAAGGTCATCAATTTTTCAGCAATCGCAGCAATTAAGGCTGATAGAGCCTATCTGCCGATAGCACTTTCCGGCCCATGAATCACTTGTGGATCCAGCACCTCTGCCAAATTGTCTGCAGACGTTGTTTTCAAACGATCACTCATGTCGATTTGCGCCTCGTCAGGCGCTATCGATACCGTTTCGTAAACAAAAGATTATGGCCTCAGCTAAACACAGGGTGTTTGTGCTACGGAACAGGAAGCGAGGTTCTAGTTTTGCAAACTTTTGAGGGCTTGAGTTTGGGTTAGGTGAGGTAGATGACATGAGGAGCATGTCAACGGCTCACTTAGACCTTGACAGACATGCGACCGGACCGGACTTGAGTTTGGTTGTCATCTCTGTCACTTTCCTCCGTGCCGAGGAATTGGTGCAATTGATGATTATAGACACTCCCAGCAGCAACAGTTTCATCGTTACAAATGAAGCCTACCTTTTCCAGCGAAAAAACAAAAACTGAAACATCAAAGTGACTCACAGTCGACGAAACCGCCTTCAACCCCAGCAAATGTCAACTATTCGTCCGTGTATCTCGAAATAGAAACTGAAAAACAGACAAAAAGGTGCCCCCTTAGGGGTTGCTTATTCATTGTAAGTCATGTCAATTCAAATTCCATTCGATTCGACTCATCGCTCGACAAGGACGCTCTCGTTCACCTCACACACAAAACACACACCGAATCAGAGGACTGGCTCTCCGAGAGCGAGAGAGAGAGAGAAAAAAAAAGTGAAAAATAATTAAAAATGTTAATTAGTCTAGGGCCAATTGAAAAACAAACTTTGTTTGGTTTTGCGATTGTTTTGCTGTGCTTCAACCCCCCCATTTGTTGGCTTTCCACTGCTCAACAGAAACCCAATGGAGAAGGTAATTAAACATTTTTGCATTCCCACCCCGATTGAAAGCGGAAAAAAATAAAAAACTCAGGGCTTTGAGCTTTGAATAGCAAATGCCTTCCTCCTCAATGAATGTGCGGCATAAAAACTGCACAAAAAAAACAAAACAAAGCACTCTCGACAAAAATCAACACAAAAAATCGCTTGAAAAACAAAACACTATATCGAACTCGAACTGAAATCGTGAAATTCCAATTTTAATGCGATTCCTCATTAAAATTCTATTTCAAATTTTAAACACAAACACTGTGCGGGGCCGCGATGGTGTGGAGTGAGTCAGGCTTTGGGGCTGAGTAAAAAAATGCTGAAAACTGTTTTCGCTCTCTCGCCGAAAACTACACGTTAACTCAGTACTTGCCGATGCACGAGTGGCTGCGGTGTTGGTGCATATTTTAATACTCGAGTGTGTTACACGCACGCGGCCAAGCGTTGGGCTTGAATATTGAAAATTTTAATTCAGTTTTTCATTCTACGGAAAATTGTGACTCAGTTTTGAAGTCTGACTGGGCTGAAAGTGGCGTGCGAAAGCATGCGGCTGATTGACGTAGGCATTAACTGAATAATCGGACTAAAATTCAGCGAAAGGGTTAAAGGGAAACGGTCTTCTTTCTCAGAAGACTGGATGGCTCAGTTAAGTGCCAGTTAATGGGTCCCAGGTTCAAATCCCAGTGAGAGCAAAGTTAATACGCTTTTTATCAGGTTTTTCAAATCTGGTCCGGTCACCATTTGCCGTTGGGATCAAATTAACGGTGGACCAACATGGTCTAAGTCACTAACAGCCCCTTAACCTAACCTAACGTCAAGTCTTTTGTCAGCGGATGAGCTAAAATTGGGGAGTCTTCAGAATCCTCTGAAGAATTTTCTAAAAAACCGAAGACTGCCCGCTGGTGTCTTTGGGCCGTCTTCAGAAGCCTCTGAAGGATTCTCTGAAAAGCCGAAGACTGCCCGCTTGTGTCTTTGGGGAGTCTTCAGAAGCCTCTGAAGGATTCTCTGAAAAACCGAAGACTGCCCGCTGGTGTCTTTGGGCCGTCTTCAGAAGCCTCTGAAGGATTCTCTGAAAAACCGAAGACTGCCCGCTGGTGTCTTTGGGCCGTCTTCAGAAGCCTCTGAAGAATTCTCTGAAAAACCGAAGACTGCCAGCTGGTGTCTTTGGGGAGTCTTCAGAAGCCTCTGAAGGATTCTCTGAAAAACCGAAGAGTGCCCGCTGGTGTCTTTGGGCCGTCTTCAGAAGCCTCTGAAGGATTCTCTGAAAAACCGAAGACTGCCCGCTGGTGTCTTTGGGGAGTCTTCAGAAGCCTCTGAAGGATTCTCTGAAAAACCGAAGACTGCCCGCTGGTGTCTTTGGGGAGTCTTCAGAAGCCTCTGAAGGATTCTCTGAAAAACCGAAGACTGCCCGCTTATGTCTTCGGGGAGTCTTCAGAAGCCTCTGAAGGATTCTCTGAAAAACCGAAGAGTGCCCGCTGGTGTCTTTGGGCCGTCTTCAGAAGCCTCTGAAGGATTCTCTGAAAAACCGAAGACTGCCCGCTGGTGTCTTTGGGGAGTCTTCAGAAGCCTCTGAAGGATTCTCTGAAAAACCGAAGACTGCCCGCTGGTGTCTTTGGGCCGTCTTCAGAAGCCTCCGACAGACTCTCTGAAAAACAGAAGACTACCCGCTGGTGTCTTTGGGGAGTCTTCAGAAGCCTCTGAAGGATTCTCTGAAAAACCGAAGACTGCCCGCTTGTGTCTCTGGGGAGTCTTCAGAAGCCTCTGAAGGATTCTCTGAAAAACCGAAGACTGCCCGCTGGTGTCTTTAGGCCGTCTTCAGAGGCCTCTGAAGGATTCTCTGAAAAACCGAAGACTGCCCGCTTGTGTCTTTGGGCCGTCTTCAGAAGCCTCAAAAGGATTCTCTGAAAAACCGAAGACTGCCCGCTTGTGTCTTTGGGCCGTCTTCAGAAGCCTCTGAAGGATTCTCTGAAAAACGAAAGACTCTCTGAAAAACCGAAGACTGCCCGCTTGCGTCTTTGGGGAGTCTTCAGAAGCCTCTGAAGGATTCTCTGAAAAACCGAAGACTGCCCGCTTGTGTCTCTGGGGAGTCTTCAGAAGCCTCTGAAGGATTCTCTGAAAAACCGAAGACTGCCCGCTTGTGTCTCTGGGGAGTCTTCAGAAGCCTCTGAAGGATTCTCTGAAAAACCGAAGACTGCCCGCTGGTGTCTTTGGGCCGTCTTCAGAAGCCTCTGAAGGATTCTCTGAAAAACCGAAGACTGCCCGCTGGTGTCTTTGGGGAGTCTTCAGAAGCCTCTGAAGGATTCTCTGAAAAACCGAAGACTGCTCGCTTGCGTCTTTGGGGAGTCTTCAGAAGCCTCTGACGGATTCTCGGAAAAACCGAAGACTGCCCGCTGGTGTCTTTGGGGAGTCTTCAGAAGCCTCTGAAGGATTCTCTGAAAAACCGAAGACTGCCCGCTTGCGTCTTTGGGCCGTCTTCAGAAGCCTCTTAAGTATTCTCTGAAAAGCCACAGCGGGTAGGCTTCTGAAGACTCCTCGGGTTTCTCAGAAAATCCCTCAGAGGCTTCAGAAGACGCCTTCCATTTTTGCGCAAAGTACTCTAACCTTGTCGAACCTCCCCACCAGAAGTTTGCCAACCGCCAGTTTATCTAAAATCCACTCCCATTTGCAACCTCCAGGTGAATCACCCACCGCCTGAACCGATAAGCAACAAACCGCTTCAATGGCAGGCTATTTTAGGGTACCTAGTCCAATTCTGTGGCCCCATTTCGCCCCAAAGATAGACGTGATTTTCAAGGTTCAAACCGATTTCAAAGCAAGCAATTTTATTTCCACCCTCAATGCCAGCCACAATCATCTGCCCAATTCGTACACAACAGCCGACCTAGATGGCAATTGGCATATGTCTCACAAATCACTCACCAGTCACTGTATCTGGAAGCAATCAAACAAATTACGATTATTTAGAGCAATTTGTCATAGAACATGGCTCTGATATCAACTCGAACGCAAACAATTCCCCATCTTATCAGTCTCAAAAGCGCTTCGAACAAGAACACCGAGCGAGCGCGGGGGAATGAAGGGGAGAACAAAAAAAACAGCACTCTAAACAATTTGGAAAATTGCTTATCACCGTTGATAGCGAATGCAAGCACACACTCGCACACAACCGCAGAGCGAGCGAACAAAACATCTTTGCGTAAACATTTACCGAGGTATAAATATGAGACTCAAGTGTACACTTCCTCGGTTGATAAACGATACAAAGATAGGTTCTGCCGTTGAAACCAGAACAGCCATCATGGGACCCGCGGCACGGGGGCGGGTGTGGGGAGGTGCGCAAATTGATTGCTGGATTTCTCCAACTGAGACTGATTGTCTCTTTTGAACCGTGTTCCCGTATCGCACTCAATTCCAGCTGAACAAAGTTGGATGACAGATAAATGTTTGACTGATATGACAGTTCGTCACCTTAGCCTCCCGAACCACCGCCTGGATTCGGAAATTAATTGACTTCTCCATGTTTACCGAACTCAAGGCTGATGCACTGTGCTTTGTGCCTGCCGAAGGCGGTGAGTGACTGAGAGGCCGTTCGATGCTCACATGACGAATTGGAAAATACTAGTTTCAGGCTGTTGTGGTTCAATATTGACAGTGAATCGTCTCAGGTGGAGGTGAGATCTGAGCTCCAGCAGTGGGTTGACCGATGCCTGCAGAGCAGTCGACGTCGGGTCTAGACCGGTTTGGCTTATCTCCGCTTCGAAGAATGAAGCAGTTTCCTCCTGTTCATGGTATCAGCTTCTTAACCTTATCGGCGACCAGTTGTTTAATCAATTTCAGATCTTATTTTGAACTTTCACAGCTATTTTCAGAGCTTGACGTCAGCCAGTTTATTGTGACCACGTGTTGGTTTTTGCCTTAAATTTTAGGTGCCGAGGGTTTGTATTTGGAGGCAGCAGGAGCGTGGAAGACACCCTTTAACCGTTGATACGAAGCCATGGCTTGAAGGTTAACTCTCGGAGGATGACGGGAGACACCTTTGAAACGAAGCCACGGCTTGGAGACGCACTTTGTGCTGAGATTCCGAAAGAGGCTCTCTTCAGAAAGATGCGGAAGGCTTCCTCTCGGAGGATCAAGGAAGCTTCCCTTTAACCTTTGCTGCCAAGCCATGGCTTCAAGGTTTACTCTCGGAGGATCAAGGAAGACGCCTCTGTAACGAAGCCATTACTTGGAGACGCACTTTGTGCTGACATTCCGGAAGAGGCGCTCTTCGGAAGGTTTTTTTTCGGAGTTTTTTTTTTTAAAACTACACTGGAGCACTCAGGCTCAAAAGTGGTCCACTGTACTGCCAGGTAGCAACCTACTCCAGTGCCGTAAATTTGATTCCAACGGCAAATGGTGACTGAACCAGATTCGAATTCACTGGGATTCGAACCTGGGACCCCTCTAACTTGGGACAGGCACTTAACCAACTGCGCCATCCAGTCGTTCTGCGGAAGGTTTACTCTTGGAGGATCAAGGAAGCCCGCCTTTAACCTTTGCTACTAAGCCAAGGCTTGCAGACGCACTTTGTGCTGAGATTCCGAAAGAGGCTCTCTTCAGAAAGATGCGGAAGGCTTCCTCTCGGAGGATCAAGGAAGCTTCTCTTTAACCTTCGCTGCCAAGCCATGGCTTCAAGGTTTACTCTCGGACGATCAAGGAAGACGCCTCTGTAACGAAGCCATGGCTTGGAGACAGACTTTGTGCTGAGATTCCGAAAGAGGCGCTCTTCGGAAGGTTTTTTTTCGGAGTTTTTTTTTGAAAAACTACACTGGAGCACTCAGGCTCAAAAGTGGTCCACTGTACTGCCAGGTAGCAACCTACTCCAGTGCCGTAAATTTGATCCCAACGGCAAATGGTGACTGAACCAGATTCGATTTGACTGGGATTCGAACCGGGGACCTCTCTAACTTGGCCAGGCACTTAACCAACTGCGCCATCCAGTCGCAAATCATGGAAGCCAACCTTTAGCCTTTGCTACGAAGCCACGGCTTGCAGACAGACCTTGTGCTGACATTCCGAAAAAGGCGCTCTTCAGAAAGATGCGAAAGGCTAACTCTTGGAGGATCAAGGAAGCCTCGCTTTAACCTTTGATACGAAGCCATGGCTTGAAGGCTTACTCTCGGGGGATCATGGGAGACACCTTTAAAACGAAGCCATGGCTTAGAGACGCACTTTGTGCTGAGATTCCGAAAGAAGCTCTCTTCAGAAAGATGCGGAAGGCTTCCTCTCGGAGGATCATGGTAGCTTCCCCTTAAATTTCGCTACCAAGCCATGGCTTCAAGGTTTACTCTCGGAGGATCAAGGAAGACGCCTCTGTAACGAAGCCATGGCTTGGAGATAGACTTTGTGCTGAGATTCCGAAAGAGGCTCTCTTCAGAAAGATGCGGAAGGTTTACTCTCGGCGGAACAAGGAAGCCCTTCTTTAACGTTTACTACGAAGCCATGGCTTGAAGATTTCCTCTCGGGGAATCATGGGATACACCCTTGAAACGAAGCCATGAGTTGTGAAGTCGTGCTGACATTCCAAAAGAGTCGCTCTTCAGAAACGGCCATCGGTTTCCAAAGCACCACAGCCTACAGAAATTGCAATCAGCTCTTAGCCCGTAATTAAAATATTTAAGTTGCAACTCCAACCAATCAATGATATTTGTTTGGCTATTTTTTCGCAATCACATGCCGGCTGCACGTCAAGTGTATCCTTTTCGTAATCCCCCCCAAAAAGCCCGCGTCATTTCCTTGTGATTTTTAAAAATTAACACATCAGTCAGCGATGAACGTGCAAACACGCACCGAGACCGAATTGATAATAAATATTAATTATATAATCGGACGGCAAAAAAAGAAGATTAAAAATAAAAACGAAATAATGCCCGTCCTCTCGCACAAAGGAGAACCTGACGTCCGCGTATCTGTATCTGTGTTTCGGGTGGACGCATGCTGCAGGGCATGCAAAAATTGCTCATCGCCGTATTTACGATTTTGTGCTAATGAATGCCGAATACACTTTTGGATTTTTATTGAACCGATTTAATTGTGCTGGCTGGCTGACGTGACAACTTTCATTCCATTGTTTGGTTATCCTCGCCCGGTGCGCCCGGGGGTCCTTTCCTCATTTTTGTTTTATTTTTTTAATTAATTACTCTTTATTCGAAATAATTATCATGATTTCCCACGCACGCTTTGATGAGCACATTGGCCCCCCTTTTCTTTTTTTTTTTTGCTGCTGTTCACTCCCCTGTGGCACTCCAGCTCTCTGCTCTGCGCTCGGTGTCATCGTTGATAATCGATAACGAATATAATGAAAATAAAACAAAATTGGAATATGGAAACCAGAAGCGAGCGAGAGAGAGAGGAATCGAGAGCTCCACCGCCCGCCCGCCCGTGCATGGGAATGCCTTGTGTGGAAATTAATTAAATTTTAGTTTATTTCTGTTTCGTTGCATTGTTCTTAATTTTGTGTCAGCAGGCGTGGGGCAGCAATTAAAAAAGTACACACACACACACACACACATTGAATGTTTGCCAAAGTCAGCGGAGGCAGTGGGCGGGGCCAAGGGAGGATAGGGACACGATAAGCCTCGTTGCTTGTGTTTGCCAACCGAAATTTCATGAGATCTTGACAAATTAAACGACAAAATAAAGCGCTTTCGTGAAGGAAACTGTCCTCCTTGTGATGATGGATTTGGAGCGAACAAAAAATTGGGCCATCAAGCGAAGGAATTTTTATTGACACACACAGACTATCGCACGTCTGACATGGTTATAACTTTTGCCAGCGATCGAGAGCGATGAACAACAACATATTTAATGGCCTGCCCCGAGAGACACTCGGCTGATCCAGTTTTTGTGAAGCTGAAGGCCAACCGAATCATGATCAATCGGGAGGTCACAATCGGTGAATTTTGACACTTAATGGCTTGGGAAGTGCAAACGATCGCCGCAATCGGACAAGGGGAAGCCACTTGTGATGGGGGTCTGATTCGGGTAATCGGGTGTTTGGATCGATGTGTTGAGACTGATGATGGTGGAGGCGGATGGGGGGGGTGATTCAGTTGAGGGTTGAATTTGAAATTGAGTTCCCTCGCTTTCTTCTTAGCGGAGCGACCAGACCCGTGAAGGGTCTCTGCCTGAGACACGGCGGCCTTCCATGCCCTGTAGTCCCCCGGCCACGCGCCTTGCAGTTATTCAGACCAAGCCCCTGGTCCGCTTCGCGATAGCTTGGTCCACGAGAGACACAACAGCCTTCCGTGCCCTGCGGTCTCCCGGGAAAGCTGCTTCCAGTTATCCAGACCAAGCCCCCTGGTCCGCTCCGCGATAGCTTGGTCCACGAAAGACACGACAGCCTTCCCTGCCCTGCTATCCCCCGGGCACGCTGCTTGCAGTTATCCAGACCAAGCCCCCTGGTCCGCTTCGCGAGAGCTTGGTCCACGAGAGACACGACAGCCTTCCGTGCCCTACGGTCCCCCGATCAAGCTGCTTCCAGTTATCCAGGCCAAGCGCTCTGGCATCCGCGATTGCTTGGTCCTTGAAACGGAGGTTCAGTCTTCCTTCTCTTCTCGAACCTGTGGGCTGTGGTTCGAAGATCCTCTTTGCTGGAGCGTTATTGCCCATTCACTCCGAAGTGGCCGAGCCAGTGTAGTCGTCGTCCACATCTTTGTACAGCTCGTATAGTTTGCGGTTTTATCTTCTCCTCCATTCGCTCTCCTCGCATGCGGGACCGAAAAAATGGAGTTCTATCCAAGATGGTTATCCTCTCCTGTCTTTTTTGACATAAATTTGGATTTTTCGACCCCGAATAAGTCAAAAATTCAGCAAAAAGATTCTTTTTTCGGAGGTTTTGAAACACTACACTGGAGCACTCAGACTCAAAACTGGTCCATTGGTTGCCAGGTAGCAACCTACTCCAGTGATAGTGCCGCTAATTTGATCCCAACGGCAAATGGCGACTGGACCAGATTCGATTTTACTGGGATTCGAACCTGGGACCCCTCCAACTTGGGGCAGGCACTTAACCAACTGCGCCATCCAGTCGTAGCAACCTACTCCAGTGCCGTCAATTTGATCCCAACGGCAAATGGCGACTGGACCAGATTCGATTTTACTGGGATTCGAACCTGGGACCCCTCGAACTTGGGGCAGGCACTTAACCAACTGCGCAATCCAGTCGTAGCAACCTACTCCAGTGCCGTCAATTTGATCCCAACGGCAAATGGTGACTGGACCAGGTTCGATTTTACTGGGATTCGAACCTGGGACCCCTCGAACTTGGGGCAGGCACTTAACCAATTGCGCCATCCAGTCGTTGATTCTGAAGTTCGGAGTTATTTTCTGGACCAGTTTTGAAAAACCGGATAAAAGCGCATTAACTTTGCTTTCATTGAGATTCGAACCTGAGAGCCCTCTAACTCTAACTTGGGGCACTTAACCAACTGCGCCATCCAGTCGCTTCCCTTGCTCGCTCCGAGGCACTGCTCCAGTGCCGTTAATGTGATCCTAACCGCAAATAGCGACTGGACCAGATTCGATTTCACTGGGATTCGAACCTGGGACCCCTCCAACTTGGGGCATGGCACTTAACCAACTGCGCCACCCAGTCGCTTTCGGCCAAAGCTTAACTACGACAAAACAAAGAAGCCACTGGCGCTGAACCGATCCGTATGCTCCGTAGGTAGCAACCTTCTCCAGAATAAGTCAAAAATCCAGGAAAAAGATGGAAGAGATTGAAACGAATTAGCTGTTGAACCTCTACTGTCTCCTGCCATTTTTGAGGAGTAAATTCAGATTTTCCGACGCCGAATAAGCAAAAAGATGGAAGAGATTGAATCGAATTAGCTCGAAAAAATGTAACCTCTTCACGAATAAACTCCGATTTCCCGACCCAAAGAGACTCGAATAAGTCTAAAGTCCAGCAAACAGATGAAAGTCCAAAAAATCAATGCATTTCTCAATCGTCCATGACACAGATGTTCGCAACTATCTCTCTCATTGTTCGTGTGAGCAGAATGAATCGACAAGAACACGATCAACAAATCCTATCAGTATTCATGCTGTGAGCCGAACAATATTTCACGCCTCACTCGCACTTCATTGTCAAGCCGAGCTCATTATCGAGACCGAAAATTAATTCCAAAAATGCCAATTACCGACAACACAAACACCATTTGAATACCTCCTCGCGGGTATGTTGTCATTCCTAAACTTGATCGCATTTAATTACAAAACCATGCGGAAGAGAACTTTAAGCAAATCGCACTTCAAGAATTCCCAAAACTATTTGCCAACCGTCTGAGCACAATTTATACAGCTGTTCCGATTTAATCACACAAACAACTCGCCTCCATCTAGAGCCGTTCCCGCTCCCGCTCCCGCGGAAGGAGACAACGACAAGAAAACAGGTCATATAGGAAATTTCCTCTTATAAATTATTTAATAGCTCCCCCCCCGCCACTGGTCCTTCGCCGTGTGGGGCGGCTATCGGCCCATCGCACAGCAGCTAAACCCAAATAAATTCGCAACGTCTTAGAGGAGATCCCGCATTAGGCGGCGGGTCCGGCTGGAGAACGGCCGGAGAACGACAACCCAAGCGTATGCTAATTGCGAGCCCAAGATTACGTTACACATTGCGTCCGATAAAAGTATCTAAGACTTCTGGGTTGGTGCGAGCCACCAAACAACATTTCTGCTCGTATATCAGGGATTTGCCGAAACAGGAAAGACCGAATCAATCCATCAATCATTCGGGGAGCGGTGTGAGCGCTTTTTTCTGTTTTCGTTCCGTCGGTTTTGCGCTATCTGTCGGTTTGTTTGCTAAAACGTTCATAGGCCTTTGTTCCAACAAGTACCCACGGCCACATAAATAATATATTTTCCCTCCTAATGTATCTAAAAACAATTCCTTTCCACGAAACCGAATCGAAATCGAGCGTCGAGCGGGCTGAAGCGAACGCAAAAAACGAGCGCAGAGAAGATATTTTAGATGAGTTTGCGAAAAGCATGGGGAAATGCTATTAATTTGAGTTTGCTGTGCGCTATGACTACGAGTTGGTATTGCCGCCGCACCCGGGAGGTGGCGATAAAAAGGTTTTCCTATGAAAATTCCCTCGAAATATGTTTTTCTTTTCATTTTTCCCGAATTTCGCTGCGAGTATGTGCGCCTTTTTTTTCGAGTAATTTCCGGTTGCCAGTGCTGCTGAGGGTGCAGAAAACACATTGTTAGGTGATATATGCTTTTATTGGTTGATTGGACGGCTGAGATTCTTTTTTTGCTTTCTTTTGTGCTCCTTCCTTGCTCCGCCAGAAATAAACAAATGACGTATGGTGGGAGAGACTTTGGCGATAAAAGGGGGCTCTGTTGTCAACTCCATCGATTCGTGCACAGAAATAGATATTCGACTCAGATGCTGTGGACTTAGGCGACGTGATTCATAGAGCAAGACTTAGTCTGAAGAATTGCGCGAGGTTTGCGTTTCTGAGGGGATTTTTTTTCAAAAGCTGTTGCTGCCTGCGTTTCACGAATTCACACGCACCTGATAAGCTGGGAAATTTCGACCAGAATTTTTGTGAAATCTCGTTCTATCGCAAAGAATTGAACTACCAAATTAGAACTGCAACTGATGGGGAACGAATTCGTAGAATTGATAGCAGGTTACAGCACCTTATCATTGAGCTCCCTTTGAGGCAAGCAATGCGTCACTTTTGGAAGATCTTTAGATCAGTCAGCGTATAGTGGACGGATGCTAGCTGGAAAGCAATGACTGAACAATTCGGCTTAGCGTCACCTAGGTAGGTAGGTAGGTATGGTGGCTTCCAACGTATGCACATTGGATTCACTTAGATCCATTGTGTTGCCACATCCGGCTTCCTGCCGCTCATTTCTGGAACCAGTTTGATTTTTGGACGAATATCCATAGTTTCTTGACGTCCTTCTCGGATATACCAGTCACCTACCTAGCCAACGACACATTTCAAACCTTGCGGCGCACACCTCACACCACCCAAGCATTTCAAAACTATTTTCGTTCTTTGCTAACCTTCAGTGATTCATGCTCAAGTCAGCTCAAGTCAGCTTACAATAATAATTTCCCCATCAAAACACCATACGTGGCAACATCAGTCTTATAGAGAAATCATTGATGATGAGTTTCGATGAAAAACACTCAGTTTTTCAACAGAAAAATACTCAAAATACGTGCTAAGATATTTCTTACACTCATTTAAACATTTTTCTTTGATTTCTGTCGTAAATAACGCACTCAATCTGCACGCAAAAACAAGCATTGCCAGATTAGCAACTTCTGTTGTGTTTCTATCGACTCATTAAGAGTTCAGCTCTGACGTCATGGAAAATGAAAAATTCGATTTTCTCATAATTTCCAAGTTTTTCAATGAAATTTTGGACTAAATACACTTCCTTTATCATTTTCACCCTCAGCCCCACACATTTGAGGTGAAAACAGTGCTCAAATTCAAAGAAAATCGACTTTTCAAACAATGACACGTGACACACGAAAAAATGCAGTAAACTCACAACACAACTGGGTCGCATTTTTTTGCTGAAAATGAACGTGCTTTTGTCGAAGCGAATTTGATGATTACAAAATTTTGTGAATCAAATTTCTCAGGATCTAGGACGAATTGAAGGACGTGGGATACCACGACGGAAAGGAAATTAAATGTAGAAGCGAAATAAGTCAAGATTTTGTAACGGGAGTGACCAGGTTCCTTCGTAGGAAGCAAAGTTTGGGGGAACCTACATTTTTGCATGAAATTCATGATCTTGGAAGACATGATGTTTTTCTGAAACAAATATCTCAATAATTAGGATAATTTGAAGGATGTGGGATATTAGACTGGACAGGAAATTGATCGTAGAAGAGAATTAAGCTAAGATTTTCTAAGAGGTGTGCTCAGGTTTGTTAATTGGAAGCAAAGTTCGAAAGTTCCATTTTGTCGCATGAACTTCGCAACAAAATGTTTTTCTGAAACAAATTTCTCGATAATTAGGACGATTTGAAGGATGTGGGATATTAGACTGGACAGGAAATTAAATGTAGAAGTGAAGTAAGACAAGATTTTTCAACGGGAGATGCCTCGTTGGTTAGTTCGAAGCAAAGTTCGAAGTCCCCTATTTTGTCGCATGAAATTAACGTTATAATGTTTTCTGAATCGATTTTCTCAATGACTAGGATGAACTGAAGCATGTAGGATATCAAAATGTATAGGAAATTGATTGTAGAAGCGGAGCAAGTAACGATTTTATAACGGGAGTGCCTTGGTTGATTATTTGGAGGCGAAGTTCGGGGAGTCCGACTTTTTTTCATGAACTTCACAACTTCCACATCATGTCTTGTCACGACGTTTTTCTGAAACGATTTTCTCGACAATTAAGACGTATTGGAGAATGTGGGATATCAGAACGGATGGGGAATTAATTGTAGAAACGTATTAAGATGGGATTTCTTGACAGGAATGTCTTGGCTGGTTGCTTGGAGGCGAAATTTGTGATATCCTCCAAAAAACTAATTGTAAATCACATCTCCTGCAGGCGCATTTCAAACTAAGTATTTAAAAAGCCTATCTTCGAAAATCAACTAAGAAATTGAAGGAAATAACTCTCTCAACACAAAAAGCAATACAAATGCATTTGGTCCCATCGTAATTTCGGTTTTCTTTTGATTTTTGTTTACCCTTCGGCAAATCCGTGAAGGGGTGCTTTAGAAATTCTTTTCAAACCTTGCACGTCTCCAAAGGCGCCTTAATTAGTTCCCACTGTCGCCGCGCTTTGAAATAATTTTAATTATCAACACCAACACTCTAACCTTCTGCATGCATACAAAGGTACATAAATACACTTGAACGTTGTTTATGATTCTCTTTAAAGTGCATATTATTCTTCACTCACGATTTGGTCGTAAAACAGATACATCACTGTTCTACATATCAAATAGATACATTTCTCTCCGCCATTCCCCGTTGTTGGTGGGCCGCTATGTTATGGCGTTCTTGAGCCGTCAATGCGATATGCACGACCATAGATCGTCGAGCAGAGGCATGCATGATTCGCAACAAGTTCACCGATCACTTCAATTACATCTTAGCAGTTAAACAGAATCGTACCGCAGTCGCACACAATCGTAGCTGTCTTGTAGGCTGTAGGAGTACAAAGCCAACGGGTGCACTCACTCCGCACATCATCGAATCAAAAACAATTTAAAGACAGACAACAATCTATACATCTCCAATCTTCAAACTCTAATTGGCCGTTACTAAGTATCTCATTTTTGGTTCGAAAAAAAATGGAAAAATGACTCAGTGCCACAATAAAAACATCAAAGGCATCACTATCGCCCAGCAAAAGACGACTCACTCTTGACTTGTTGTTTTTACAAACTCCCCTTGTCGAGACTTTTTTTTATCGTTTTCCTTTGAAAGAACAAAAATGCTTTGCAAGGGAAAAAAGTCTATCTAGACACATCATGGTTACCATGCGAAACTCATTCATTTTTAAGCCAAACTTCACGGCCAGCAAACCAACTGGCCATCCGACGACGAAAGCCGATCCAATGGACAGAGAATGGACAGAGAACCCTGTGTGTATGTAGGTTCGGTAAGCACATCATTAAAAAAGAAATGTATACGTATCCACGAAGACGACGAACAACAGAGGCCGGGTATCACCTAGTCAGTGGAAAAGTACCGGCGAGAGAAATTCATATTTGTTGTTATTTTGTTTTCTACTTCAATTGAAATTCTAATTAAAAAACATGAATTTTCTTGGAACAGATACTTTGAGGCGGCTGGCAGTCACTTCACGCTCACGCACACATGCAAACCGGGCCGAAGTTTGCTGAAGTGGCCCGCTGTGGTCGAGGGCTTTTATCCATGCGAGTGATAATTTGAATAATTTTGTTTTCGCTTTTTGGCAATTTTATCAGCCCACTGCGGGCGTGACTCACGGCCAGATACGCGTTGATAGGCTGACTACAGATTGCATGACTGTTCCTGGAGGCGCTTCTTCGACATCATCGCGGAGACAATCGTCATTCGGTCGGTATTTGCCTCGCGAGATCTGCTGATTACAAGTTCGGGAAAATTGACGAACTTCGTGTTGAATCAGCGGTTCTATTTTTGGGGAGCGCAGACCTTCAATCTGTCAACCCCAAACAAGGCCTTATCTGATGTGTGCCAGTGGTTTTCATGCAATCTCACGAACAGATCTGTTTGTCGTCAGTCCGACTGCACGGTGAGGCGAAACCACGTCCGCTGTCTTGAAGGTACAGCAAATCATAGAAAACTGTGGCACCCATGTATGGAGGAGCGGACGTCAGCGGAGTTATCGAAGACCGAACGAATGACCTCAGCTGCAGGCCACGGCTGAAACACGTTTCGCTGAGACTTCCGTTCTTCCTATCTCCTGCCAGACGTGTCATTTCTCAATTCACATCTCCCTCGACAAACACCGCTTGACGTAGTAGCGCTTGGCACATATAAATTAGCACATCTTAATGTGGGCTAATACATTTATTGCCTCTATGCACCTCAATCGAATCGCGTCGGATCGGAGGGAGGTGTTAAGTAATGTGGTGTTTGCCTTGGAAAGCTGTTCTGAAAATGTTTTAACGAGAAATGCCTCATGGTTAATCTAAATCGGGATCGATTTGAGTATTGAATGCTGAGTGAGGCGTTGTCATCAAAGACGCCGACGGAACCAGATTCCTCATGACAAAGGGGCACAGCGTCTTATCACTGATGCGTGCTTCCGATTCTGGTTAGATTTAGGTTTTCGGGAAAAAAAAAAATAATTTCAGAGATTCATCGTCTTTGTGATTGACAGTTTGTGGGTTTCGTGGTGATGAATTCTGCTGCTGGCAGATGTAAGACTTGGGGAGATCGGGGAACAATGTAAATAAGTGCCCCAACTTCGACTTTGAAAATAGAGAGGGCACATTGGGTCTGTCTATCATATATTCATTGGATCGTACTGGCTAAGAGCCCTTGCTTCAACATCAATTGGTGGGTAAAATAGTCAGAGGAAAACTGAAAACTGGTGTTGCTGGAGTCCAACCATCGAAGTCCCTGACCAGGTCAACGTGTAACCAGTCCTATGTGATATTCAGACCAAGTCTTCCGTTGTGTGAGGACTTTCTCGTCCCTTTTCTTATTAGAGGAGTAATCAGACGAGAAGAGTCAAGCAAATAGTTTCGACATCACGCCAGTTTTCAACTGCTTAGGTGCAAGAAGAGGAAATCACGAATTTCGCCTCCAAACATCCAACCAAGACATTCCTGTGAAACAAATCCCACCTTAATACGCTTCTACAATCAATTCCCTATCCATTCTGATATCCCACATCCTCCAACACGTCTTAATTGTCGAGAAAATCGTTTTAGAAAAACGTCGTGACAAGACATGATATGGAAGTTGTGAAGTTCATGAAAAAAAGTCGAACTTCGCCTTCCAAATAACCAACCAAGGTACTCCCGTTATAAAATCGTTACTTGCTCCGCTTCTACATTAAATTTTCTATTCATTTTGATATCCTACATGCTTCAGTTCATCCTAGTCATTGAGAAAATCGATTCAGAAAACATTATGACGTTAATTTCATGCGACAAAATGGGGGACTTCGAACTTTGCTTCGAACTAA
Source organism: Myathropa florea (assembly GCA_930367185.1). Lineage (NCBI taxonomy): Eukaryota > Metazoa > Arthropoda > Insecta > Diptera > Syrphidae > Myathropa > Myathropa florea. Next base: position 45,619,574 of record OV884005.1, on the reverse strand, counting down.
CCAACGAGGCATCTCCCGTTGAAAAATCTTGTCTTACTTCACTTCTACATTTAAATTCCTTTTCAATGAGATATCCTACATCCTTCAAATCGTCCGAATTATCGAGAAATTTGTTTCAGAAAAACACCGTGTTGCGAACTTCATGCGACAAAATGGAACCTTCGAACTTTGCTTCCAATTAACCAACCTGAGCACATCTCTTAGAAAATCTTAGCTTAATTCTCTTCTACGATCAATTTCCTGTCCAGTCTGATATCTCACATCCTTCAAATCGTCCTAATTATTGAGAAAATCGTTTCAGAAAAACATCATGTCTTCTTCTTCAAGAATTTCATGCGAAAATGTAGGCTCCCCCAAACTTTGATTCCTACGACGCAACTACTTTACTCCCGTTGCAAATTTTTTACTTATTTCGCTTCTACAATTAATTCCCTATCCATCCTCATATCCCGCGTCCTTCAAATCGTCCTAGATCCTGAGAAATTCGTTTCAGAAAATTTTGTAATCATCAAATTCACTTCGGCAAAAGTTCGTTCATTTTCAGCAAAAAAATGCGACCCAGTTGTGTTATGAATTTACTGCATTTTTTCGTGTGACAAGTGTCATTTTTTCAAAAGTCGATTTTCCTGGAATTTGAGCAGAGTTTTCACCTCAAATGTGTGGGGCTGAGTATGAAAATGATAAATGAAGTGAATTCAGTCCAAAATTTTATTGGAAAACTTGGAAATTTTGAGAAAATACAATTTTTCATTTTTCATGACGTCACAGCTGAATTCTTAATAAGTCGATGGAAACAAAAGATTAGTTGCTAATCTGGCAATGCCTGTTTTGTGTGTAGATTGAGTGAGGTATTTGAGGAAATGTTTTCCATCATTTGGCGAGAAAAATCAAAGGAAAGAGCTGTTGGATGGGTGTGCGAGGTAATTTTACACGATTGTGTGATTGAATCGCTGGATTTTCGATGGAGAAACTGAGGAATTTGGTTGTTTTTCATGAGAATTGACAGTTGGTTTTTGCATTAAAGAATGATGTTGCCATGTGTGGTGTTTTGATGGGGAAATTATGTTTATCAGAGGGTGACTTTAAAATATTTTAAGCAAATCGAACTCGGTACGACTGGATGGCGCAGTTGGTTTAGTGCCTGGCCCAAGTTAGACAGGTCCCAGGTTCGAATTCCAGTAAAATCGAAATCTGGTCCAGTCAAAATTTGCCGTTGGGATCAAATTAACAGCACTGGAGTAGGTTGCTACGACTGGATGGCGCAATTGGTTAAGTGCCTGCCCCAAGCTAGAGGGGTCCCTGGTTCGAATCCCAGTGAAATCGAATCTGGTCCAGTCACCATTTACCGTTGGGATCAAATTAAAGACACTATCACTGGAGTAGGTAGCTACCTGACAGTACAATGAACCAATTTTGAGTCTGAGTGCTCCAGAAGAGTTTCAAAAATCCTCCGAAAAAAAAATCAAATTCGAGATGGAAATGAATTGATTTATAAACTAACGTTGTGCTGAGGGCTTCTATCAAACGACGAAGATGTTGAGCATGAATTAATACGTTTTAGCAAACGTGTCTTAGGGATGAAAGTAGTTTCGAAAGGATCGACTGGCCTGAAGATCTTGCGTGCGTGCATTGCTCCCCGCGACACCTTTAGTGGAACATGTGGGCCACGGAAAATGAATGAATGAAAGGATTGGATGGTGTGAGAGTTGCTTGCATGCGAATTGTTTGAATTATTTAGGAAAGGATTTTCCTTCATTTGGCGAGAAGAAGTCGAGGAAAAATGTTGCTCAATGAGTGTGTGAAATATTTTAGAATGTATACGACGTATTCTTCTACAGAAGGAATCGCCATCGTCGGCTTGGTCTTAATGAACGCTTTGGTAAATCCCACAGCTCAAATCTTGAAGGTGAATGTATGCAGACCAGCAGAGCAAGTAGCACAAAAAATTTGTAGTAAAATGAGGAAATTTGAAATCAAAAGAGGAAAGGAGGACCAATGGCTAAAAAAAGAAGACTGACCTTCTAAAAGATGGACGGTCAGTAAACCTAGTGTGAATACACTTGTGTTTGATTAGGTTTCTTGTGCAATCTCTTGAACTCCTGAACTGAGTGATTAAGTAAAGAAAATGCTTATCAGTCCACTACTCCTAGTTAATCTGCGTGCCCACCTAATCAGCGCCACTCTAAATTATGAGTGCAAGAAATTCCCAACTAAGCCGTGCACGTTCGTAGACAACTAACAATTGACTCACATCGAAACTTTCCACAATAACATGGATTACTATTCAAATATTTTGCAAAACAATTACCATCCTTTACCGAGGGGTTCTATCACGCCCATTTTGCGTAGTTCATTCAGACAGGCACTCACGTTCGCCCCACACAACTCAAAGTGCAATGTGAGACAATCCATTATCACAGCAGTTCTCATCTCAATAAATCATTAGACGACAACGCCAACGATAGATAGCCATAAAGCCACAGCCAAGAGTATGACTTCGGAACGCTAACAAATCTGTTTTTCTCACACTCCAATGTAAAGTAAGTTAGGTTATCTTAATATGCCAAAACTAGATTAATTAGAATAATGCTAATTAGCTGAAGTAATAAAGACCGCTAATTCACTATAAATAAAGCTCTTTTTATAGTTTATTAATTTCTCCTCTTTTTTTCCTCTCGTTTTGTATCTCTCCCGCACGACGATTAATTGTGTTGTTTATCAGTTTTTTTTTTTTCCTTCGGTTTTTTTGCCCGAAACAGAAGAGTTGTCAACGGAAAGATTTTGTTTGGTTTTTTGATTTTATTTTGCGTTAATCTACAAGTTAGTGTTTTATTGTGTCAATATCGTAAATAAATTATTCGTTAAAGGGTCTAACTTTGGTTTTTATTGCATTTTCACAACACATTCGCCTGTGGGGAGTCTAAGTGGCATCTCATGCGATGAGCTATTTTGAGGAACAGTCATAAAATGACTTGATTTTGGAAAAATCCAACGATGAGATGGATGACGATTTGTCGCATACAACGGTCGTGTTTGACTGAAATAGTTTTATGGTCGAATTGGCAAAATCAAATGAGAGACCATGAGATGGCGGGATTTTAGGTTGGACGCGATTTGTCAGATACAACGGTCGAGTTGACTTGCAGGATTTTGGATGGACGCAAGATTATCGTTCGATTTTCGAAGAAAAGCTACAAAACTGGAAACTGGCGCTTAGACCAGATTTAATCCATTGTGCAGAACTGAAACAAGTTGATTGGAAAGTTATGAGGCCGAGGAGATGCAACAGAAATCTGAGAAAATTCAAAGAGAACCTTTGAAAAGTCGTGATTGGGTTTGATTTGAAATCAGCATCTGGGAGATACGGGGAGTTTGAAGAACGAAACGTCTTGAAAACGTGTGGTTTTTCGTCAAACTGATTGATACCTTTTTGCACTTCAACTAACATATTCTAAGCTCTGCCTGATTCAGAGACAAAAAGTAGGTCTTTGTCAGAGGCAAGCCTTCATTTTGAGGCAATTACGAATCTGGGAGACTCTTCCAAAGAGTTTTGAAGGACAAGTCGTCACTGAGACGTAGCTGTGCGTCGTTCACTGCGATTTTCTTTCCAGAAAAAGTTCCACCGTGTGTTCCTGACAAACATTGCCCATATTGCCTGCTTGAAAAGGGAGGAAAAGACTTGCCTTAATTTTGAGGGAAATATGAACCTCTTCCAAAGAGTTTTGTACGTCCTTCGCTGCGACGTTCTTTCTATAATAAAAACTTTCTACCGCGGGTGCCTGACTTATATTTCCCATATTGCCTGCTTGAAAAGGGAAGTGGCAAGCCTTCATTTTGAGACAAATATTATTTTGGTAGACTCGTCCAAAGAGGAAGAACAATCAAAGACGTGGCTCTGCGTCCTTCACTACGATGTTCTTTCTAGAAAAATGTTCTCCCGCGTGTGCCTGACTGACATTTCCCATATTGCCTGCTTGAAAACGGAAGGGGCAAGCCTTCATTTTGAGGCCAATATGATTCAGGGAGACTCTTCCAAAGAGGAGGAGCAATCAAAGACGCTGCTCTGCGTCCTTCGCTGCGACGTTCTTTCTAGAAAACCGTTCTCCCGCGTGTGCCTGACTAACATTTCCCATATTGCATGCTTGAAAAGGGAAGTGGCAAGCCTTCATTTTGAGGCAAATATGAATCTGGGAGACTCTTTCAAAGAAGAGGAACGTAGCTCTGCGTCCTTCACTACGATGTTCTTTCTAGAAAAATGTTCTCCCGCGTGTGCCTGACTGACATTTCCCATATTGCCTGCTTGAAAACGGAAGGGGCAAGCCTTCATTTTGAGGCCAATATGATTCAGGGAGACTCTTCCAAAGAGGAGGAGCAATCAAAGACGCTGCTCTGCGTCCTTCGCTGCGACGTTCTTTCTAGAAAACCGTTCTCCCGCGTGTGCCTGACTAACATTTCCAATACTACCTGCTCGAAAACGGAAGTGGCAAGCGTTCATTTTGAGGCAAATATGATTCAGGGAGACTCTTCCAAAGAGGAGGAGCATTCAAAGACGCTGCTCTGCGTCCTTCGCTGAAATGTTCTTTCTAGAAAAACGTTCTCCCGCGTGTGCCTGACTAACACTTCCCACATTGCCTGTTCGAAAAGACTGTAATGTCTATAATTTTCTCCAAGTTTTCCTTTCAACGGATGGCGCAAAGGAATTTTGTTCCCATCGTTGACCTTCGAGTTGTGAAAATTTCCCACAAACACATGACTCCATCAATATCTGGTTCGGCAGGCAGTCACAATCAACTCATCTCCTTTTTAACAACATCGCATGTCACAAGATTAAGCTTAATTTGTTTATTTTGATACCAATTTTCTTTTTTTTTTATGGAAATTCCTCAATTATTCAGCAAACACCTAACGATGTGGAACTCTGACACACACCGGGCTTACTCACTTCAACTCACTGACCCATATTCTCCACGAAAACATCACAAAAAAACCTCGCAAATTTATAGTCACATTCGAAAAAAGAATCGTGGCAAACTGCACTTTCAGCAATTTCCAACGAGATGATGTGGTCTTTCGCAAAAAAAATAAATTAAATCTCCGGCTGACTAAGGCAGACACTTAAACTATTTTATTTGGGGCCAAATTAGTTGTAGCACTGCAGAGGCCAGCAAAACAGCAAAACAAGCAGATAACTTGTGCGAGCTGTAAGAAAGTGGATTAAGATATAACCTAAGACCTCCTCGCTCGCATTACTCACAGGGATTTGGGAAACTCGTGCCGAGATCTGTGAGAATTTTACCAGAGTCTCGCAATAAATTATGGGAGAGGACTTGTTAAACGTTCTTTTACGGGTGATTGTGTAATTTCAGCGGAGAGATGATGGTTCTGGTCTTTTAGGTCTCATTTAATTGACGGCAGCTGGATGGGAAAATGTGCAGAATATCCTCTTGGAAGCTGAAGTGGAACAGTTTAGAGGCGCGTTCATTTGGCGGAGAATGTGAAATTTTGATGGAGAAGATTTATGTTGTGGGACGAATTGGATGTTTGCTTGACGAGTTAAAGGATTTTGTTCTCTGAATGACGGACGTGATTCAAATCTTTGACAACAGCTGCTAAAAGATGTTGAAAATTGTGCTCTTTAAGGATGCACGGACATTCACAAGACCTTTGGTGGATGAAAAACGAAGGAGAACTCTAGAAAGTTTCATTTCATTTCATTTATTTGTTACTAAGTATCGCTGTACAATAAGAATATTCTATTCTTTAATAAGTACTAGAAAGTTGTCTTCAAAGTTTCCATTCTTAAAGTAGGTAGCGGCAGGCAAAAGTAAAATGAATTGGATTCCTGAGTTTTTTTTGCAGATTTCACATGAAATTCATCGCATGAGGTACCTGGTCGCAGTTTGGGGACAGTCTTGAAGATTTGTGCAATACTTTCGTAGTGGACAGGGATAGAGTATTCAAATACAGTCAAAATCGGTTATAACAACCTTCAAGGGACTGACGAATTTGGTCGTTGTAAGCGATAGGTCGTTATAACCGATGTCGGTCCAAGCGATTTTGACTGTCGAAGCAGTCGTCGAATTTCTGACTAAGAAAACTGTTGTTAATCCTCTGAGAACTCTGCTCAACATCGAAATGAAAGCCAAACCCCTTCAAAATTTGTGCATTACTTTCGCAGCGGATAGGGAAGAAGCCGTCGTTGAATTTTTGACTAAAAAAACTCAAGGCAACTTCTGAATTCCCTGGGTATTCAACTCAACACTGAAATGAAAGCCAGACCCCTTCAAAATTTGTGCATTACTTTCGCAGCGGATAGGGAAGAATCCGTCGTTGAATTTTTGACTAAAAAAAACTCAAGGCAACTTCTGAATCCCCTGGGTATTCAACTCAACACTGAAACGAAAGCCAGATCCCTTCAAAAAGTCTGATGTAAGCAACGTTACAGCAACGACAGCCACTCTGACACAGAGAATAATCCCAATTTTCTTCTCAATACCTCCTTGTCATCTGTCAGCCTGTCGTAAACTATTTTCAACTCACTTCACGAGCTTACGCAATCGGCCACATCCACACGGTAAGTCTCTGATTCATCGTGTAGTGACAAAACAAAACCCTTTAACCTCAGTCAGACTGTTACGAGACAGTCTGAGTGCTCGAAGCTACGACACACTCCTCATAAATAAGCGAACTCTGTTCCAACTGCCGTTGCGATTAATTTAAATTTCCAATTATCCTCAAGTGCTAGTCAAACACTGTCTAACACCATAAACTAAATTTAGAAGCAGACACAAAAAATGCCTTGTTTTTTCCCAAGTAAACAGTCTCTGAGATAAGCAACCCAAAGTGCTGCCATTAAACTGGTTGAACAAGTCTCATTCGGCGCACGGGAGGAGCTCGGGAATAGTTTTGCGGCAAAATGCCGGCGCACATAATAAATAGATTTACAATTCCATAGACCAGGTCAGGCACATACAATGTAAGCGCTTCATGTTACCGCATGAAAAAAAAATGGAAAAAAAAGACACACTTGAATGAGGCGATAGATTTCGATGCGAATTCAAAGCGATTGTGGAGCAACTGCAGGCCGCTTTCCTTCGTCTCTTCAAACACGAACTGTTTTTTTGCGATTTTTTTCTTTTGACTGCTTTTGGATTGGAATAAATTCATGTTCAACACTTACCAAAGGGCAACGGTGAAGGTGTGTTCTTGTGCCCCGATGGTTGTATCTTTCGCATCAAAAATGAAATCTTGAACAGAAAATAACTGAAAAACTGAAAATAAAACCAATCTTCATTCTCAACTCTCTCTCTCTCACACTCAACGGAACCCCGAAAACCAACAAAAATATACAATCTTTGTATGCAGTGAACCCAAGAGATACTTTTTGCATTTTCTTGGTTCTTTTTTTTCTTTTTTTTCAAAAAAATAAAAGAATTATTTTCAATTTTTTCCATCAAATAATATGTTTCACTTTATTTTTGAGAAATATTTCAGCTTATTCCTTAATTTTAATTCACAATCTTTTCTTTTTTTTTCGCTCTTTTGCGAGATTTGCACAATTTCTTTTTTTCATTTTATCTTAAATTTAATTTACAGATACATTTTGCTTGTGGAATATCCACACGGTACGAGTATGCGAACATTTTTTTTGTTTTTCTTTTTTTTTACAATTTTACAATTGGTTTCTTCTTAAGTGTTTAAATAAATAAAATGATGATGATGATTGTTGTTGTTTGGTAAAGATTTTTGTGTGTTTAATGAGCCCCCCCTTCAGATACAAAAAAAAAAAGACATGTCCCCGTAGTTGGTTTTTGAATAAAAATAAATTCGAGTCAGACTCAGTCGATTTCTGTTCGACAGAAAACCTGTCAGCAAATTGCTCAGAAATTCCCCCAACTGGCTGGCAAAACTTTTCCCCACAATTAATAGTCGGGTATTCTGTGTTTTCCCAAGGAAACCCCACTCAATTAGAGTCAGGAACTTTCGAACAAGTCCAAAAGTTGCACTATCGACTGTTCAAAATCGAACACGTCAGTCAGTGGCAAAGTCGGACCGTTAAATTCTGATTAATTTCAGCTCAACAATGACTCTGCTCTAAATGATCGAGGAAATAAAATGGATTTCGTCATCCACTTCGTGTCTATTTGCGTCAACTCTAGAGTCGGGGTAAACATTTGATTGCATTTCGGAAATTTCCCAAAACCCATCGGCCACGATCTCATGTCTGAGATCAACCAGGCCGCAGTCGATCAGTCCTCAAAAATTCAAATTCTAATCCCCTACCACCCGCCCAACCCACTAGCGCTAGTTCCCCCCCAAAAAAATACATCCCTGGCGAAAAAAAAAAAAAATAAATTGCCTAAAAAATTCTGTACCCTACCACCCCCCGTGTAACACACACAACCCCCCCTAGGCCCTACCTAATCCCAACCAAAAAAAAAAAAAAAATAAATCAGAAAATAAAACGATCGACCGTTTTGCGAAAATTCAGTTTTTCCATAACTCAAAAAAAAGAAGAGGACAACTATGAAAAAAAAAAAAACACCAGTACCACGGGCAATAACAACAACAAAAACTTCACCACCATCATCAGAACAAAAGCAAGAGAAATGAAAAAAAAAAAAAATATAAGAACAGAGTACTCAATAAAAAAAAATATCTAAAATTGACACCCGAAACACCCGAATGCACGAATTAAGCGACCGGAATCCACGGAGTAAATAGAGAGACTGAACCTCTCTGAGAAAAAAATTTCGCATAAAACCCCTTGAATGTGAGAGAGAGTAAAATCGTTTTCATAAACACCACATCGTGTATATAGGCGACCGCTCCACCGTCTAAGAGAGGCAGTCCTCGTCAAGAGAGACTCGTACACAGAAATCATGTGTTTTCCTGGATTCCCCTACTTGCCATGCCGTGCTTTTGCCGGCTGCTGGCGAGTGTGCCGTGCCTGTGTGACAGCCGAGAGATCGGAGTAAGAGAGTTGGTTGTTTTGTTCGTTTTCCGTGGTCTCTTCTCCATTTGGTGTTTCCTAATTTACTTTTTCCTATTTACTTTGTCCGATTGCACAGGTAGTATACCATGCAAAATGGATAGATGGATGATGATGATGATGTTGGGTTAAATTAAAGGTGAAGTGCTGTGCGAGGGGCGGATGTTTTTTTTTGGGTTGGGGGAGGGTTGTGGTGGAGGTGGAGGAGGTTGTGAAGACGAAGAAGAAGGGAAAACGATTTATATTTATGTTTTGTGCTCAGTGTGTGTCTTGTTTGCTTATTTTTCCTCTTTTCGGTGGAGACTGTTTCTTTTTCTGTACACGGCCAGATACTTATCTCCTCTCTCCCTCTCCCTCTCTCTCACTCTCTCACACTCAATCCACTCTCGCACACACCTCCGTACATATCTATGGATGTTCATTAATATGTATGTACAGCCAGTCATTCGGATGGGATTGATAGAATTAAATAGGGAAATTCGGTTGCACTTTGATAAGCAATTTCGTGTTTCTCTCGGCCGTATTCGTTCGCTGGCCCCCCTCCTCCCTCCACGCCTTCGCCACCCACCCACCCACCATCCGTGTGGTGTGTTAATTGCGTGAGCAAAAAGGTGTTCTGCAAGTTCCCTCCGATCTCACTCTTGTTTCCTTTATGCTTCATCTTCGTTTGTTGCATGTACACCGTTGTGTGTGTGTGCGCTGTGTTATCGGCACCAAATGATGACTAAGAAACGTGATCGATCACGGTTTAGTTGAATCTGCTGATCGCGTTGCAAATAAATGTTGATTTGGTTTTCAATGTATCTGTATCTGTATCTGGGTTTTCGCCGGTTGGAGGAGGGTCAGCAAACTCACTGAATGAAGGGTGAAATGTGTGTGACAACGAACCCTTTTGTCATGATTTCCCGTTTCTCGTTATGTCATATCTAGTCGATACTTTCAAAAAAAAAAACGTACATGCATGTATCTATGTGCACATAGAAAGCCCAAGAGAACGTTTAATGCGTTCGGTGGTTAAACGTATGTAAAACGCTACACTCTGCACACATGTGTGTTCGATGGAAAATTCCAGATGTGAGCCGACAAATACCGAACAGGCAGCCACGATAAATGCACAATTGCTTGAAAAAGGGACCTGGGTCCTGGTCCTTGTTTATTTTTAAATGCCCACATCGGGATAATTGCCCAGGAGCCGAGTTTCAAGAGCCTTCGCCAGACGTGTGTGCGTGCCTGTTGGAAAATTTTCCACAAGTAAGGTGTTTCGTGCCCATCTGATGATCTATTTCGAAGATAGACGGTGTTCACATCTGTGCGAAGATCACTGCTCAAAGTCTGCAGGAGGTGCCAAAGTTGACCGTCGTCTGGATTTACGAAGACTCAGAGGTTGACTGGGAGGAAGAGTGTGTATCCCTTTGAGGAAAGTTCTCAGGTTTTAGATGAAGACATCGTGGAAGTCCACGCGTATACGACTTTTTCCATCTTGATGACAAAAAAATAGATCTGAAGTGGCGAAAGATGATTCAGATACCAAATTCAGTCAGTGCACAGTGAGTATCTCCGACTTGGCGACAAAAAAATGGATCTGAAGTGGCGATAGATCATTCAGAGACAAATTCAATGAGTGACTCGATGATTTTCATCAAGAAACTCCACATCTAAAACAAACACATGTAAAATTTCAAGTCAAATCAGAAAAACTCAACTACCATCGATAGATTTCAACGCAAAGCCTCGGAAGGATCAACATATTCACGAAGTAACTACCGATCGTGTCCCGACTCACGAAAAAAAGCCATTTTCTTGCTGAATTGGTGCCAAATCTGCAAGAAAACATTCGAAAAGGTGGAAGATCACGTGTACACAACTTTTTGATGACAAATTCAGTCAGTCCCTAGATGATCTTCACCAAGAAATTTCCAGAACGGTGTTCAGATCGCCAGCTTTCAAGCCTACATTAAAATTTCTAAGAGAAATGAAAGAAACTTAAGGTCCTTCGATGAATTCCAACGTAAGGCCTCGGAAATGATCGAAATATCCTAGAAGCAACTACCGATCGTGTGTCCACTATTGGAAAAATTGCATTTTCTTGCTGAATTGTTGTCAAAATTTGTTGAAAAAAATGTCAAAACACTCGAAAAGGTGAATTAAAGATCATTCAGATGCCGAATTCGGTGAGTGATTAAGTGATCTTCACCAAGAAGTTTCCAGAACGGTGTCCACAGCGTCAGCTTTCAAGCTTATACCTAAAATTCAAAGAAAAATCAGAGAGACTCAAGGTCCACCGATAGATTTCAACGCAAAGTCTTGAAAATGATCGAAATATCCAAGAAAGTACTACCGATCGCGTCTTCGCTTCAATTTGCTTGCTGAATTGTTGCCAAATTCTGTAAGAAATCACTCGAAAAGGTGGAAGATCACGTGTACACTAGTCTCCCATTGCATCCCGGCACAGATGCACATCCCCGCCGCGTAGATGTGAAGAACTGTAGATCACATTGTCTGCCAGGAAGGATCACATTACCTACAAACAAAACACTAAACCACTTCTAAGTTTTTTTTTCCCTTATCTACCACAATTTTGTATCTGTGTCCGAGGCTCGATTTTATTATTCATTCGTTCGTTTCATTTATGAAATAAACAACACAACACACTCCTCGGAAATAGTTCGCTGTTGCTATGCGAAGGAGAACGATGATGAAATTGATTACAATTGTGAAACGAATTGTGGTGCCTTTGTGCAATTGTGAGTCACTCTCCTTGCTTCTTAATCAATATCGTCCGATCTGATTGTTGCTGAGACGAACACACCAGACAGTGATTGTGCAGAAAGGTACACGTCTCACGGGGGTACGTGTATCTGCCGAAGAAGACGAGTGTGTGTCACCTGTATGCACTTTTTTTTTTGTGTTTTATTCTGAGGTACCCCTACGACTCCTTGAGATCGATGGCTGGAGAACACTTGCAAAATCGTGACAAGTACTCCTCGCTGAGGTTGCCTCTCTCCCCATCCACAGACTGTGGTGTGTGTGTTTGTGACTAACTGCCAACCTGCCACAAACCTGCCTCTGTTTATTTTTTCTAAGGTGTGTCGATAGGATTGATGTTGTCTTCTCCATTTCTTTTTCATATTCTCCTCTTCCTTTGTATAGATACAATTTTTTTTTCGTCTATTTTTGTTTGAAGGAATCGATTTAAAGTAAAAAAAAAAATGGGAAAGAAGACAACTGACGGATGGAAAGGTACCTAGTCGTCGTGTGTACGTTCGAAGCCGAGATGCGTGATGAATTTTAGATCAGGATTCTATTTGGGACTCGCCTTACACGCCACCGGAATAGGTGCCTGCGTCTAATGTGATTTCGAGAGACTTGCGTCGGTGTTTATTTAGATGAAAATCCGATGAATCATAAAGCCACTAAGATCCCCAACACATCCGCACATAATTCATCTCTGAATGCGGGCTCTGATGAGTGTGATTAGTTTTTATTTGAACCATCATTAGCATGCGGCCGGTCGTCCGAATTATGCATGCATATCTTTTCCAGGTCAAAATTAACAACAAATTCGAATAACTCATAATTCTCTCCTGGCGTATCGCTGTGTCCATTATCAGATCAACTGAGCACAAATGACATGGAAATTAATTAGGCAACACATGTCGACCATAGACCATGGGCCAGACTCAGACTAAGGTTGTCTACCTGCGCTCGTTACGAGACCCATCCGTCTTAAGTTATTGGCTACCGATTCCGATTCCCAAATCTTCCACGAGTCCGATGCTCATGGCAGGCCAAAAATAACCATAACTACCGACTAGTCAGACGAGTTTTTGTCTCTAGATGTTTACGCACAAAGAAAGTTTTAAACCTTTTTACTAAGTCAACGCTTGGCTGTATTCGATTCGATTAGACCCGGCCGAGAGAGGGATGGCTGTGTGCAGCCTCTTCTCACACCAGACCAGACTCACCCCACGAGGTGACGTGTATCTGTGTATCACCGGCTGAGATCTAATGAAATTTTCGTGTAACTTTTCACGTATCACTCGTATCTCTGTTGATTTCGAAGGAAAAAATGTATTTATCTCAGACTCACCGGACAGCGGTGGGGTTTTTCTCTCTGCCCAATGTCATTTTTGTGTATCGGGGTGAAAATATTTTTATTAATGGTCTAATTCCAAGGAACTCTGGCACCTAATTGAGAGGGAATAACAAAGCAGCAGCGCTTGTTGCTACGGACGTGCCATGAGCCGAACGTGCTAAACAGAAGCAGTTCTTGGTAAATCTCATAAAAAGGATAAACAAGGTGAGGCGCCCCGCTCAGACGGTTCGGATGAATCTTTTCTGTTTTGGTAGCCCTCTAATTACCGGGGTTCCATAAACGCCGAGTGTTTGGCCAAACAATGAGCAGTTTATTAGCGGTATCGGTTGACTTCGGAGGCGGTTTGTGTTCATAATTGAGGATTTGCTTTTTGCAAAAATGGAAGGACTCAGGTATGCGGAGAGTGCCGATGGGAAATGATGTGTCTTTGGACAACCGGAAGGAGAAGATTACGAAATGAGGTCTTTGAGCGTTTGCCAAATGACGGTATCGATGACCACAGGTGTTCGCCGATTGATTTTGCGCTTCATTAAGTGATTAAGCGGTCAAAGTCTAGACTGGGGTGACGAGTCTATAGAAATTCGTCATTTGATCGTGACAGTGGCAAGATCGTGCTGAAATTTGTTGGTTTTCAGCAAAAATCTGCTGCAATTTCTTCGGTTTTCAGCAAAAAACTGATCGCGACACCCTGCAGATCATGGCAGTGGCAAGATCATGCTGCAATTTCTTTGGTTTTCAGCAAAAATCTGCTGCAGTTTCTTCGGTTTTCAGCAAAAATCTGCTGCAATTTCTTCGGTTTTCAGCAAAAAACTGATCGCGACACCCTGCAGATCATGGCAGTGGCAAGATCATGCTGCAATTTCTTCGGTTTTCAGCAAAAAACTGATCGCGAAAACCTGTAGATCCCGGTAATGGCAAGATCAGGCTGCAATTTCTTTGGTTTTCGGCAAAAATCTGCTGCAATTTCTTCGGTTTTCAGCAAAAAACTGATAGCGAAAACCTCTAGATCATGGCAGTGGCAAGATCATGTCGCACCTTCTTTGGTTTTCGGCAAAAATCTGATCGCGACACCCTGCAGATCATGGCAGTGGCAAGATCATGCTGCAATTTCTTTGGTTTTCGGCAAAAATCTGCTGCAATTTCTTCGGTTTTCAGCAAAAAACTGATCGCGAAAACCTCTAGATCATGGCAGTGGCAAGATCATGCCGCACCTTCTTTGGTTTTCAGCAAAAATCTGATCGCGACACCCTGCAGATCATGGCAGTGGCAAGATCAGGTTGCAATTTCTTTGCTTTTTAGCAAAAATCTGATCGCGAAGAACTGTAGATCCCAGAAGTGGCAAGATCATGCTGCGATTTCTTCGGTTTTCAGCAAAAAACTGATCGCGAAAACCTGTAGATCAGGTAGATCTTAAGGTCAGACTGAAATGTTTCAGAAAAATTTGATCAGTTTCTCTATAAATCATCGCAAACCCCCCAAGCTGACTCAAGTCAACTTAGAAGAATGAAAAGATCAAGCATTTCAGAGAAAATCGCCCCAAATTCCATCGTGAAAACCACTCGTCGATCATGTCCGTTCTGATAGCTTCCGAAATCCATCCAAAAACCTGATTGCGGCAACCTTCAGATCGCGAGATCGTTCCGAAAACTAACCAAAAACCTGATAGGAATAAATTCCAGACCAACCCACGAGACGAAATTCACATCAAATCCGCGCCAGAAACGTTTCTGCTCTTAATCACCGACCACAGTCCGCCACAAAGCGCGGTCTTATCACCAGCCATAGTTTCGACAGAAGAAGAAATTAGGAAATAGTATCTCCGGTGACTCAATGAGGTCACTTAGACCCCTTTGTCCAAACGCGATCAAGCCCAAACATGACCACACACGTACGCAGATTTTTATTGCTCACTTCAAGAACAGAGCCGAATCCAAGAACAAGAAAAAAAAAACTGAACCAAGATAAGGCCGAAATTTCTCACTAAAATCACAAAGAAATCCGTCTTTCCCCGACCAGTGAACAAATTACGCAATCTCCAGCAATTATTACGTGAAATCAGAAATCACTTCACCTGACGTGTTGGACTTGTCGCACTGCACGATTGACAAATGCAATGACAGATGAGATTATTTATAAAACGCCGCAGCCACGACCAGGCTTGCACTTGTTGTTCCGCAGGCTTTATCGTGTCGTGTGGGTGTGCGTTAATTACAAAGGTGAACAAAATGCGCAAAAATACTTCCAGTCCAAATTAAATGAGCGTCATCTTGTGAGTATTTTTATCAATCCAACAGGAACAGCCGGTCTAAGCTGACGTCAATGACGATTGTGATTCACCTTTATTTCGAGGAAATGTGAAATGTTCTTTGGCCCGCCTGGACGCGCAAAGGGTATACGTGTACAAACGTTCTTCAGACATGTCGCCAATTCGTCTCTGAGCAGCGATAAGCGCTCGCTGCGGCTGATCGATGAGAAAAAGCACGTACTTCACAAAACACTCGAGAGTGAATAAAATGTAAAAAAAAGGCGTGTACCCGAGCATGTATTTGCTTTCTTCAGAGAATCACGCAAAACCTACCGCTGTTCTAAGGGATTTCGGATTCCTGATTCCGACTAAATTCGGGTACACTTGCAGCGGATGGGTACCGTTTTGAGGTTATCTCGAGGAGGCCATGATCAGCCTGCACAATGATGAGCATTTTTTTTTATTGTTTTTTCTTTTTATTCTGTTCAGCGTCGGTGGTGTCAACTCTTGGTTATCGTTTCCTGTGCACGTACACTTAGCTTCATAATTTGTTCATAGATTTCATCATCCTTAGGGGAGAATTGAATATTCAACGCACCACATCATCTCTCCTGTCCAATAAAGATTTGAGCTCAAACTGGAGTACGTATTCAAATCGACGACGTTTTGAAATATCAACCATGACTCAGATGAAAGTATCTCGTCGGATAATGTAATTCAGTCGAAGTCAGCTAGCGACATCTAATTAAATACAGCGTCTTTGGTCGATGGATCCGATTGGCGTATTGCTTTGTTAGCCGGCCGAGTGTTGCTATGCCGCTGCTTGGGGTTGGAAGGTCTCCTCCATACGCCTCGGATTTGTCATGGTCAAATTGAGATTCTGGTGTAATATGTCATACGTGGAGCTGCTACTTCCCGGTGTTTGCTGAGCAAATAATAATAACTCTCATGTAACGCGGATAGCATGCGGTGTGAGATATTCACCGGGGGGAAACATGAATAATGGAGAACTCGTTTTCGTGTTAGAATTTCTAAATTTTTTACGGGCGATTTCTACATCATCGGACTGGCAGAAATAAAAGTTCCGAAAGCAATTTGGGAGGATCTGAGATCTTTCGAAAACAGGCGGTAGTTGATCGGAGGGTTTTTAAGGTTCCGTCTACAAAAATGGAACCTTTATAATTTCGGTGTCGTAGTGGGTAGGTGCGTCGACTCCTACGCTCGATGTTGTCGGTTCGATTCCCGGAAAAACACCCAACATTTTTTCACAGCTCCACCTCTTTCGAGTCACTGACAGAGCTCAAAGAGTTTAACTGTCTAGAAAAAGCTCCTCAATCTCGCCGTTCGGGGTCGGCATTAAACTGTCCCCTCCACTCTTGAGACAACAATAGCACGCATAACACGAGTGGTTGCTGAGAAGCTAGACCCAGGTCCATCTCGAACTGTAGCGCCGCCATTATACGACTTGCTTAGACTTCGTCTGCGTTCAACTGGTGAACCTGAGACCGTACTTTTTGACTGCGGCGGGTTCCCTACTTTTTTTTTTGGAGGATTTTTGAAACACTACATTGGAGCACTCAGGCTCAAAACTGGTCCATTGTACTGCCAGGGTAGCAACCTACTCCAATGCCGTTAATTTGATCCCAACGGCAAATGGTGACTGGAGCAGATTCGATTTCACTGGGATTCGAACCTGGGACTCCTCGAACTCCTCCTGCGCCATCCAGTCGTTGATTCTGGATGAGGAAGTTTGGAATTAATTTCTGGACCAGATTTGAAAAACCGGATAAAAGCGTATTAACTTTGCTTTCGCTGGGATTTGAACCTGGGACCCCTCGAACTTGGGACAGGCACTTAACCACCACTCAGACTCAAAACTGGTCCATTGTACTGCCAGGGTAGCAACCTACTCCAGTGCCGTAAATTTGATCCCAACGGAAAATGGTGACTGGATCAGATTCGAATTCACTGGGATTCGAACCTGGGACCCCTCTAATTTGGGGACAGGCACCACCCAACTGCGCCATCCAGTCGTAGCAACCTACTCCAGTGCCGTTAATGTGATCCCAACGGCAAATGGTGACTGGACCAGGTTCGATTTCACTGGGATTCGAACCTGGGACCCCTCTAATTTGGGGACAGGCACCACCCAACTGCGCCATCCAGTCGTCATGGTTCCTTACTTACTTAACAGGCCTACAACTCATGGAGGGTCCGTGCCTGAGATATCGCTGCCTTCCATCGTTGACCGTCCGCGCGACGGGTTTCTACTCCCCCTTGTTCCCAGCCAAGAGGTACAAGAGGTACATCAGAGTACTTATTTCAACTTGGCTCCGGCGGGTTCCTTGCTTACTTAACAGGCCTACGA
Organism: Myathropa florea; assembly: GCA_930367185.1. NCBI lineage: Eukaryota > Metazoa > Arthropoda > Insecta > Diptera > Syrphidae > Myathropa > Myathropa florea. The sequence goes on along the minus strand of OV884005.1, from coordinate 45,601,873 downwards.
CCCATGGAGGGTCCGTGCCTAAAGGTAGTCCTAAGCGACGAACATGCTCTCCGAACTTGCTCGTGCTCGCCGCATTTTCGTCGTGCATGGGCTGGTTCGCGACCAGCGATCCCTTTAGTGGAACATGCGGGTCGCTGAAAATGAGATGAGATGAGATGAGATGGGCTGTTTCGCGAGCCGCTCGCTGTTGGCGAAAAATTTCAATTTTGTCGTGTTCGTTGGCTTTGATGTTCGCCGTGTAGGGCCGCGAGCAAACCTAATTTTTGTTGTGAACGTCGCCGTGTAGGGCCGCGAGCAAACCTAATTTTTGCTGTGAACGTCACCGAGTGCATATCGCGGATTAAGCACAATGTCAACAGTCAGCCACGACTTTATCGAGGAATTCGTCGCTTGCGCTTCCCCGTCACACATGTTGACGGTTTGAAGAAACAACACGAAATGAATATTCGCCAAATGTGTTCGCCGTGTAGGGGATAACGCAAACGAGCAAGTTCGGCGAGCATGTTCGTCGTTTAGGGCTACCATAAGATTAACCGTCCATGCCACGGGTTCCTACTCCTCCTTATTCCCACAAGAGGTACACCAGCCTACGACCCTTTTGTGCATTTTTTGCTAGAAAAGGTCCCAAATCTGTATCCGGTAGGGATTATCCACCCCCGTGAAGGGTTCAAATTAGGCCTCCTTACGGATCCGATCGAAATTTTCGTTTCCTCTATGGATTTTCGAATGACCCAGTGATTTAATCTGATGGACAAGATTTTCTGATTGACATCTACGTTTCGTCACGGCATTTAAGAGGGTTTTTAAAAACTATCTTGCACCAGGTCAGAACATGGACATCATTAGAACGAGTCTTATACGGTGTTTACAAAGACAGACAATTTTGAACACGATCACAGGATCTGTCTCTGTCGCACTAAGCACTGAGCGATTTGCGATTTTTTGTTGTTTTAATTTTTAGTCGGTCGCTAAGCGACGAAATAGGTTAGGTTAGGTATGATGTGGCTTTTCTGTGTGTGCACCTAGACCAGAGTTGATCCATTGTGCTGCCACATGGTTTGACCGGGATCAAACCAATAAGTTGTCCGAGGGAAACCATTTGGAGCCTATAATGAAGCGAAGTAGATTATTAATGGGAACCGTACTAAGTTCACCCAGGTCATCAAAAAAGTAGGCCCCTAGATATTGGCGTCGAATAGACGCCAGGGCCGGACAGGAGCAGAGCAGGTGTGGGACGCTTTCCACTTTCTCCTCATCTAGGCAGCTTCTACAGAAATCATTAGCCGGGACACCTAGTCTGATGGCATGGTTTCCTATGAGGCAGTGTCCTGTGATGACACCGACGATTGAGCTTATATGCGATCTGTGAAGAGATATTAAATCCTTAGATCTTTTGGAATCTAGCCTAGGCCAGATTATCCTGGAGGTGTGACACGTAGTGCCACTCGCCCATCTGTTATCTATTTCACGAGTTGCCTCTAATGAGAGCAGCAATTTGCAAGTTGTGAGGGGCATACCCAAGCTACTGTGTTTGGGAAGTAAAGGCTGTGAAGTTGCGAACTTGGAAAGTTCATCTGCTTTGCAGTTGCCTGGAATGTCTCTATGTCCTGGCACCCAGCGACGAAATAAGAACATAGAGAAACTAAATGTAGAAAGTTTGATCTCAGCTGTTCAAAACCGCCCAGTTCTATGGAAGGACAGCCAGAAGGATTAGAAAAATAAAAATGTCACCGAAAAGCAGTGGAATGAAGTTGGACACATTTGTAATTGTTTTTTTTTTTTTTTTTTGAAATTATGACCTTCGTAAAGCAGAAGAGAGGGCGCCGTGGCGTAGTGGGTAAGTGTGTCGACTCCTACGCTCGAGGTCGTCGGTTCGAATCTCGAAAAAAACATCAAACATTTTTTCACGGCTCCACCTCTTTCGAGTCACTGACAATGCTCAAAGAGTATAACAGTCTAGAAGAAGCTTCTCAATCTCGCCGTTCGGAGTCGGCATTAAACTTATTATTATAAAGCAGAAGGGAATCTGCGACAGCCAGAAGATATGAACGCGACTTTCAACTAAAAGACTACGACGAACAGAATTTGAAAATGACATTTTCGCAACTAATCGCTCAGCGATGACGCTCAGTAAATGGCCAGCCATCGCTGGCTCAGACTCGTCGCTCATTGCGTGGCTGCAGCCTGAGGATCAGTGATCGTTCTCGAAATTGTCTGCCTAAACGAGGCATCTCTTTATAGTCTCTCTCTGTTTGGCTAAGGCTGCGGGGTGGATTTTGTGACTCCAAAAAGGACTCGGAGCAACAACTTGGGATCAAATTTGATGCGTGCATCAGAAATGGTTGAGAATGATCAGGGTTTTCTAAGCAATTTCCAAGTTTTTAGAGTTCTTCTCCAATTTTTCGTACAGCCTCCACTTTAGAAACTAAATTTTCAGCACCACATCAAGCAGCACGATTTCTCCCAATCCTCGACCGAGGGGAGGGAGGGAGGGTGCAAGAAGAATAAAAAAAATTGCACAAATCATCATCCATCCAATTTCAGCACACACACTCCTTACTCCACACACACACACACGCTCATCCTAAGCTATCCATCGAAACCTTTGAAAATTGCGTGAAAATGCAAATTTCCCATTTTTGTCTTCCCATCCACCGCACAGAGAACATAGAAAATCAAATTGCAGTGCAACAGAGAAGCAGCTCAGAGACAACGACAACAACAACAACAGCAACAGCAACAGCAACAACAACAAAAAAATGAAGGAAAACATGAAAAAAACTTAAAGAAACATGAACAAGGAATAAATCAAATTGGTGTGTGGCGAGGAGCCGCGGAGGAGGCAAAGCGCACATACAACAACAACAACAACAGCAACACACGAACAGGCCCCCAAAAACCAAAGGCAGAAGGAGACTTTACTTCTGTTTTTCAGTCTTTTTTTCTCGGCCGACCTCTCCTTGCACAGAACGAAACAAGAACAAACCTGTCCTCCATCAAAGAGGAAAAACGAAACGGTGTAGGAGGAGAGATGGAACTCACAGAAAAGAGGCAAAAAAAAAAAAAGTGGGAAAAAAGGAAGAAAAATCATTTGACACATCATATGGGATATGTGAAGCAGAACCAAAGGAATATGTAAAGCGAAGCAAGGCAAAGTTGAGGAGAAAAGGCACGAAGGAAAGAAAAAAGAGGAAAAAAAAAACTCCATCAAATGGACAGTCAGTGAGAGACAAAGCACAGGCACAGGGAGAAAAGAAAGAAAGAAATAAAATCGAATCGGAAAGTGGGCGAGGGGTTGAGAGAGGCGAGGCAAAGGGAAACTGCACATACCCCCTGCTCAGAGGCAGAAGCAAAAGCATAGCCGTAGCAGAACACACTCGACAATTGGAATACAACAAGCCTTCTTCTCTATATACCAGATTTGAGTCACGTACACCACATTTGCGGTCCAATGCAACGTCACGCAGAAGAGAAACTCGACTTGTACATAGGCAGGCAGGCAGAGGCAACATCCATCGGCTGGGCCAGAGAGTGAGATAAGGCGAAAGAGAAAGAGAGAGGTGGGCTCTGCTCTGCTCTATCGAAATCGAAGTGACAGCCTAAAGAGAAGCAGAACAGAAAATAGAGGGTTCTCCTCTCGCCTCTCGGGAGATGATTGTACATATGTTACACCGGTCCGGTCACCCGCCGCCGCCGGTACATAACAAAAAGAAAACTCACATGAAACGAAGAAGAAGAAGAGGAAGAAAAAAACGAGAGCATGTCACATCGCGGATAGAGAAGAGAAGAGAGAAGCACAGCAAAAGACCGAAAAGCGAACACCGAACATCGAATCAACCGAACCGACACCAAAGAGAGACAGAGAGCCGTAAAACATATGTTTTCACCGTTTGCCGTGCCGTGCCGTGCTGTTGAGTTGAGTTGGGAATAAAAGATAGATAGAGGGGGGATGGAAGGGGATTCGTTGCGCTCAGCTATCGTTAGGTATACTGTGTACGCGATGCGTGTGTGTGTTGTTCGGCAGAGAGGCAGTATGAAATTGAAAATGTATTGAGCGAATGGAGGGGATGCAGGCTATATAAAGAAGAAGCAACCAGCCGGCCGGATAGTAGCTTTGGAACACTGCTGATATTCGTATCTCGTTTGCAAGAAACTTGGCAAGAGACCGACCGCAGGCAGGCAGGCAGAACAATAATCACAACAGAAAAAAAATAAATCTTAGAAAATAGACTTTTTCATACAACAAAAAAGAAAGGCAAACGCAAAAAAATTACAGAAATTCAATTCAGATACATTTTATTTTGTAAATTTACACAAAACAACCAAAATCAATCCACACGAGATCCAAAAAATTGAAGCAAAATTGAAGAAGGAAGCAAGCTAACTTCACACCAACAACCAACCAACGTTAACCAAAACCTCACAAGGATCTCATTAACAAACTCTACAAATTAGAAATTCTGCTAAAGCCAAAAAAAAAAACAAAAATTACACACAAAATTCATCAAGTACCAAGCAAGGATTTGGACACACACACCGATACGAAGCGTGCTTAAAAACGGATATCAGAGAGCGGATACAAAAGTTTAACTTGAATCTTTCATCTCAAAGTGTACTAGTATAGTAGTAACCATCTCAGTGTTGTTTGAAAATCGTTCGTATATCGTATTGATTATTCACTCAAATTTACCACATATTTTTTTGTTCGCGGAGCAAGAGATACAACCAGCGGCACCAGCAGCAGCAGCAGCAGCAGCAGTACAAGTACCCAGTTTCGAGTACGAATACTACGAGAGTACGGGCTGAAGAAAGGACTCATTTGCGAAGTACCGAAATACCGGCGGTTCCGCGGCAACAGGATAATGAAATAGGGAAACTATCTCAGAGATATAAATATATAAAACAAAACAAAAAAAAAAGAAAAGAAAATATTTTAAATAACACAAGTGATATGCAAGTGCTGTGAAAAATAAAAATTGAGAAGAATTACAAAATTACGGAGAGAAGCTAGCCGATGAAGGAGAAGACAAAACTACGCTGAGATACAAGATAAATCAGTATATCTTCGGACTGCAGCCAAAAGATACAAAAAAAAAAAAGAAAAAAAGGCTAAGAAAAAGAACAAAACTGTCCGCATCAAATGAAAGATATATACACGAGATATATATGTAAATGTTTTTCTTTTTTAAAAAATTTTTACACTTAAGTAGTTGTTGATTATTTCAAATTGATTTCGCGTTTCCGTTTCGTCGTGTATTGATATAATTAATTTTTTTGTTCGTGGAAGAGCAAGGACACCTACACACACCGTTGAACTGTGCAAAGAATATTTTAAATGAATGTGATTGTGAGACAAGAACAGAAGGAAAATCTGTTGTAAAAAAAAAAAACTATCGGTAAACATTTTTTGTGGTCAAAATTGAGGAGACAAGTTCGCGCCGCGTTGTCAATCGTAGAAAGAGAAAATTGTCATCATCGTCGTCGTCGCTGTTGGAAGGCACATCGTCCTCAACAGCAGCATCAGCGTCCTCGTCATCGTTTGATCAAGGCAGCAGCAGCAGCAGCAACAATTCAATTCGAGACAATAGCCAGAGCAACAGTAGTGATACCAGTAGTAAACTTGTCAAAATTGACGAAGTAGTATTCGAAGAATTACTCATGAAAATGGAAGTGCTCTCTGTGCAAAATCAATTTCAAGGGCAATTCGGTGTCATAGGGTCAACTAAAGTTAGAGGTGAGTTTCTGTTCTGTTTAATTATTACACTCATTTAAGCATATATCCCCCTTTCATCCTTCCTCGGAGCCGGCATGATGCAATTGTGTGACAGTTCGGTGTGATGCATGTGCACCACCAGTCCGACCACATGTGCTGACGAAATCTTCCGGGAGAGTTTCGTCTTGAACTCGACTTCTCTTCACCAAGCAAGGTGTCTCTCTCATTGCCACATGCCCTGCAAGTGTATTCCATTATTCAATTTTCCGATTGGGATTCCATCCTTCCGGGAATCGAAGAAGAAGAACGGCTGATTTCCCAGCTGTGCGGGCACAAGAACTCAGCTGATTTCCTCCTCTTTCACTTCGCCCTCCCCAACTCCCTCACTCTCTCATATCTGCTTTGCTTTGCTCTTCTTCTGGTCGAGAAAAGAAAAATAAAATGTGAGTCTCTTTGAAGACTCCTCAAGGAGAAGGAGGAAATCAATTCATTTTTTTTGTGCCCTTCTCCCAATCGCACCCACACACGCACACAGTCGTCTTCGCACATAAGGAAGTGGATTCTCGCTCTCCACACACACTCTCTCTTCGATCATATGGTTTCCAATTCGAACAGCTGATAGCTTCACTCTTAGATTGAGCAGGACTTCTCCTCTCCATGCTCAGCAGAGTGCTCTCCGCCACTCTCTTGGGCTATTTATCGGCCGATGCGTTTTATTCGCTTCTTTGCCTTGGTGAGCTCTTCATCTGGTTCACGCTTTTTGCTGGCAAACGCAACGCAACGCAACTGCCTATCTTCTGCCTTTCATGGGGGGATTTCTGTCAAAGAAAACGAGCAGCAAGAGAAACCTCTGTTGCTAGGTGAAGGAAATTATGTATGAGAAGCGAGAAGCGCTTGTTTGTGTGCGTGCGAATGAATGGACGGGGGCGCGATTGTATGGGTTTGTGTGTCGAAAACTCTGGAAGGTATTGTTGGTTTATGAACGAACACATTTGTCAGCGGGTGGGGTGGGGGGAGGGGTGAAATTTATGACAGAGAAACACACAGAGAAGAGAAAACTGTAAAGAAAAAAAGAAATGAAGAAGAAGAAGAAAATATGAAGGAAAAACGATGGCCAAGAAGAAATTGAGGAAACAGGTACCGCGATTTTCGTCGGTTTTTCTTTTGCAGCTGTATGGGTGTGTGTTTGTGTGTGTCACTTGATGGGTGCTTAGGGGTGAGGAGAGCGAGAGATCCTTTTTCGGATAGAATTGAATTGGATTTTGCTTGTTTAGCTTATGGGGGGGTTGTGCACAGCCAGCGTGGGAGGAACGAGGTGAAGAACTAAGTTCTGAATGAATGAATTTTTAAGCGAAATGGGTCTGAGGGAGGAGAGGAATAAATTTAAGGATTGACATAGTTTATAGGTCTCAGATGTTGAATTGACCCACCCACATCCCCCAATCACCTCCCAACTCTGTGTTGAAAGTGATGAACTAATCAAGAAATGTGTTTTTTTCCTGTTTCTTTGCAGACTGGACCAGTCCTCTTACACCACCGCCATCTCACCACTATTGTAATAATAATAAAAATTCCATCGACATTGTTGACGGTCATCATCACACAATGTCATCGCCAACGGCAATGCAACATCGTCACCTGAACCATCATCATCATCGTCACCTGCAAGCTACAACAAAATCTAGAACTAATAGGCAAACAACAAATTATAGTGATAATAACGGTAGCAATAATACAAGTGCAACCAATTTGAGTTCTAGCAATTCAACCACCAACAACAGTACCACCAATCCCACCAGTGGTAGCCAAAATAACGATCGCTACAATAGTAATTTAATTTGTATGACCGATGATGATGCATCAGTGAATGCGTTGTCGATGCGTTTGCAGAGCGAATTGCGCGAGGCTAAGAGTCGTCATTTATCATGCACCGAGGTCTCAATACCATGGGACCTCACACCTAGGATAGCTGCGGAGATAATTAAAGTATCTGAGAAGGAACCGTGCGGCATTAGAGGTTGTACCATTTACATAGAATTCGAGGATGAGCCAAGTAATACAAGGTAAGTTCAACAAAACAATCATATTCTCTCGTTAAATGAAGAAGACTCACATGTGTGTGTAGCGCAAAAATCAGATTGAACTGATTTAGACAAAAGTCTAAAAATAGCAAACCCAGCAATTTATGTCAATAAGCGAACAATTTATGAATCTAAATCAAATTGGTCTCACACAAAGCAGCACACACAGCTCGTGTGTGCGTTTGTCCGTTTGTCCGTCCAATCGCCGTCCAAGCGGGGAGGTCAATAGACGATAGGCGGACGAACGGAGAGATGACCGACCGACCACACTATACCATTGCGCTGTTCAGTCAATTTAAACCTAAATTAACTACAAACACTAGACTAGCGAGCGAACGCACACAAACAAGCCGTATCTACTAGCGCGCTCGGTATCTTGTGTGCTATCTCTCTGTGTCAATTGAAACAAAGCGCATAACAAATTAAATACAATTAAAAGGCCGTTGTTGTCTTTTTTTTTTTGTTCACTCACTCACTCCCTCTCTGAGTTGTTTCTCGTTCGCCTCCTCCATTGTTGTTGCTGCCGCTGTAATCGTATTCAAAGCGTTTGCCTTCCTTTCGTCGGTTGTTTCGAAAAGAGGTTTTCTTGTTTCTTGACATTTTATTTAATTTCTATGCTTATCAGCAGCAACACCAGCCAGCCTTCACAGTTTCCCTCTTCCGCGCTCTCTTCTCCTCTGCTGGCTGTGTAACGCTCTCTTGTTCAATTAGCACTTCCAATTTGGAGCTGCCTTTTTTTTTTTTCGTGCCTTCTCTTTCGTATTCTTTTTTTTTTATTGTTGTGCGTGTGCTATTTATAGTTGGCTAAGAGATGTGGTTTATTGCTCATCGTCATTTTGGTGATTTAACTAACGACAACCTTTTTTCCCGTTCTCTCTTTTGTGTGTTACAGGCGAATTGCATCGATGAAAGTAGATCCAAATACAGTGCCTACATTTGAGCTGTATTTAACATTGAAACAGGACAAAAGTGGTTGGACATCAATGTTGCCGCAGTTTATTAAGTAAGTTTCACTTTAAATTCAATCTTTATCTCTTGCATTTCACTTCAAATTCTGTCTCCATACCTTCATTTCACTCCAAATTTTCAGTTCAAATTCCATCTTCATCTTTTCATTCCAAATTTTCACTTCAAATTCAATCTTCATCTTTTGCATTTCATTCCAAATTTTCACTTCAAATTCCATCTTCATCTTTTCATTCCAAATGTTCACTTCAAATTCAATCTTTATCTCTTGCATTTCACTTCAAATTCTGTCTCCATACCTTCATTTCACTCCAAATTTTCAGTTCAAATTCCATCTTCATCTTTTCATTCCAAATTTTCACTTCAAATTCAATCTTCATCTTTTGCATTTCATTCCAAATTTTCACTTCAAATTCCATCTTCATCTCTTCATTCCAAATTTTCACTTCAAATTCTGTCTCCAATCCTTCATTTCACTCCAAATTTCCACTTCAAATTCTATTCAATTCACTCCTTAATCTCACCTCACACGCTCTCTACAGTGTATCGCTATTTCCATGCCTTCATTTCACTCCTTAACACGTTGAGTGCCACATGATGCCACTTTGGTCTCACACGAATTTGGGCTTGCTGTGCCGCGAGTGACCAGAGTGCATTCGAAGTGTCAATAAAAAAGAAAATCCTTGGCCTGTGGGGACAGTTTTTCGGATTGTATGGTGGCATTCAACGTGTTAATCCCACTTCACTCATCCCACCACCTTTCTCTCCAGTCTATCGACAGTAAACTACCTCACCTCACACATCTTCTCTCCAGTCTATCGACAGTAAACTACCTCACCTCACACATCTTCTCTCCAGTCTATCGACAGTAAACTAATGAAACTGTTGTTAAACTCACCTCACACATCTTCTCTCCAGTCTATCGACAGTAAACTACCTCACCTCACACATCTTCTCTCCAGTCTATCGACAGTAAACTACCTCACCTCACACATCTTCTCTCCAGTCTATCGACAGTAAACTAATGAAACTGTTGTTAAACTCACCTCACACATCTTCTCTCCAGTCTATCGACAGTAAACTACCTCACCTCACACATCTTCTCTCCAGTCTATCGACAGTAAACTAATGAAACTGTTGTTAAACTCACCTCACACATCTTTTCTCCAGTCTATCGACAGTAAACTACTGAAAATGTTGTTAAACTCACCTCACACACATCCTCTCTACACTCTGTCAACAGTTAACTAATGAACATTTTGTATCTTCTCTTGTCTTTGCAGAAATCTTACACGCAGCAGTACAATTCTGATTAGTCGTGACTTCTCATTAACCAAAAACAAATTGTACCACAGTTCATCAGAGTAAGATTTTTAATATTCACTCATTTATTATCTATCTCCATCCTGACCCAACCACAAGCATACACACTCTCTTTAAACAAAAAAAAAACAAATTCAAAATGTCAAACAATAAGAGAAAATAATAATTTCAAATCCCTCCGAATGTTTATCTTATCTTATTAAAAACAAAAACAAGTTACAAACAACAACAACAACAAGAACGCGCGCAATCAAAACAGAAGAAAAATAATAAAACAAAACTCTTTACTTCGTTCCTCATCCCCCCGATCAACGAAATGAGTTTCAAAACGCAAGTGTAAACCCAGTTGAAATATAATATAATGTACACACAACTCATACACACACACACAAACACAAACACACACATAAACAACCCAAAGCCATTCAGAGGCAGAAAAAATTTGATTAACAAATTGAAATCTTTTCAAAAACCCAACAAAAAAACAAAAAAAATCACATGAAAAAGTGGCAGCACTTTTTTTCTTTTCGAAAAAGGTATAAAATAAATCCTTACATTTTCGTATTTTTAAGTATTATCATCAAAAACAAAGGTGATGTGATATTAATAATATTATTAATCTATAATTATTAATTATAAACAACAAAAAAAAAACAGAACATTTTTACATATTACATAAAATGCATAAAAACGAAAAAGAAAACAAAAAATCTATTAAATTATTAAGTTTCATTAATTTCGTCGTCGGCTATTGAAGGAAAAAACAACACACACAATAATAATAAATTCTAAGAAGCAATACACACACACATTTAACAAAAGGGTAACTCCTTGTCTTCTTAGATTTTCTATTTAGGTTATTTTTTCTTTTTAAATTCGTCGTAACACTTAGTCTTGCAAAAATCTAATTTATCATCTATTACATTTTTTTTTTTTTTATAAATTTTCTGTTTGTTTGAACATTGAAAAAAAATGCATACATCGTATTATTATGTAGTTTTCTCTTTTGTTTGTGTGCTACTTTGACAGTAGTGAATCAGTTTGATTCAAATGAAAAAAAAAATGCAAAAAAAAAAAATTTTCTATTTGTAAGAAAATTTTTTTTATGAAAAAAAAATCGAAAAAATAAATAATAAACCAGAAAACCACTTAGAAACAAAAAGAAATGGAAACATAAATATGAAAAAGTCATCTGTGTTATATTTTATAGTAATTATCATAAAAAATTAAATATTAAACTTGTTTTTTTTTAATTGCTAGGTATTTTTTAAATTGAAAAAAAAAGAAAATTAATTCATACCCCGTTTGCGATAAATGATTTTTGAAATTTTTTTTTTTTTGATTAAGAATTTGTATGTGTTATTATTTAATTTAATATTTTTTTATGAAAAAAAAAAATCAACTTATTTTGTATTAAAAAAAAAATCACTAGATGTTTAAAAATTACATTAAAAATATATTGTTTTTGTTTTAATTTAATCACAAACAACACTTTTTTTTTTATGTAAGAAAAGAAAAACAAAACGATCTCGAATTTTTTTTTAATTTACGAAAATGAAAAAAAAAATCAACACACTCTTATTCACCGTGTCTCATCCATCGCATCATTGGTTTCTCTTAACACTCATGTTGTTTCATTCATCTTAGTTTTTCTCATTCGTCGTTTCGAGTAGGTTTCTGTTACCTTCTCTTCAGTGTAAATAGAGAACACACACGCATACACACAAAAATATGAAAAAAAAAATGGAACACAATACAAATTTTAGCATGAAAACAAAATCAAGAGGGCTGTTTAAACGAATAAATGTTATCAATTATTGTGAGGAAGAATAAGAAGTTTATAACTAGGAGTAGCATAGGAATAAATTTTGCAAACAAAAAAAACAATTTAAAACATATTTAAAAATAAAAAATGAAAAAAAACTCCCCCAGGAAAAAAATAAAATAAATCCTCCAGCATAAATATAGGACATCAAATGTGATCAAATAGGGTTACCCGATTTTAGGCTACGGTTCAAATTGCTTAAGGCAGGCATTTTTCAAGCGACTAGAAGAAGAATTCACGCGACATCATATGATTAGGCCTAAAGCAATATCGACCAATTTCTTGTAAAAAAAAAAACAAAAACAAACAAAACAAAAAATACCAATTGTAGTCTACGTATGTATGTCTTCTTTTCTCCTCCTATTCAACTCTCTGTCTCTCTGTTTTACACATTCTTTTCTGCTGTAAAAAGATACCATACATAATAAATAAATCTGCTTAGGTACATAGCATTAACTATAGGCAAACAAGAAAAAATATATATTAAATAGATATTCTCAAGTAATGACTGATAAACAGGAATAAAACCAGAATTATGAACTATTCAACTCAAAAAAGTGAAAATAACTACTCACAGGAAGGTCAACAACAACAATTTTTATATACAATTCAATTTAACAAGGATATAAACAAAGATATATACCACCACCACCACAATCCCTGATCCCCTTCTCTGCCCCAGAAACACCCAGCTCCAGTTAGATACTTGTACGAAAAAATATAACAAACAAAATTTTAATAAAAAAAAAAAAAAACTTTTCTAAATCGTGTGTAGAATAGAAACAAACAAGAAACAACCATTAATCAGTCATAAAATGTGATGTAGAATGTAGTATTTATTAAATGTATAAAACAACAAATTAAAATGCAAAACTTTAACATACAAAACACCCAATCGGTTTTCAGTTAAAAGAGAAAAGAAAAGAAAATATACGAAATACAATTATAAATATATATATCATCGTTCAGTAAGCAAAAGGAACTCCTCTCTGTTATGTGTTATTTTTTACTTTTTTTTTTTTGTATTAAAACGTCTTATTTTGTTTTCTATGTAGTATTACTACGTTTACACCATGCAGCACCACATTGTCATTCATTCCCCCGTGTCCTCCCCTCTCTCTCTTTCTCTCATTCTCATTCTCATCTCTCTGTCATCCCCCATCCCACCATCAAAACGAAGAAAAATGAAAAAAACAAAAAAAAAATCTCCCCCGCCAAACAAACCAAATTCTTTTTGTAATTTTTCTATATAACATTAGCTTTACAAAACAAATTCAACAAAACAAAAAAACAACAACAATATTCTTAAAAATCAACAAAACAATTAAATTTATCTTTTTTTCTTTAAGAATATGTAATCTACACACATATAGAAAAAATATAAGGAAAAACAAAAAACAAAAAAATCAATTAATTATAACAAAACAAAAAAAAGCAAAAGTATTGATTAATAATTATTTCTTAATATTAATAACGTTTTTTTTTTAATGTTACACGATAATTTTAATCATATATTTTTTTCTATATGCGAGAGAGACCATATTATTAAGGATCTTCTGTTTTTTTTTTAACACAACACACAGTAAAATACATAAAATAAAATAGACCCTAAGTATGATGTTTGAAGAAAATTACGAAAAGCAAAAATACAAAAAAAAGAAAACAAAAAAATATTAACATAAAAATATATTAATAAATGTTACCAATTAAAAAACAAAAACAAAAAAGTATATATATTATTATAATATTTAGTAATGACTCTGATCACAATACGAGTTATCCCACCATGTGATTAATTAAAAATATGAATGAATCCATTAAAAAATAAATAACTGCATACATACAACAACATCTACGTGATTTAGCATGTAAGATATTCTCTTTTTATATATAATATAAAGATGAAAACAAATTGGTGAAGAAAAAACAATGAGAAAATCATGAAAAAACAATAAAAAGCAAATAATTTAAAAAAAAATACAAGTTTTTCGTTTTTCTTTTTTGTTTACAGCTTTTTTTCTTTCAGTTTTTCTTTGTGTTCGTTTTTGTTTCGCTCGTTTTGGTTTGATTTCTTTTTCTCTTTTTTTGAGTAAGTACTTTAGCTTTTTCAGTTTCCTTTGGTTTTTTTGATTTTTCAGTTGAAAACAAAAAGCAATTCGAATATAATTCGTGTCAATTTGATTAGATCCCCCCACTTTCACAGCGAAGGTGTTTGTTTTCACCCTCGTCGAGTAATCAATAACACAAGAGAGGGTTGTTCGATTGACGTCCACGTCCCCGTCTCTCTAATCAAAAACACAAGAGAGGCTTGCTCGACGTCCACGTCCCCGTCTCTCTCTCATCAAATTCAAGACATCACCGCCGCACATCCGCGAGGAGACAGATAAGAATTCGCTAATGTCGCCCCTAAAAAAGTGTTGATAACTCCACGTGCTATTAAGCACGTTCATCAGTTCCACCGACAATACGCTGACGTATTACTCTCATCCCATCTAGACTCCTTTATTTGGCTAACTCATTAGCGTCGTGTTAAAGTTTACATAAACCGTGGGGTTCAATACATTCAAGTGGAAGAGAAGCAGCGCAATGTCGACTTTTTTTCTTCTTTTTTGTGGCCAAAATCGATCGTGGCTTGAGTACGCTTCAAATTTGCTTCTCCTCGGTTGGGATAAAACCAGATACGTGAGGCTTTAATTTCATTCGCCAACAACAGGCAAGTGCAAACTTTCTCCCAAATCAACTACGTACTCACTCGAATTACGTTTCGAAGAAACCTCGCTTACGACTGGATGGCGCAGCAGGGTGAGTTCGCAATCGCAACATTAGCGCAGTACTGCAACGTCTTAATTGCAAATATTTGACAATGATGCTTTGCATCACGTCTTAAAAAATGAAAGCAACGATGCGCAAAGAAAAGCAACCAGCGCATCATAGATTATTGTGATGCGATGGATTTTTTTTTATTTTCCGACTCAAATGTCTCTTTTTCTTGTCTAAAATATATTGAAGTATGTTGGCATTGTAATTGCCATCATTATTAACCAAAATATTTAAAAAAATGGGCGCCGTGACGTAGTGGGTAGGTGCGTCGACTCCTACGCTCGAGGTCGTCAGTTCGAATCTCGGAAAAAAAAAACATCAAACATTTTTTCACGGCTCCACCTCTTTCGAGTCACTGACAATGCTCAAAGAGTCTAGAAAAAAAGCTTCTCAATCTCGCCGTTCGGAGGCGGCATTAGACTGTAGGTCCCATCCACTCTTGAGACAACAATAGCACGCACAACACGAGTGGTTGCTGAGAAGCTAGGCCCAGGTCCACCTCGGACTGTAGCGCCGCCATTATTATTATTATTATGTTGGCATTGTAATTGCCATCATTATTAACCAAATTATTTTAAAAAAATCGTTCCCAATTTCTTTGACATTCTTACAAAAAAAAGAAACAATTAAAATACAAAACAATAACCCGTTCCGAAACCCCAACAAAATGAAAGCATCGTGATGCATCGCAACATTTAAAAAATCATCGCGTCGCATCACATAGGCAGTGATGCTTAAGTGATGCGCATTTTGTTGACGTTTACGAACTCAGCCGCAGTTGGTTAAGTGCCTGCCCCAAGTTCGAGGGGTCTCAGGTTTGAATCCTAGTGAAATCGAATCTGGCCCAGTCACCATTTGCCGTTGGGATCAAATTAACGGCACTGGAGTAGGTTGCTACCCTGGCAGTACAATGGACCAGTTTTGAGTCTGAGTGCTGGTTAAGTGCCTGCCCCAAGTTCGAGGGGTCTCAGGTTCAAATCCCAGCGAAAGCAAAGTTAATACGCTTTTATCCGGTTTTTCAAATCTGGTCCAGAAATTAACTCCGAACTTCCTCATCCAGAATCAACGACTGGATGGCACAGGAGGAGTTCGAGGAGTCCCAGGTTTGAATCCCAGTGAAATCGAATCTGCTCCAGTCACCATTTGCCGTTGAGCAACGGCACTGGAGTACTCAACTCTCTTTGGGAAGCAACTGGATGGCGCAGTTGGTTAAGAGGCTGCCCCAAGTTAGAGGGCTCCCAGGTTCGAATCCCAGTTAAATCGAATCTGGTCCAGTCACCATTTGCCGTTGGGATCAAATTAACGGCACTGGAGTACCTGGCAGTACAATGGACCAGTTTTGAATCTGAGTCCGCTCAGTATAGTGCTTCAAAAAATCTCCGAGAAAAAACTGTTTCGAAAATCATATGGTCTCCCTCAGAAATTTCTGCTTCATTCCGCTCATGTAATCACCGTCTTAAAGCGCTAATTTTTGCAGTCAAAATGACGATTATAACGACCTTCAAGGGACTGACGAATTTGGTCGTGGTAAGCGATATGCCCTTGTAAGCGATTTATAACGCTATTGGATTACATATAATGGAGCTCAGGCGAGACCCAAGAATTTTGTCATTATAACACTTTATAACACAAGTTATAACACACGTTATAATATGTCGTTATAGCCCAGACGTCGTTATAGCCGATACGTCGTTAAAGCCGATAAGTCGTTATAAGCGATTTTTTCTGTATATTTAAAGACAAGAATTTGCTCCAATTTTCAATTGCTTGAGTTATCCTATCCATAATTTTTTAATTTCATTTGTCTTTTGGTTTGTTTTCCTTATTTCTTCTCTCTCTCATTATTGGAAAAATCAGAAAAAATAATAAAAAGCAAGATGAAAGATTAAAGTGAAATCGATCGAAAAGCACAACGTGATCGGTTTAATAAAACCAATTTATTATAAACATAAAAACTTAAAAATAAACATGAAAAGAAAAAAAAGAAAACCACATTAAGTCAGGAAATAAAACTTAGGATATAAAATAAATAACAACAAGAACTAGAATAGAAATCAATCAATTTTATTAAAATTTCTTTTCTCTTTCATTTCAATTCAATTTTCGTGTCCTTAAAGAGAGAAAAACAAAAAATAATTGAATTAGTGCGGTAGAGGTGGATATAAATAAACACATATTTACACAAAACAAAAATATATTACGATTAACAAAAAGGATTATATATATGACATAATAATAATTCTTTTAATTGTGTACAAACTAACATTTAAGCAAAACAAGAACAAATAATAATTATTAACAAATACAAAACGACAAAAAAAAACTATATTTTTATATTTAAAAACAAAACAATTGACAAGACAACAAAATGAATAGGTATTACAAACAAAATATTATCATCATCATTAATTAATTATTATATTGTTAATAGAATTTTTTAAATTTGATAAACAAACAAAAAATTAATTAACATTACATACATATAGTATATATACATACATTTATATTTATTAAATTAAAAACAAAACTGACAAATTGTGTATAAATATACTTTGTGCCATTAATTTTTAGAGTTTTCGTTTTTCGGTTTTTTTTTTTTTTGAAATTTTTTACTTAGAAAACTTTTGAGTTCTTTTCCAATTTCAATTCGATTGCCTTTCAAAAAAAAAACAAGTATGTGAAGAGATTTTTTTAAACGAGACGAACATGAGCAACAATAAGGACAAAACCCAATGGAAAATAAAAACAAAAAGAAAGTGAAACACAGAAGAAAACAAATAATATTTAGTAGCCGTATGTGTGTTTTGAAAATAAAATAAAACAACAAACATACGTACGCATGTGTAATTATCGTGATGAAATTTGTTTTTTTCTTTCACATTTTTTCAAATTAACATAATAATCGTGTAGATATCGTTACAAAGGAAAACAAAAAACAAAAAAATGTTAATTATACATCCATACACAAATACGTACCCGTATGATGTATCGACAAAGTGCATGTTAGACTTATTGAGTTTCTAGGTATTCGGTTGACAAGAAAATATATATATATATTAATACACATTTTTTCTGTAGGTAAAGTGAACAATTTAATAATCATGGGTGTGTTACAAAGTATCTACGTAAATGTATATGAGAACAAATTGATAGGATTGAACAGTTTTTTTTTCAACAAATTATCCCACAGCCGAAGGGATGGATGGATGGATTTTTAATTTCGTTTTTCGGTTACGGATTGAACTTGTGGCGGTTTCTAACTGAAAGGTAACAAAACAATGTGTATCGCAATGCCAGCCATATTCTTCGAATACAGTGACTTCAATCACAATTCAATTTTGTAAGAATACAAATAAATACGTGTATAGATGTGCATAATCTTTAGATAGGTAGGCGTTTTCTATTATTCAATAATTTCTCTATCATTTTTTGAACACAAAACCAAACGGTATGAATTTTGCGGAGGTGAATAAGATTTGCGCGCGTTTGAAAACAGAAAATCAAGTTGTCACACCATCATCATCATCATTCCCAAAAATAAGATAAGATATACAAACTTCAACAATTGACAACAAATTTTTCGTAATTCCTTTGATTTTTCGTGTTTTTTTTTTCACTCATTTAATTTTTTTTGTAAAATGTGCCATTTAGTGAAGAGAGTATTTAAGATTTTACCAATAATGCCACGAGGTAATGCTTTTTAAATCTTCAAGTAAAAAATTATAAAGAGTTTGTAGGTGTCTATTTAAACAAACAAATTAAAATATTTATATACATAAATATATATACATATACGATAAGTTATTTTTTCACTTAAAAAAAAAAACCAACTCAATTCTGTGAGTGCACACATATATACATATAAACCGCATATATAGGCATACAAATTTGCATAGTAAGAGTACAGCTTTTGATGGATATACACGATCAGTTTTTGTGTTTTTTTTCTTCTCTCCGTTCAAATAGAATTAAGTTGCACCAACTAGACAAGTCAGGGCTTAGATACGCGACTACTCCTTCTCGGTCTCTCTTTACCTCACTTACAAGGAATCTTTTCTTTTCTTGAATTTATTTCCTCTCCGAATCTCACAAGTCTTACGATCGCGTTCACGTTCTCGCTTCCATTCTGTATCTCTTCCTGATTGAAATTACGTCTAGTTTAGCTTGCATCTTGTCCGATGGCTTGATACAATTTATGAAATGCAATATCGACACAAAAAACCAAATTAATATTCATTTATATGTATATGTGCATACCGATATAAGAAATATATATATATGTAATTCAAAACACTAGTAATAACCAATTTCAGAATAGTTAGGTAGGATACGTAAGTATTTGATTTTTTTAGTTTTTCAAATTGATCAATGAGGGAGATTTCATTAGAATGTTCAAAATTATTCTTCTTCGTGTACACCCCCACTAGCACGCGAACGAATGAATACGAGTTTTTAGGTTGTTCCGGTTTTATCGGCCGAATTTTTAATAAAATTGATTGATTACAACTTAAGTTATGATTTTCTTACTTTCTTTGAATGGTAAGTTTCTGTTCGAAACCCATGCCTCTGATTTTGATTTCAATAAGAAAATACTCAATAAATTAAGAGACTAAAAGCATGAAGGAAAACAAATTATATATGTATATGTACATTAGATTAGGTTTTCTCTGTAGATTGTATAAAATATTCTATATATAAACAATTACGTATATTAAAACGAAAGCAAGGCAAATACAAAAGAAGTTAAATTAAATGAAAAACACAAAACAAAAAAGTAAACGAATTTTTCCCCTTTTGCGTCATCGTCCATATCAAAGTTTACGGAAACAAATGAAACCAAAATAATGATTAAAAATTTAACACAAAACTAATTAAACAATGATAATGATAAATAAATAAAAAAAACAAATATTTCGTACTTAAATGAAAAGAAAGTCAATCTAATCAAACAATAATGTCGTGCTCAATGTATTCTATTTAGTTGAATGAATTCAATTCAGCATAAAGTTCAGACAACAACCAAACAAATCACAATATTCAAACAGCATTATTTCTTAGAATTTCCACTTAGAGAACAAAACCAAACACTCAAAAACTATCAAGTATCAATACCAAACAATAAAAATAGTCAATTTCTCCGTCATCATTTCTTAAACGAAACGAAACAAAACAAAAAAATTAAATAAAACAAAAAATACATATATAAAGATATATATTATTCATCATTAATTATAATTATTATCAGTGTCCGTAGTTGCGCGCTTATAAAAAAAAGAATAAACACAATAAACAAAATCGCTTATAAATATTGTTCATTTAAATAGAAAAAAAAACAAAACAAAAAAGAAAACTTTTAATAAATAAATAAAACAACAAATTAAGTGTTAAAATGAGATATAAACAAAAAAAAAGAAAACTTTCGTACAGAATTAGACATAAAAGAAAATAAAAAAAAACAGAGAAGAATCCCAGCTTCTTAACATACACATTCTGTTTTCAATTCAAAAGTTTTGATTTATAATTTCACCAAATCAAGTTTCCATAAACAAAAACTTAAGCTAAAATCACTTCTCTCTCTCTTTCTATTTTTCTCTCTCACCCTCTCTCTCTCTCTCTCTCTCAATCTTTCTCACCATACATCACTCCATTCAGTCATTTCTCATCAGTATCAAATATCTTCTTTTAATTTTTTTGTGTTGTATTATGGAAAAAATAATAAAAAAAAAACAAAACAAAAGTATATATATTTTTTGTGTTCTTGTAAAATACCAAAAAGGGAAGCAAAGAACTGTACTGTGACAAATGAAAAATATTTAAATGATAAGCATACAAAATTAAGAGAAAAAAAACAAAAACAAAACAAAAAAAAGAAGCATTTTTTATTGTTCTAAATAAAAATAAAATTACAATAATTTGTAGGTTAAAAAATATAAAATTTATTACGAAGAAAACAAACCAAATATAAAGTTTAACATACAGAAAAGAGAATAAAAACAAAAAAACAAAAACACTTCAAACTGAATTTACATATGTTATGTAGCTAACGATATTATTTCACAATAAATAAACAAAATACAACTTAAAAACCACTGTGTTATTTCTGTATTAATTTTTTTTCGTAAACTTTAACTCTAATTATTGTCTACGCTGTCGTCGTTCTGTTCTGAAAATTCTAACAAATGAAAGAAACAATAAGAAAACATATCTTTGCTTGTTTGAACTGAATTGGTGAAATTATTAACATTGTTTAACAAAAGAGCTTTTTTCAATAAGTCTATTCTCAGTAAAAGAAAAAAAAAACAAAAAGATCTCTCTCTCTCTCTCTCTCTCTGACTTTGATTCGTTATTTTTTTGTTTTGTTTTATGGTGAAAAAGAACTTACAAAAAATATTCTGGTTTCTATGAAAAGTATGAACAACCAAGTATAGATTAATCACAAAGGAAAAACAACACAAAATTCTACAAAAACAACAAACAAACAACTTATGACTTTTTAACTTAAAGTAAAATCACACAAAATGCTAAAGACTAAAATGGATACAAGAAGGATGAAGAACAAAATATAAAAAATAATCATAAGTATCGCTAGGATAACAAATATATAAATTTCCTCATACAAACACAGACACTCTCTCTCTCTCTCTCTCTCTCTGTCTTCTCACACACACACACACACTCTAACACTGTACACAAAAACCAACCAACAACCAACAAAAATACATGAATTTATTAAAAAACAAAAAAAAATGAACAAACAAAACAAAAACAAAAAAATATGAATATATATATATTATTACATATAGTACTTAGGAATACAAAGAAAGAAAAAAAAAAAGAAAGAAAAGCAAACAAAATAATTAAGAAAGAACAACTATTGTAACAAATAAATAATTGTGATGTAATTTTTAATGGACCTCTCTATCTCTTGTTTATAATCAATTAAATTTTAATATGTATCAATACAAAACTAAAACAAAAAAAAAACTTTAATCGTGTTTATATATTTAAATTGGTAAAAGGATATGATGAAGAAGAAGAATACCGAAAAGAAAATATGAGAAATTCCGATGAAATAAAGAACACGCGCTCCTTTGCATTATTGTGAATGCAAATATCAATAATTGTACTTTTGACAAAAAACAAATGAATAAAAAACAATTAATTTTAATTATAAGTATGAAAGAAAACAAAAAAAATAAGACAACAAATTGTAATCAAACACTTTATATGAATGAGAAAAACAAAATAATTAAAAAAAAAGAACTAAGAATACAAAGAAAGTATATATATACACATATATATACATATATTAATACATAGATTTAACAATTTAATTTAAAAATAATAAATGAGAAAGTAAACCACAGACAAATGAAGAATAAGAATAAAGGTAAAAGTAAAAGTAAAAAAAAAATTGATATTAGCTTTAAGGTAACTAGTTGTTATTTCAAATTGAATTGATTATTTATTTATGAATCAAGAAAAAAACAAATTAATAATTACGGATGAACAAATTGATGATATTGTGAAGAACATGAACAACAAAATGGAAATAAGTTATTATAACGAGTATTACAAAAATAAATAAAAAACCATGAAAAATAAAATGCTTTTTTTGACTTTTTTTATCTCATCTCATCTCATTTTTAATGACCCGCATGTTTCACTGAAGGGGTCGCGGAGGCAATGCATGCACGAGAGATCTCCAGGCCACTCGATCCTTTGACTTTTTTATAACAATTATAATGGTGGCGCTACAGTCGAAGGTGGACCTGGGTCTGGCTTTTCACAGTAACCACAGTTTAATGTCGACTCCGAACGGCAGGATTGAGAAGCTTTTTCTCGACAGTTACAGTCTGAGGTGAACCTGGGTCTGGCTGAGTACAGCAACCACAGTTTAATGTCGACTCCGAACGACAAGATTTGGAAGCTTTTTCTCGACAGTTACAGTCCGAGGTGGACCTGGGTCTGACTTCTCAGCAACCACTCGTGTTGTGCGTGCTATTGTTCCCCTGCCACGACTGGGGGGGACCTATAGTTTAATGCCGACTCCGAATGGCGAGATTGAGAAGCTTTTTCTCGACAGTTGTACTCCTTGAGCATCGTCAGTGACTCGAAAGAGGTGGAGCCGTTAGCAATTTTTTTGAAAAATTTTTTTGTCTGAAGTTAGCCCTAAACGACGAACATGCTCGTGCTCGCCGCATTTTCGTCATGTATCGGCTGAAGTTCAAGGAGACGAGAGAGCGGACGTGTTAAGGTAGTCACCCTAAACGATGAACATGCTCGCCGAACTTGCTCGTGCTTGCCGCATTTTCATCGTGTATTGGCTGGTTCGAGCAAACCGCTCGTTGGAGAAAAAATTCGATTTTGTCGTGTTCGTTGGCTTTGATGAACATCATCGTGTAGGACCATGTTCGCGAGCAAACCTCATTTTTGCTGTGAACGTCGCCGAGTTCATATCGCGGATTAAGCACAATGTCAACAGTCAGCCATGATTTTATCGAGGAATTCCCCACTTCCGCTTCCCTATCACACATGTTGATGGTTTGAAGAAACAACACGAAATGAATGTTCGCCAAAGGTGTTTGCCGTGTAGGGGATAATGCAAAGTTCGGCGAGCATGTTCGTCGTTTAGGCCTAGCCTTGAACTGGGATTTGAACCTAGACTTGAAAGTCTGGTGCGTATGGGTCGAAGCACAAACCCACATGGCCATTTTGACTTTCTTTCCTCTTTCTTTCCTTCTTTTTTTTTGCCGGAGGTTTTTGTAACCCTACACTGGAGCACTCAGACTTCAAAACTGGTTCATTGTACTGCCAGGCAGCAACCTACTTTTGCTAGAATTTCATAGTCCTTCGGAGGAGGACCAGCAGTCGCTTCTGTGATGAGGAGCCTACATCATAAGCTCTCATCAGCACCAAATAACTGCCACCTGATCCGAGCAAAGGCGGGACAATGGCAGAGGAAGTGCTCTGCAGTGTCATCGTCTTCTCCACAGGCGTCGCAGAGGATTCCATCACTTAGGCCAAGCACACTAAGGTGCTTGGCGAAGGTGTAGAGGCCGGTTAGTACACCGGTAAGTTGTCTGCAGTATTTTCTGTCAAGGGATAACAAGAAAGCCGTGGATTTCTTACAGACGTTGGGAAGCACGCGCTTGATCTGTCTACATCCTGGAGAGTCATGCCACCTCCGGTTGTGCTCTCGAGAGGTTGAACCAGCTATGGGAGCCCTGAACAAGGACGCAGGCAGTCCTAGACGTTGGGGAGCATGCGCTTGGTCTGTCTACATCCTGGAGATTCAGGCCACCTCCGGTTGTGCCCTCGAGAGGTCCAACCATCGATTCAAGCCCTAACCAAGGACGCAGGCAGTCCTAGACGTTGGTTCCCTTGATCTGTTTACATCATGAAGACTCAGGCCACCTCCGGTTGTGCTCTCGAGGGGTCCAACCATCGACAGTCCCAGCGTAGGTTCAGGTCCAGAGAATACCTCATCTGATTCTCGCCTAGCAAGTTCTTCGGCGATCTCATTGATCCCGTGGTGCCCAAGGACCCAGACAAGTCTTAGCGAATTGAAGCTACCGATCAAATTCAGAGAGGACTTGCATTCCTGAACTATCCTGGATACGATTGGATGGCGCAGTCGGTTAAGTGCCTGCCCCAAGTTTGAGGGGTCCCAGGTTCGAATCCCAGTAAAATCGAACCTGGTCCAGTCACCATTTGCTGTTGGGGTCAAATTAACGGCACTGGAGTAGGTTGCTACCTGGCAGTACAATGGACCAGTTTTGAGTCTGAGTTCTTCAGTAGAGCTTCAAAAATACTCCGAAAAAAAAGTCCTGGAAGTGGTTAAAGGCTTGAGCATGGCCTTAAGCACAGCTTGGCTGACGCTACAGACGCAAACACTTCACCCCTTCCATCTCTTCTTCACAACATAGCTCGTAGCCATTAGGATCGCATAGGTTTCCGCTTGGAAAACCGACGCAAATTTACCTAACGAGGTGTGCAGTCTAAAGTTGTCGCTCTCCACGAAGGCACCAGCACCAGATCCTTCATTGGTCGTGGAGACGTCTGTGAATGTTCGACCACAGCACATTTAGACCATGTTGGTCCATTGTGATACCCACAGTCAGACAACTACCACTGATCGACCGCTCCAGTGATAGTGATGTTAATTTGATCCCACGGCAAACGGTGACTGGGGACCAGATTTGAAAAACCGGATAAATGCGTATTAACTTTGCTTTCACTGGGATTCGAACCTGGGACCCCCCTAACTTAGGGTAGGCACTTAACCATTTATTTCAGCATTTTGTGACTTTTCCTTTTGACGCTTGAGGCCGGTGTGAACAGCAATCAACAAGCCTGCGTGTGCAGCCAGTCTTTTCAGAATTGAACTCAAGCAACGAATAATTTTTCTACGACTTGCTGTCCATATTCTTCTCATTCTTCTCAAAGCTGATGTATAGCAACGAAAAGGGGACGACGTTCAACATCGTTTTTCACAGATTAGGAGACTGTGATGTTCCTACAGGTCACATGATGAAGAACGCTTGCCCAAAAAGAAGATTTGACGACGATCCAAAGGCGTCACAGTACCAGATGCCATTGCAAACAGCATCTACTGCCCAGAGACCAGATTTCAGTACTCGCGATAACTTCCTTGAGCTGATATTCCATAAGGCATTCGTCAGTTTCCCCCACTCGAAGTGTCAATCGCGCAGCAGAAAAAGCGGCAGTGGAAACTGCCACTTCAAAGCAGAATGCATTTGAAAATCAGCAAAGTATCTCATAATAGCACTTCCTAAACAACCACTTAAGCTGATATATTTTTCTCTCTCTCTTCCACACACAAGCACACAGTCTCACAAGTCTCACGAGGCAGCCTTTGAAGTCTCCTCGGTCTGTAATGACCACCGAATCGCAAGGTAATTGCTATGATTTCCCCCGTCAAACAATCGAATAAAGTATGCCACTCAAGCGAAAGGAAAAGCCTGCGCCCCGACTCGTCGCTCTCTTGCCCAATTTGACGAGCGCCAAGTGTGCCGCCTAAAGGCATTCTAAACCCTCTCATTATGTCCTCAAGAAAAGAATCCGCACAGTAAATTGCACCTCATTACATTCGCAGAGAGTCACCATGAACATCGCTATGATGAAACGATTCCGTGTGTATCCTCCTTACCCCTTCCGAAGCGATGGCATAACATTGCTTGGATAGTGTACGCTGAGGTAGACTCTAACAATGCAACTCTGCTGTCAAAGGATTAGCGAGTATGTCGTCATCGTCAAGAGGGATGGCGCTTCTTTTCTTCGTATCGAATGTGTACTTTCACCGGGTCCTTGTTATTTTATTTGCTATACATCGTCGTCGGTAGTCTTTCTTTTCTTCGTTCTCCTTGAGGGTCGCAACCCATCATAACCACCACCACCGCCGCCGCCATGAACACAAATAGCAGGCATCAGCAGGGAAACCTTTTTTTTTGTTCAGTCGCTCGAAGTCAGTTCGAAGAAAGACGACAAATCAGCGGGGGAAAAAATGTCAATTATCCAACTACAGTCCCTCCTCGCTCGGTCTATTGATACATATTGTGTGGCTCCTTTGATTCCTCAACTCAATGGCTCCCTTCCGGGCCCACATCGATTTGTTTACGCCCATAAAACGATTCTCTGTATGTGGTTTTACGAAATTATAGCCCGCTAAAAATAATACGGACTGAAGAGAAAGATCTCCTCCTTCATTCAAGGTAATTACTTTGTTTATGGATTCATACCGTCTTTACTCATTTTGCTTTCCCCCTCTTCGAGGATAGTGTAAACAAATAATTTCTCATTTCCCCGACTTTCGTAAGCGGCAAGTGGCGTTTTTTTCTTTTTTCGTAATCCAATATTAATTTGTGTAAACAAATACGGGACCGATGTGGTTCAACTGTGGCACCCCTTCGCAGCTAATCTATGTGATTAATTAATCCGCGTTTGTTTCGCATTTGATTGAGTTTATCAATCACTGGTGAGTTGGGTGTGGGGGCCTGCCCTCTTCCGGCAAATGTCGCACGACGTGTGGGGATCGCAATTAGTATCGGCTTCTCATCGCTGATTAGCCAATGACAGGCCTGCTCCTGGGGGAGGGGGGGAAAGAATAACAATTGGGGAGGGAGGGATGCCTTTGAGTGTCTATTTGAGTCCAAGTCAAATGGAACTTGTGTGTCAAAAACGCACACACGTCTGACAGATCCGACATAGACCTCCTGCTCGAGATGTTCCTTTAAGTGCACAAACTACTTCTCGGAGAGAGATTTTGTTTTTTTTCTCCTCGCCTCTCGGAAGGTTAGACAACACCCAGGAATGCGTGTGTGTGTGTCTGTATTTTTTTGGATTTTTTATTTCCTTCGGTTTTTTTTTATTTTAAGAAAACAACAACCTATACGTCAGTCAATTTGAGGCTGAGGCTGAGCGAGAAAGTCATTGATCCTATGCTAGACGAAGTCTTTGTTATTTCAATCTCAGCGATAGCTAAATAAACAGATTCGAAATCGACTTTAGTGCGGCGTCGTCGACCGACGAATGTTTGGACGAATGTGGACACGATCGCTCTCGTGGTGCTTGGGCACGATCCCAGAGTTGGGCATTCGCAGTATTCCGTGCGGAATAGTTATGGACGCCGGCTGAAAGCCATAAAACTATGAGGGAAAACTAAACATAACTACACATTTCTGATTTTATTGCTGCTCTAAAATTTAGTTTAAATCTTTTGAATTACACTGAATTTCGAGTTGGAATGATCTCAATTTTAAGTGATCATGCGAATGGTGATAAAAACAATCCGTGAGCGTGTTCATGCGTGATGAGGATCTGTTGGTGATCCACCATCTGTGGGGGCGAGAGGGGTCAGGCGCATCGGATTTAGGTCGGTGATCGCAGCGGAGAGAGAAGTGATCTCTGGCGAAGGCGCTGCCAAGCTCTGACGGCAAATTGTGCTCTGATGGCCACTTTCAAGGGATTTTTGTGCAAATCCTCCTCAAATTCGTCATCAAATTGATCGTGGAAACAGTTGCGTGAGGCCCAGGTCCACCTCGGACTGTAGCGCCTTAAGAAGAAGAAGGTTTTTTTCCTAAAACAATCCGTGAGCGTGTTTATGCGTGATGAGGATCTGTTGGTGATCCACATTTGCGGCGGCGTGTAGGGGTCATTCGATTCGGATTTAGTTCGGTGATCGCAGCAGAGGAGAAGTGATCTCTGGCGAAGGCGCTGCCAAGCTCTGATGGTCATTTTCAAGGGATTTTTGTGCAAATCGTCCCTAAATTGATCCCCAAATTGATTGATCCACCAAAGACTGTAGCGCCCTAAGAAGAAGAAGGTTTTTTTTAGAAAAACAATCCGTGAGCGGGTTCATGCGTGATGAGGATCTGTTGGTGATCTACCATCTGCGGCGGCGAGAGGGGTTTAGGCTGTGTCAGGCGAATCGGATTTAGGTCGGTGATCGCAGCAGAGAGAGAAGTGATCTCTGACGAAGGCGTTGCCAAGTTCTGACGGCAAATTGTGCTCTGATGGCCACTTTCAAGGGAATTTTGTGCAAATTGTGCTCCGATGGTCACTTTCAAGAGATTTTTCTGCAAATGGTCCCCAAATTCATCATCAAATTGATCATGGAAACAGTTGCGTGAGGCCCAGGTCTGCCTCGGACTGTAGCGCCCTAAGAAGAAGAAGATTTTTCTAGAAAACCAATCCGTGAGCGTTTCATGCGTGTTGTTGGTGATCGACCATCTGCGGCGGTGAGAGGGGTTTAGGCTGTGTCAGGCGAATCGGATTTAGGTCGGTGATCGTAGCAGAGAGAGAGAGGTGATCTCTGACGAAGGCGTTGCCGAGCTCTGATGGCAACTTTCATAGGATTTTTGTGCAAATTGAGCTCTGATGGCCACTTTTAAGAGGTTTTTGTACAAATCGTCCCCAAATTCATCCACAAATGGATCATGCGTGAGGCCCAGGTCCACCTCGGACTGTAGCGCCCTAAGAAGAAGAAGAATTAGTTGTTTTTCTTAGAAAAAACCTGAATCATTCACCTTCTGGTCTGTGATAGAAAAAACCTTGAAAGTCTACATATGGAGGCAATCTATCCGTCGTCAGATAGTGCTAATCAGTCAAATCACTTAGAGTCTCTAATTTTGTCTCTTCTATTTGGGGAGGCAACTAATGATGGGTGCCATGGCACCAACATTCAGCAACTGACAAATTGACGTCAATTTGAAAGCGTTAATCGTCCCATTAGTGTGTCTGACTCAATTAAGACGGCCGATCAAATTGATCGGCTTAATCGAATTTTGGGCCAAAAACGTGACATGTTTGCCGAGAATAACAGCACAAAGCCCTTTTTTTTCCGATCTGCAGACGCAGACGCAGACGCTCGATGGCCCTGTGTCATACTACAGTCCCATGCAGTGTAACTGTATAACACCGTCGTCAGTGGATATTTACGAACGCTTTTAGCACGTTCCACGCGAAAAAAGGTGAACAAAAACGCTCTTCGAGCACGGGGAACGTGCTAATCACTTAAACTTGCATCGCGCCTTTGGCGAGGGCATCAAAACTAATCCATCCCATGGGCAGACGACGCGCAGGCGATATGCTCGTGTTGGACCCATTTGATGGCTAATCAAACACAGTCTCGAAACTTGTCACAGGCACCCACTTTGTTGCTGTTGTTGTGATTTTGTCTCCTGACTGTTTTTTTTTTGTTGCCTCTCTGTTTTCGAACACCCTTATCGGGTTGTTTAGAGTTTTCGCCAAAAATTATGGCCATGGCTCTGCAAATAGACTCACTGGCACTAGCAATTGGAGAGAGAGAGAGTACAGCAAACCACAAGCGACTGTGTATGGGTATGTGCGGCAAGATCGTTTTGGGGATCGCACAGAGGCGCAGATAAGCGCGCTGGCTGTGGCGGTGGCGGTGGCGGTGTTGGTGGCAGCGTCTACCCCCGGAGCCACCTCGATCTCAAAACATCGGCCGCTCTGGTGTAGTGTAAATTTGCACTTAATTACGGCCGTATTCTGTACTCGCCTCTAATCAGTACGGTAAACAATACCAAGTTTGGGAGCATACGACAACTCGAAGTGGCTGTGTATTTTGCGCACGTACGCAACTTTATGCTATAGTTAGCTTTTTCGAGGTCTCTCCACTCGATAGATGCGAGCCGATAGATAGCCACGGTTTTGTGTGTTTGAAAAATTGCACATAGATTATCCGAGACATATGGACTGTGAATAATGAGTGAGTAGTTGGGTTTGGCGTTTGACGTTTTGACGTCGCGGATCGGCGCGGAGGTTTCAGAATTTATGAGCATAATTAAGAGAGCATGTTATGGACTCCAAAGTCCACCACTGATAGGAGTGCTTTGCCATGGGTGTTATTGTCTGGGACATAGAGTGGAGATATGGTTGAAATGGGGAAACAAAACGAACACGGCGGCGGCATGGGCGAACTTATGCTCTTGGGGCATTTTGTCAGATGGCACGTTTTACAGTTAAGAGTTGTTTTCTAATTTTTAATGGAGCTTATCTTTTGTTTACGTTTCATTCTCGGTGCAAAATGAGGATTTTTGAGTTTAAAAATAGACCAGCCATGTGGAGCAGACGGTGGCCATGTGAGCGATGCGTGAGCATTTGACACTCTGCTGAGAAATGTGGCCTTAGCACATGCTGTCGCAACCTCCGGGGTTAGTTTAGCATGTTCGCACATGGATTTTGAGACGATTGAGACTGAAGAACAAGACGAATTATCGTCACGTATTCAAGAGAGTCGCGCTCCCATTGATGGGGTGTTATCAGGAAGGACGTGTGATTAGACACGGCCTACAAGAGGTCTTTGGATTCTTCGAGATTTCGTGGTGGAAGTCAGAAGTTCTGCCTCGGGGGTAACGACCTCGGAGCGAGCAACGGAAGCGACTGGATGGTGTAGTTGGTTAAGTGCCTGCTCCAAGTTAGAGGGGTCCCAGGTTCGAATCCCAGTGAAATCGATTCATGTTGCCGTTGGGATCACATTAACGGCGCTGGAGTAGTGCCTCAGAGCGAGCAAGGGGAGCGACTGGATGGCGCAGTTGGGTGAGTGCCTGCCTCAAGTTAGAGAGGTCCCAGGTTCGAATCCCAGTGAAATCGAATTTGGTCCAGCCTCCATTTGCCGTTGGGATCCACATTAACGGCTCTGGTGTAGTGCCTCGGAGCGAGCAGAGGAAGCGTCTGGATGGCGCAGTTGGTTAAGTTTCTCTAGAGGGGTCCCAGGTTCGAATCGCAGTGAAATCGAATCTGGCCCAGTCACCATTTGCCGTTGGGATCACATTAACGGCACTGGGGTAGTGCCTCGGAGCGAGCAAGGGAAGCGACTGGATGGTGCAGTTGGTTAAGTGCCTGCCTTAAGTTGGGGAGGTCCCAGGTTCGAACCCCAATGAAATCGATTCCGGTTGCCGTTGGGATAACATTAACGGCACATAGGGAGTACCTCGGAGCGAGCAAGCCAAACGCCTGGATGGCACAGTTGGTTAAGTTTCTCTAGAAGGGTCCCAGGTTCGAATCCCAGTGAAATCGAATCTGGCCCAGTCACCATTTGCCGTTGGGATCAAATTAACGGCACTGGAGTAAGTTGCTACCTGGCAGTACAATGGATCAGTTTTGAGTCTGAGTGATTCAAAAACCCTCGAAAAAAAAATAAAAATTGGAATACTTTTGCGTGAATTCTTGTGCAGAGTACTCACCTCATCAGATCATCGGAATGTCGCGGTCAGATCTGGCAAAATGACCTCCAAAACCATGCAGTCACTGTCAAGCCCAAACCACCGTCTCTGGTTTGAGATGGAAAAAGCCATGAAGCATTTATGTCATCCTGGGAACAGATGAGATTCGGCAGACAACCGCAACCACCCAAATCCGAACTCAACCTTGCGTGAACCCAGGTCTGTATTTGATGCGGTTTCTGTCGCCCGACAAAACAAACAAGACACGAACAACATTCTCATCCGAACCCTGACCACCACGACACATTGTTGCTCCTTTCCGCCGAATTCCTTTGTTCGCTCGGATGAGGCCCTTTTGTTTCAAACACATGCGCCCCCCCTCCGCCATGAATAAAAATATAAGCGAAAAACTGTCATTGTGTACCTTTGATTTAATGCTGAGCCATTTTTTGCGTCCCCTCGAATGCAAATTGATATGCAGCGTAAAAAATCTCCCTTACACGTCTGCGAGTGGGAAAAAGAGGAGCAGCAAAAAAACTGAATTCCCTTTGGGTAGGGTTTCGAAATTCGTTTGATTCCGCACCGACACCGACTGGCCCGACACGAACGCGAGGCGCAGGGGGAGAGTTCGCAATTCGAGAGGCATTAATTTTTCATGTCGTGCTGGTGAATTTAATTCCATCGCAAACAGGAGTGCATGTCCTGTTGCCTTAAATTCATGCGAACATCCCTTAGGTGGAGAGCGCCTCTCGGCACGATGTGCAACTGGCCTGCGTTACCTCCTTAACGTGCAGCGAGGGGCTGCGACCAATTATCGGGAAACGAGTCCGAGAGCATAAACAAACAGGATTCAATTAGCCAGATACTTACGCGCTCTCCTCCAGCACGGATGAGCGAAAACAAACGCAAATTAGTCCACAGTCACTCGTTTAGCGATACCGATGCGAATACTTGCACCACCATCCTCCCTGCTCCCTCCTTGAGGGTAAGTATGTGACAAATGGAGCGATCTCTTGTCACAAAACAGCAACACAACTCGAACAAACAGACGGCACAGAGGCAGAAGACAGAAATAAAAGGAAAACCGATATCAACGCGCGGAGCGGGCTTACAGCGACCGTGTGTCTGTTGTGTAGTTGAGGTTGCGAAAAACTACACTTCATGGCTTTGCGGGCACGTTCGATGGACACGTGAATGAAATGATATGGAACAAATCGAAATTGGTAAGTAATGAACATGTGTATCTTATGTATCTCGAGTGTATCTAGTACGAGCGAAGGCTTTCGGTTGTCGCTTCCTTGACAAGAAGGCAATGTGTTTGCGAAATGAAATGAAAGAAAATAAACACAAAATTCAAGTGCCGTCATGAGGGTTGTGTGTATCTACGAATTTCCTTGAAACTTAAGTTTCTATCAGTCTACCGACTTTAAATAGATTTCACCTTGGGAATCAGATAGCAGCAGGAACCTTGAAGTGAAGTGAAAAAAAACAAAAATGGGAACGCCAAACACAGCGCCTCTCTCCCTTGGTAACAAGGCGCGATAACAAGTGCTTTGATGCTGATCAGAATCTAATCCGATCTACAGAAAAATGCTTGCGATTATGAATTCGTTTTTGAATTCTCAGAATGATGTTAGGGATATCGGATTCTCAAGAAGGGAGAGTGGCCTTTTGGGGGCTGAGTGATGCAGGTATCTCTGGAGAGTACTTTGCACCAAATCAGCAGGAAGTTTGGCTCAAATCGAATCAATTTTCCTGACCCAGATCTTTGTGAAGTTCAAAACTGGTCAGTTCTACACGACCTCCACACTCAACTTTGACAAGCCACAGTTTCTAGACCAGGCGTCGCCCGGACATAAAACCGCCATTTCTGGTGTGCTGTTGACCTGAATTTTCATCGACGTGAGTTTCAGACAATTCGATTTTCCACCCCAAAAAAATCCAAGGCTAACCACTGCAATTTCGATGCGGTTCTGAAGCCCTGGCCTTGCAACTTTGACAAGCCACAGTTTCTAAACCAGGCGTCGCCCGGACATAAAACCGCCATTTCTGGTGTGCTCAAGACCTGAATTTTCATTGACGTGAGTTTCAGACAATTCGATTTTCCACCCCAAAAAAATCCAAGGCTAACCACTGCAATTTCGATGCGGTTCTGAAGCCCTGGCCTTGCAACTTTGACAAGCCACAGTTTCTAAACCAGGCGTCGCCCGGACATAAAACCGCCATTTCTGGTGTGCTGTTGACCTGAATTTTCATCGACGTGAGTTTCAGACAATTCGATTTTCCACCCCAAAAAAATCCAAGGCTAACCATTGCCATTTCGATGCGGTTCTGAAGCCTTGGCCTTGCAACTTTGACAAGCCACAGTTTCTAAACCAGGCGTCGCCCGGACATAAAACCGCCATTTCTGGTGTGCTGTTGACCTGAATTTTCGATCCATGTGCATTTTATAGGAATCCGATGACCTTCGATTTTTTCCCCAAAAAAAAATCATGGCCGTCAATTTTCAGCTCAGTCCCTGATTTTTTTGTATGAATTCCAAGGGGGGATTCGTTATCTGGCACCACAGCCTGGAACCTGGAGTCTGTAAGAGTGCCTTCCGTTAGTAGTCTTGACGTGGTCATTATCCTGCATCCTCAAACCGTAACGTGTTCCATTTCACACTCCCGCCATAGGCCCCATTACCGCTGTCAGTTTCGCGTCCACGTGCACATTCCTGTGAATAGGCCAACAAAGAGCGCGCTAATAGGCCCCGAATGGCCGCAAAGAATTCGCAGCAAGCCCCATGCGAAAATCTTCATTCCCCAAAGTACCCACACCCGTTGGCGAACCATTCTTTTGCGCTCCTCCTCTGTTTGCCAGTCCAATTTTCACCCCACCTCTAGATAGATTGTTACATTGTTCGCCAGCGCGAATGAAAAGCATCTGTGTTGCCTTTCATGTTAGTTGCATATTATGGACTCCTCCAGTTTGCCGTGCGAATTAGCATGCCTCTAGTCGTGATGATAATTAGCCCATTATCCGTATCATGAAGCATGCAAATGATTGCTGATATCTACGCGCTTCCTGAATGGACTCCTGTCCCACTCTCCCCCCCGAAGCGCTGCCAGATTGATCGATGGATAAGATTGTTCTCCTTAATATAATTTACCAGATCGTAAACAATTACGTGCTACGAATCCCACTCAGCCATTAGAACACGCGTACTGCTGCTTGACATTTTTTTTTGGTTTTGCAAAACAACAAAAACAACGCCCATTCGAACAGCAGAAGAATGCGCGTCTCATCATGGTCATGGTGGTGTCCCGCGCGACACACATGCAACCGAGCACATGGTCACCTCATGTTCCACGGCTTGACGCTTCCATGCCGATTCCACGAGCTCGGAGCTCGCAGCTCGCAGCTCCTTCTAATGTTTGTTTTAGCAAAATCACATAAATTTTTGAAGCAATCCGGAAACGTATAAAAAACCAGATACATCGCGCAGATACGTTCGTTTAATGAATTTATGGTCCCCCATATCAATTTTTTTGTTCGCCTCTTTGTTGTCTTCGCTTCAGATTGGAGATCGGGTGCTGCTTATGCTTCGCGCGATGCTTGGGAAAGAAACTCCGAGAGAAATCAACTTCTCATCGCATCGTCGTTTAGTCATTTAGATAATTTTTTTTTTATTTTCATTTTTTTTTTGTGTGTTTATAATGGCCACACGCGAATCATCAGACCCGGGCCCCTGGCGTCCCGTCCGGATGCCGCATTGTCACACCCACTTGGTTGGAGCAGGAAAATTTCCATGGACTCGTCAGGTTGTGGACACATTCGCCGTGTGCTTTAGTGTGTCGAAAACAAAATTCAAATTGCGGTGTCAAACACCTCGTTTGGGTGTATTTAGAGCTTTCTGTTTGCAGTCTCCGGCGGGACCGGCGGGACCCGCGCTGGGCTGGATTGTATATCGATTTGAATTAATCGATAACCGTTGGACGGTGGTGCGGGGGGGGGACGACTCGTATTTGTATTTTTGCGAGCGCCACTGTGAGCCGCCCCCCGCACCCTCAACGATCGCTCAACGAACAAGTTGGGGCTTTGTCTGTGTCTGATCCGATGTCAGTTGGCTGTTTCATCAGCCTGCCTGCCTGCCATATGGACGATGGTGATGATGTCAGGTTGGATTTTGGATTCCGAATTGGATTTGTCAACTACGCCATTGTTGGGCTGTGTGGATCTACATGTATAAATTCATGAAATTAATTTGAAAAACGCGCGTTATGTTTATGTTTACAGAAGCCATGCGAAGCTAAATGGGGCTAGCCCGAGTCATCTTGTTTTGGTTTGACAGCCTCTGCGCTGTGCTCTGTGCTCGGTGTTGTTCAGTGAGTGAGTGAGTGTTCAGCAAAAGCGGAGCGGCGGGGGTGGGATGGAAGCACGTTTTTTCGACACACGCTTTGCCAGAGAGATCATCACTCAGTGGCATAATGGGAAGTGTCAAAGGTTCTCACCGAGATTGTTTCGGGAAACTGGTTGCTGGCGGATGTGATGATCGGTGCAATGTGCAAAGGCGCTAGACACGTGCTAGCTTCCGAGGTTGCGATGATGTGGTCTTGAAAGATCAGACAATGGGGAGGTTGTGAGAAATCAACGATCCGGTTGTTTGTGACAAAAATGTCGAAGGGGACGGCATTGGCACTGAATATGGAGATTCAGTGGCAAAATTTGAGAAGAAATTCCACAGCACTTTCATTTTTTCGGTCGAATGTGGACCAGCAGGGCTCTTGATTGAGCAGAGAATGGCTAGAGGCAGACAAGGGAGCAGATTACGCTCGTCTTCCCGAAGACTTTGCCTGCGTCGGCAGCGCCACATTCCGATCAGAGGCTTTTCGATGCAGAACGAGACAGAAAAAAACAGCAACACTCAGACCGATTTAAAGCAGAGCAGAGCTTTGCTCTTGATTGAGCTGATTCTAGCACATTGCCTTCCAGAGAAGGTGCAGAGGATGGTCATGAGGCAGAAAAGGAAACACAAAACGCTCGTCTTCCTAAAAAAATAGCCTGCGTCGGCAGCGCCACATTCCGATCGGAGGCTTTTTGATGCAGAAAAAACAACAACACTCAGACCGATTTAAAGCAGAGCAGAGCCTTGCTTTTGATTGAGCTGATTCCAGCACATTGCCTTCTGGAGAAGGAGCAGAGGACGGTCATGAGTCAGAAAAGGGAGCAGACTACGCCTGCATTGGCAGCGGCTCATTCCGATTGGACGCTTTCCGATGCAGAGCGAGAAATTAACGATTCGCTTGTCTGTGAATTTTTTGACAAAAACGTAGGAAAGTAGAAGCGGTCGGAATTGGCACCCAATTTGTAGATTCAAAGTCAAACGAATTCCACATCCCTTTCATTTCCTCGATCAAATGTGGATCAGGAAGGCTCTTGATTGAACAGAAAATGGCCACGAGGCAGAAAAGGGAGCAGATTACGCTTGTCTTCCCGAAGAAAAAGCCTGCGTCGGGAGCGGCTCATTCCGAGCGGAGGATTTTCGCTGCAAAACGAGGAGTTAACGATTCGGTTGTCTGTGAGTTTTTTGACAAAAATGTTGGAAAGAAAGACTTCCGAGGCGTGCCTTGGTCCGCTTGATAGACGACCGCTTGGCAGACCCAGGACGAGATGGTTGGACCAAGTTCAAACATTCGCCTGGTTGCGCTTGGGCATAGCTTCTGATGAGTTAGAGTCAATGGCGGAGGATCGAGTGGCCTGAAGATCCCTCATGCATACATTGCCCCCGCGACCCCCCCTTAGTGGAACATGCGGGTCACTTAAAATGAGATGAGATGAGATGTTGGAAAATGGAAGGGGCCGGCATTGGCTACCAAAATGGATATTCAAAGCCACAATTCGGCAACAAATTCCACACCACTTTCATTTCTTCGATCAAATGTGGATCAACAAGGCTCTTGATTGAGCAGAGAATGGCCACGAGGCAGAAAAGGGAGCAGAAAACGCTGGTCTTCTCGAAGAAATAGCCTGCGCCTCGTTTTGTTGCCTTTCTTGGATAAGCATGCGACCGCACCAACGGCAGCGGCTCAACCTCGGCTTTTCGATGCAGAACGAGACAGAAAAAAGAACAACACTCAGACCGATTTAAAGCAGAGCAGAGCCTTGCTCTTGATTGAGCTGATTCCAGCACATTGCCTTCAAGAGAAGGTGCAGAGGATGATCATGAGGCAGAAAAGGGAACAGAAAACGCTCGTCTTTCCGAAGAAATTGGCTGTGCAGCGTCAGCGGCTCCTTCCGATCAGAGGCTTTTCGATACCTCGGTGTAGGAAACTAGAAGCGGTCGGCATTGGCTTTCAAAATGGAGATTCAAAGTCGAAGTTCGGCAACAAATTCCACATCACTTTAATTTCTTCGATTAAATGTGGATCAGCAAGGCTCTTGATTGAGCAGAGAATGGCCACGAGGCAGAAAAGGGAGCAAAAAACGCTCTTCTTTCCGAAGCAATAGCCTGCGTCGGCAGCGGCTTTTATTGTCCTTCTCGGATAAGCATGCGACCGCACCAACGGCAGCGGCTCAACCCGAGGCTTTTCGATGCATAACGAGACAGAAAACAAAACAACAACACCACTCAGATCCATTTAAAGCAAAAATCGCAGTAAAATCCAACGTTTCTTGAATGAAATCAACAACAAAACAACTTCCCTCGCATCGAGCATGTTTTCCTAGAACGAATGCCAAGTGTCTGCACAGCAGCCACAGCCAAGGCGCCCCCGACTTTCATCACACACACACATCGCGCGACCGCACATTTCTCGCAATTGCACCACACAATGAATTTACAAAAGCCACCGCCAACCGATCATCAGCGGATAATGAAATGCCCGCTTACCAATCCTCCGCCTGCAGATTGGTCAATGTTTATCTCGTAAATAACTAGCGCGGTTCTTACGCACGCACGCTCTGGGTGTTGGCCAAGATGTGATCATCGACTTCTGTTTGCAGAAGACAAACCGGGAAGAATCGCATCAGCCGACGGTGAAGCGGCTTTCTTTTGAGCGTCCTTGCATCATGCTTTTATGCTTCTACGCATTTGTCTGGGGCGGGCAGAGATTGCCGAGGAATGCCAGAAAATCAGAAAATACGCCAGCAGCGCATGTAACCCAGTTTGATAAGGCGGCTACGAGTGCCACCTTAGACGCGCTGTGTACCCGCAAACGTAAACAAAACTATTCTCGCCCCAAACGGGCCCCCTCGTCGCTCGAGTCGAGCACAACAATCGCGAATCAATTAGACGCAAGCAAAAAAAAACGAACAAGAACAAGTATCTACGAGTATGTTTCGCTTGTACTTTTTTTTTCGTTGCCGCTTGACGCGCAGCAGATAGAGATACATCCTCGGCAAATAAATTTTGTTATTTTCCGCTCTCGTTTCCCCCAATTAGATTCCATAAATACCCTCCTCGGCTGTCAGCGTTTTATCTGACCTAATTTTTTGTTTTCGCATATCGCTCAAATATCTTGTGGGTCCTCGTCTCGGCACGCCGCGCCGCGCCGCTGCCCGGCCAAGCCAAAGAGCAAATGCGTGCTACGATATACTCGTAATCCCCAGAGAGCCTTCAAATTGGCAAAAGTGTTCTTCGTTATCTCAGCGCTTCAACTGAACGAGAAAACGAGCCGAACACCGAACAAAAAAATAACAAAAATGAAAAAAGATACTGATTAAGATGAAAGACAAAATTTTGTGTGCTGAGCCTGCATGCAAATCGGATTTGAGGAGTTCCCTTTGCGCGGTGCTTCGCGGTCGGCTTATCAAGACCGCGAACTCGGCGGGGGGAAGAGCTTTGGGCCACGGTCCGAGAGGGACACTCGCTCGCTCGGTATTTATCCGTAAGCACTATGAAATGGCAACAACACCATCGCGCGAGTTGTTTATTTACTTTTGGGAGAAGTTTATTTGCTTTTCCTTTTTTCTCTGTTTTTTGTTTAAACTCCGCCTGTCACGGTGACTCATCAATCATGGGGTAAAGTTGATGGAGGGACGGAGCTGAAGTCGCGGCTTAGGCGCGGATAGTTCGTTTCAGTTGACGATGACGGATAATTGTTTGGCC
Organism: Myathropa florea; assembly: GCA_930367185.1. Lineage (NCBI taxonomy): Eukaryota > Metazoa > Arthropoda > Insecta > Diptera > Syrphidae > Myathropa > Myathropa florea. Next base: position 45,562,347 of record OV884005.1, on the reverse strand, counting down.
ATCGAGTGTGTCTATCTGCCTGGCTTCGGGGTGGAATGCCTATCACTCGGTGGACTGCACACCGAATGGCGCAGTGGACAGTGAAGTACAGATCACCGATCGATCGACCTCAAATTGCTATCTAAACGATTTATTATATTTTAATGCCATTTGAATGGTTCGGTTTTGAGGTGGTATCTTATCTTGGATACACGAGCGTATGGTATATCGAATGTAAACAAGGCGCTGGTCTAGGATGTGCTCGTAAATTAGAGGGCTCATCGGGGACTGATGCCTGTTGTCGTTGGGCCTGAATGATGTACTATCTGCTGGTGCTGGAAGGTTGGTATTTATGATAGCGGAGCTGTCGTAAACATGCCTTATGAATGGCATCTTTGTGTGGGAATGGGAATGTCTCGTGCCTTGTATCTCGCTCGATTTGTTACTGACAATGATACGGGGGCAAATGCTTGTCAGCTTGCCGACATATCGAGAGGAATGTGCGACAGCGAGTGATGCATAGAACTGCGGACAAGATTAATGCGTTGCACAATCTATGGTGGGCTGGGTAAGATCGGCAGACTGGACACAGGACTTCAGCACGGGAGCCTCGAACTGAAACAACAGACTCTCCAGAGAGAGAAGATCAGATCGGATAAGATCGGATCAGATCACTTCAAAAGGATTTAAAACCTTCAGAAAGCGAAGGTCTTAGGTTAGGTTAGGTTAGGGGGCTGCTAGTGTTGATCCATTGTGATACCTGCAGTCAGACTACTACCACTGATCGACTGATCGACTACCACTGATCGACGTGCTGCTAATTGGATCCCAACGGCAAGTGGCGACTGGACCAGATTTGAAAACCCGGATAAAAGCGTATTGACTTTGCTTTCACTGGGATTCCTGGGACGCCTCTAACAGGCACTCACTTAACCAACTGCGCCATTGAGTCGTCTCGAAGCGAAGGTCTTCTGGGGACTGTATCTCTTTCTAGGTTAGGTTAGGGGGCTGCTGGTGAACTCACCAGCACACTTAGACCATGTTGGTTCATTGTGATACCCGCAGTAAAGCCTTCAAAGTCGTCCTACGCCCCGGTCTATCAGACTCATGCATCAAGGCTTTCTTCAGGGCCGCGTTAATGTTCGCCGTGCCCGGAGAGAGCGCGCTGCAGCAGAGCAGGACTGCAGCTGCCGATTGGACGCTTCCACAGATGGATGGCGGATGCCAGGCTTGGAAAGTTCATCCACGAGTACGCCGCGGTGTACCTGTGCGCCGGCATGAAGAACCTCCTCGAAGAGATCCTTCTGCTGTGCTTCTCGTGGGACACATCCACGTCGTTGACTGCCACCGGCTTGAAGCACGCGATCGCCAGCTCAGACGACCTCCACGTCGTTGACTGTCACCGGCTTGGAGCACGCGATCGCCCGCTCAGACGACCTGTACGTCGTTGACTGCCAACGGCTTGGGGCACGCGAACGCCACCAGGCCACCTCTGGGGTCTGCCGCAGCCATCCGCACATCTGAATGCGAGCCAAGTCGCCTCCGGGGCCTGATCTTGCCGCGCTAGGTCAGCCAGACATACACCGGCTCTCATCAGAATTGCAGCGTCCAGCCCTGCCTCCTCACCACGTGCGTGGGGAGCATCATTGAGCTCAAGGATCTGGTGTCCAGAGCAGAGCTGAAGTTTCAGCACACAATCTTCTCGAATTCGCCCATCACAGCGCTTTTCTACTTCATGCGCTGCTCTCAGCTGGAGCACAGCGAGGCTTGGAGTTTTTTTTATTTTTATTATTAAGCCCCGCCCTCTTACCCCTTCCCCCTCTTCGAAAAATTCGCCGGGAAACACCTAGGAGCTCTGCTACGAGCGCGCCTATGTCGTCCTGTCGCCACTGGTTGAGCGGCTGAGGGTCTCCACGCACGCAGAGTACCGAACTACCGAGTACCACTCCACGCACGCCGAGCATCGAAACGCCCCCATGATCGACAAGGACGACGTCATGTAATCCGCCCGCCTCCTTTTGCCTGGGGTGCATTGCCCCACGCGAGCAGTGGGCCACGACGAGGAGCTGCCCCACGCGAGCGGTGGGCCACGACGAGGAGCTGCCATCAAAGAAGACCCTCTTCGGGCACAGCACGCCAGCAGTGAACACCAGCGCCACGGAAAATATTGCAGACATGGGTCGCAGAGCCACACTGGCGCTAGCCTTCAAACTGATGCTGACTGGGCAGGCCGACCTCCTGGCGCAGGCTTCAACCTTGCTGCCGCCCACCACGCGATACCACACCCTGAACCACGTCGGCATGACCGCCCTGATGATAGCCAGCATACTGAACGACAACACCGCCATTCAAGCGCTCCTGGACGAGGTTTGCGATCCCAACATGCAGTTGGCTCGTCCGACTGTCCCGCTATACACCCCGACACACAGCACTGGACGGCACTCACATTCGCCGCTTGCAAGTCCAACTTCTAGGCTCTGCGCATGCTCCTCGACCGCGGAGGCATAGTCGAGAGCGGTGCTCGTGATAGTGTCGTTACTTTGATCCCAACGGCAAGTGGCGACTGGATGAGGTTTGAGGTTTGAAAATCCGGATAAAACCGTATTAATTTTGTTTTCACTGGGATTCGAACCTGGGACCCCTCGAACTTGGGGCAGGCACTTAACCAACAGCGCCATCCAGTCGTAAATTTGTTGATTGCTCTCAACCTGGCGAGATGACAGCAATGATTCCTGTAAATGCACGGGTCAAGTTGATATACAGCCTCCTCGTGGCGCCCTCTGGATAGCCGGATAGCCTCTATAGCAACCGCGTCCACGTTTTAGGTGGCGAACCCAAGTGAGAAGTCGTTGATTCTGGATGAGGAAGTTCGGAGTTGATTTCTGGGCCAAATTAGAAAAACCGGATAGAAGCGTATGAACTTTGCTTTCGATGGGATTCGAACCCGGGACCGCTCTAACTTAGGGTAGGCACTTAACCAACTGCGCCATCCAGTCGCTTCCTTTGCTCGCTCCGAGGCACTACTCCAGTGCCGTTAATGTTATCCTAACGGCAAATAGTGACTGGACCAGATTTGATTTCACTGGGATTCGAACCTGGAACACCTCTCATTTAGGGCAGGCACTTAACCAACTGCGCCATCTAGTCGTCTCGAAGCGAGACTGCACCTGTTTCCAACATCCATCCTCATTTCAACACCTGGACTGTGTTAATGTTGCCGCAGAAAGACATCAAAGCCCGCTCAAAATCCACCTCATATCGGAGTTCCGCACACCCCAACAATCCAATCAAAAGCCAATGGGCAGTGGCCGCCAGCAGAAAAACACAAACAATCATTACGAGTGTGTTCTATCAAAAATTTACGTGAGAGTAAACAGCTCACCGTAATCAATTTACGTCAATAAGTTTATATTTGGCTGTTGTTGTGCTGAATGAAGGGCACACATTTCTCATTCTCATTCTATTTCATTTTCCGCTCGCAGTTTGTGTTGGCTGGTTTTTTGTGCGAAACGAACGAAGGCAAACATAAAAACGCCCAGAATGTGTGTATCCCTCGCCCAAAAGGAAACATCATTGTTTCTTTCAAAAATTTACATTTCTAATTTTTCAAATTGGCAGTATCCTCCCCTTTGGGGATGGCCGGGGCCACTTGATAGGCTCCGAATAGACGAGCGTTGAAGAATGGCAAACGTTTTGTTCCGTTATGTAATCTATCTCAATTTCAAATCCATAACAAGAAAGTATGCCCCCCACATGAGCGGGCGTCAGCTGCAGGAAAAAAAAACACGAAAAGACCCCAAAATGTATCAACGCAAAGGAAAATAATGAAGCCAAGCGGCGGAGAGACGCAAGGGGGGGGGGGCACAGAAAAAAGGAGAAAGATACACGAAGAAGCTCTGTGAAAAGAACTGAATTTTCAATCTTTTTTTTTCGGTCGTTTTGCCTCTTCTTTAGCACCACAAAACCACTATTAATCATGTCAGCATCGCATCTGTGCAGTGAGGATGGATAAAGATACAAATACATCTTTCGTTTCGCGAAGTCGAGTGGGGGACAACAACCAGCACTCCTTCAGCGCGCTGAAAGATAGACACTCAGTCAGACAGAAAATCTTAAAAATCTGTATCTAACCCGCTGTCGAAGTGACTAATGGTGGGAAAATACACGACAAAAAATGTACCAAAAGACTCTTGGATACAGAGCAAATTATTTTGGCAGAGGTCACTGACAACCGCGAGAGAAACAAGTCGCTTTCCATGGAAGCACACAGTTACTAGGGCCGATAGGGATCTCCCTCGTCTTGCCCCCCGATAAGGGGGCACTCGAACACCGATGACGATTGATTAATCCATCCATTCGCCGATTGGGAATCTAATTAATTTCGATTCAGCTACGAAAACAGTGTGAGTAGACCCGCTCGCGAGCGGACAAACATCATCAACTCCCAGCTGTACGGTGTTCGCATCTATTTTCGCAACACTGACCGTGATTATTATTCCCTCAGTGCGATGCGATGCAATCACCACTGCCACTGTGCAGCTTACGAAAACCTTTTTGTTGTTTTGTTTTCCTCCGCCTTGTTGCGGTTGACTTTGTGCGGATTGTAAACTTTCTTCGGATGAGTCAGAGACTAAAATCGGTGTGACTCTTCGGCGCAAACAAGATTATCACACTCTAAATGACTGAAGCGGCCAACAACAACAACAACAACGAGGAGAGTAATAATTTTATTTTGTTTCAAAGCACATTTGTTGGCTGTTTGTTTTTGCCGTTTGCCGGGGGGGGGTAAGACTGCCGCTAGTAACGGCCGACTTGTTGCTAACCGCGGAAAAGATAGTTCACTCGAGGTCAGCTCGGCTGTAGATACAACATGCAGTCATGAGTTTTTGCTTCACTTGAGTCTTCAAGCTGCTCTGGCCCTATCAGTTATGTTGGGGATTGAGTGGCGCCAGGCGCGGGGCTCCCTTTCGGGTTCCGATGAAGAACATGTGCTCGCCTCCGCTGGACAGAGATTGGAGGTTACACATGTTCACGCTCAGGCACGAGTGTGTTCCGCTGATAGGAGGCGAAATTATTTACATTTCGTTTCGATTTTTGGCCTGCGCTGGTGTGCCCCAAGGTTGACCGAGTAGGCCGCGCTCGTTCACAGTCGGGGTGTGGATAAAATGTGTTGTTGTTCCCTCGTAAATGTCATAATTTAATTGTTTCGTGAGATCCATAACTAGATTCATGGAAATTTGGGCAGCCCAAGAGCCGGCCTTGAGTGGGTCTATCTCAACACGGAACATCTCTGGCAGATATGATTAATCATGTTTTGATTTTGCTTCTATCATTCACGCATACATCGTGTAAACGTGAGTTACATGAGCGCTCACGGTGTTGTGAAACCCCGAGATGGGGCAAGACGAGCTGACAAAAAAGTCGAAATTATCATGAAGCTCTCGGGGAGGTGGGAATGCGATGCAGATGTGTGATTTGGATACAAATTGCGGTAATTAAACGGCATGTGACGTTGCTACAGCTACGGTTATGTCTGTTGTCGCTCTTAAGTGCAGATCAGTGGATCGAGATGGATGATCGGTAGAGTCGATGGTTTGTGATCCAGATTTTTTATGCGCGAGGGTGCGGTTTGATGAGCGTGCATAAAGCTCCGTGGTGAAGAAGTCTACGTTGCGTTTGAGTGTGCATCTTTTTTTCGGACACTGGAGCACTCAGACTCAAAACTGGTCCATTGTACTGCCAGGTAGCAACCTACTCTAGTGCCATTAATTTGATCCCAACGGCAAATGGTGACTGGACCAGATTCGATTTTACTGGGATTCGAACCTGGGACCCCTCGAACTAGGAGCAGGCATTTAACCAACTGCGCCATCTAGTCGCTTCACTTGCTCGCTCCGAGGCACTACTCCAGTGATCCCCACCGCAAATGGTGATTGGACCAGATTTGATTTCACTGGGATTCGAACCTGGGACCCCTTTTAACTTGGGGCACGCACTTAACCAACTGCGCCATCTAGTCGCTTCCCTTGCTCGCTCCGACGGCACTACTCCAGTGCCGTTAATGTGATCCCAACGGCAAATGGTGACTGGACTGGATTCGATTTCGCTGGGATTCGAACCTGGGACTCCTCTAGAGGCACCTAACCAACTGTACCATCCAGTCGCTTCCCTTCCTCGCTCCGAGGCACTACTCCACCAGTCCGTTAATGTGATACCAACGGCAAATGGTGACGATTTCATTGGGATTCGAACCTGGGACCCCTTTAACTTGGGGCAGGCACTTAACCAACTGCGCCATCAGTCGCTTGTGCATCTTGATGTTGTCGTACCAGGATCTATGAGCTGTACCAGGATGTGGTCGTAGTCCGGAAGCCAAAAATCCGTCGACTGCCTTGGCTGGGCCACATCGAGCGCATGGACAACAACGCTCCAGTTAAGAGGTTCTTCGAGTCCGAGCCTCCTGGTTCGAGAAGGAGAGGAAGACCGAACAAAGACCAAGTCATTGCGGACGTTAGACAGCTTGGTCTTGACGACTGGAAGCAGCGTACCCAGGACCGTCAACGATGGAAGGCAGCGGTATCTCAGGCTCAGACCCTGCATAGGCCTGTTAAGTAAGTAAGTCTATGCGTTACCTTTTCATTCGAATACCTTTACAGATCACACCAAATCCGAAGACGATTCAGTCTCCCTTCGCCGTTCCCCATCTGCCTGGCACAGAGCTCATCGTAAGTGCGCTTTGACAGCGATAATTGACGTAAATTTATCACCCACTCGAAGTTGCAAGCAAATACGAGTACGTAATCACCTTCAAGCCAAAGGTCTTTTACCTCAGACAGAAAACAAGCTGAGCCGCAGCTAATGTGTGCAACTGACAAGTCTCTATGACAACCCCTGTGTGCATGTGTGGAACGCAGAGTCTGTCACCCGTTGCCGGTTCGCTAACAATAAAATTGCTCTCAACCAATCTTAAATTGCTTCAAATTAAATTAAAAACACAGAAAGATAGAGAGAGAGAGAGAGAGTGAGAGAGAGCACCTCCCCCTGGCCCTCTTCCGCTGACGGTCATCAAGCGGAATTGCACTTAGCAACAGCGCTCGAGAGCGGAGAGCACTTTTAGATAATCAAAGTCACTGAAACTGAAACAAACAAATTGAAAATAATTCGCCAAACGCACGGTCCGGTGAAAAACAAAAAACTGCAAACTTTTGTCAAAAGGCAGGCAGGGGGGGGAGTGCTGATGACAGTGGTGCGCTGGTGGAAGGGGGGCTGGCCCAGCATTGTCACTGAGTTGACGATTGTTTGCAATTGCAACACGTCTCCACACGGTGTGCACGTTGACGTTGACCGTGCGTTAATTTGTCAACAAAAAAACAAAAACAAAACGAAATTGTATCTCAGCTCTGTCACAGGGCGCAAGCTAGTCAGTGCTTGGGGTGCAGTGACGTGCGATCATTTCAAGAATGTTTGATGCGATTTTGCACGTAAGCGCGGAGCATCTAGCTCACCCTCGGCCGCGATTGCATCAGAAAGGTGCAACGCTTAAGGTGGACTTAAAATGGCGCCCGATCTGAGGAGTTGGGGCGTGGGCTCCTTTCTGTGATATCGCGGCAAGGTTGTTTCGTGTGTTTGATGCCTTTTAGGGCCTGTGGGGTGATGCGGATTTGAAGTAAGTTATGGCTCTCATCTCACGCGCAAGTGTCTCCTGCTCAACAAGTCGGCGGGCAGCAGTCGATACACGGACGTCCCGTGTCACCGTTTGAAGGTCACACACCACACCATTCACCAGCAACAAACAACTTCCAGACTCTGTCATCTGCCAAATTGGATGGCAAACGTCTAGCGCAAATCAATTATCCATTCCGCCACCTGGCCAGCGACCACATGTGCGCTACTCAGGCCAGCACAGTTGCCAAATCAAATAATCTCAATGCACGCCAAAACAATTAAGTTCTCTAAAATGGAAAACATTTTGAGTTCAATCAACACACACCGCCATCATTGCACATCCGATGCGAACCGGTTATGGCCATAGGCCACAGCAACCTCTCCGGCTTCGAAGCATCCCGAAGCAAGCCAGCAACCAGCACCAGCTACGTACGGTTAGATCCCAACGCAATTAAAGTTGCCATAGCCATAGACTCTCGGCCGAATCTGGTGCCTAATTGCCAAATTTACCACCCAAACTCCAGTTGGGGCCGATTGCATACGTAATTTGTAAATCGAAGGCAGAACGTTCCAAACGTCCACCACCACCACCGCAGTCCATAGAGTGTGTCTGTCTGGCCGTCCACCATCCACCGTCCACCGCCCGCCGTCGGCCGCAATGATGCCCGAAACCGGCCCAAAACCATAAAGTTTAGAAAATGTTCAATAAATTATTTTCCTTGCAGTAATCTGCAACCGAGCCTCGGACTGGGTCTGGGGCTGGGCTGGGCCGGGGTCGGCCGCACATGTGTGCGCCCCGAAGAGGGGCGCGGAGGCCACCGGGCCATCGTGCGATTTATATGCTCCGAAGTCATAATAAATTTCGGAATATTTATGTGTATACATAAATAATTGCCTGCAATGATTTTTCTGTTTCTGTTCTCTTCTGCTCTGCTCTGCTCCTCCGTGTCGCTGCCCCTCGGCTTGACGGTGTAATTTTTCGACGATTTTTCTCTGTTTTTGGCCTCCGGCTGGTGGCAGCAATGGCGGCAGCGGCGGCGGCGGCGGCAACGGCGATGGAGTGGATTGAGGCGGGTTTCGCTGTGGCGAGGAGTGCGCGCATCCAATCGGCAAATCAACCGTACCGCACAATCTGGTGGATTGGCTTTAATTTGAATAAAAATCTAATTTATTTGCACTGCGTTGCATCTGGAGTGCTGACGCACATGCACAAGCACCAGCACTGCTCATGGGTGCATGAATCTGTGCAAAGAGGCGAAAAGATATTTAAGGCCCAATGCATCTAGCAATAGGTGCAGATTGCAGTCGAAAAAGGGGTGTGACAGGGGGCACAGCTCGTGGTCTTTGACGCTAATAATTTCTGGCTTGTTTTACGTTTTTTTTGCTTCACCCAGTTTGGTCTTGTGGTTTTTCGGGTCTTGGTGTCGATGGGTGTTCAGTGATGTGAGGGATTATGCAAATTTTGGGATTCAAGCCGGCTCCAGGTGGTGAGCTGTATATCTGAGGGTGTTGTGATGGGAATTGCTCGGCTCTACACCATCTGACAACCTTCGATTTTTTGGCCAAAAACCCCGATCACTCAACTTTGACTAGCCACAGTTTCTAAACCAGGCGTCGCCCGGACATAAAACCGCCATTTCTGGTGTGCTGTTGACCTGAATTTTCATTGACGTGAGTTTCAGACAATTCGATTTTCCACCCCAAAAAAATCCAAGGCTAACCACTGCAATTTCGATGCGGTTCTGAAGCCCTGGCCTTGCAACTTTGACAAGCCACAGTTTCTAAACCAGGCGTCGCCCGGACATAAAACCGCCATTTCTGGTGTGCTTATGACCTGAATTTTCATTGACGTGAGTTTCAGACAATTCGATTTTCCACCCCAAAAAAATCCAAGGCTAACCACTGCAATTTCGATGCGGTTCTGAAGCCCTGGCCTTGCAACTTTGACAAGCCACAGTTTCTAAACCAGGCGTCGCCCGGACATAAAACCGCCATTTCTGGTGTGCTGTTGACCTGAATTTTCATCGACGTGAGTTTCAGACAATTCGATTTTCCACCCCAAAAAAATCCAAGGCTAACCACTGCAATTTCGATGCGGTTCTGAAGCCCTGGCCTTGCAACTTTGACAAGCCACAGTTTCTAAACCAGGCGTCGCCCGGACATAAAACCGCCATTTCTGGTGTGCTGTTGACCTGAATTTTCATCGACGTGAGTTTCAGACAATTCGATTTTCCACGCCAAAAAAATCCAAGGCTAACCACTGCAATTTCGATGCGGTTCTGAAGCCCTGGCCTTGCAATTTTGACAAGCCACAGTTTCTAAACCAGGCGTCGCCCGGACATAAAACCGCCATTTCTGGTGTGCTTATGACCTGAATTTTCATTGACGTGAGTTTCAGACAATTCGATTTTCCACCCCAAAAAAATCCAAGGCTAACCACTGCAATTTCGATGCGGTTCTGAAGCCCTGGCCTTGCAACTTTGACAAGCCACAGTTTCTAAACCAGGCGTCGCCCGGACATAAAACCGCCATTTCTGGTGTGCTTATGACCTGAATTTTCATTGACGTGAGTTTCAGACAATTCGATTTTCCACCCCAAAAAAATCCAAGGCTAACCACTGCAATTTCGATGCGGTTCTGAAGCCCTGGCCTTGCAACTTTGACAAGCCACAGTTTCTAAACCAGGCGTCGCCCGGACATAAAACCGCCATTTCTGGTGTGCTTATGACCTGAATTTTCATTGACGTGAGTTTCAGACAATTCGATTTTCCACCCCAAAAAAATCCAAGGCTAACCACTGCAATTTCGATGCGGTTCTGAAGCCCTGGCCTTGCAACTTTGACAAGCCACAGTTTCTAAACCAGGCGTCGCCCGGACATAAAACCACCATTTCTGGTGTGCTGTTGACCAGAATCATGGCCTAACCAGGACTTCATAGGTGATCTCGAACTTTGCGTACATCGAAAATTCGTAAGTTGTGATCGTAAGAAAACGTGATCGTAAGTAGAAAGAGATCGGTTGTAGTCCTGGAAAGGACTTTTTAAGTGTGGTTCAAATATGGGGTTGACTTTGAATGTTGGAGGCTACTGGGACCTGTTGGGTCAGACAGATTTAACTGCTGCCCCAGCAGATCAACCTCCGTTTTTATGTATTTTTTTGCTTTTAAAGCATTTGTGGCCGTAGGTCTAGATGCTTCCGTGTAAGATCCGTGAATTGCTATCGCGTGGGATTTTTCTGCTGACATCGATTTTGCTTCTCTTTCTTAAACTTTTCGACTTCTTAATGAATCTAGGGTAAGCTAGGTTTTCGGGGACATGCACTGATGCTGCATCGTTTCCTAATTTGCACGAGCCTGAGGCATCATTGCTGCCAGCTTGCATAATATTTCTGAACCTCAAAATTGACACCGGAACCCACGTCGCATTCGGATCCTATTGTGACCACCCTGAATGGGAAATGTCTGACAAGGACTGCAAGTCCACAGTCCACACCAATGCCCCCAGAATGCAAGCGTCTAGTCAAATGTGTCACCAGAGAGAGAATGAAAAAAAAAAATGAGAGAAAACAAATTCTCATCTCGAGACCATGTAACACAATCGTCGAGGATAAGTTTCCATCGAATTCCTTGACGCATACCAAGCATTTGACACCGCCGCTGTCATTGAGTGCTTCTTCTTCTTTTTCCATCCTTCGATTCCATTCGATTGTGTCCTGAATCGGTTCTCCACTCCTTTTCAATTTCCCGTTGGAGGAATAAAGTTCCGCGGCGACCAAGTTACCAATTCCCATGACAAGTCAGCCATTGCTGTCACCTTCACTACCGCAGAGACGACAGTCCCCATTTGACATTTGCACTTTTGTTATCTTCCCCAATTTCAAAAGGCGTCATGCATTCATGTCAAAAACTGTCTCCACCAAAACCAAACAAAAAACGAGAAGGAAACGAAAACCGAAATGAAAAGAACCGAACAAAGCCCACTGTGCAGTTGAGTGGTCAAGTTCTGAGTTCTCAGTTCTGATGCACACCCAAAGCGGGGAGCTCCTTGTATCTTGTGTCATTTGTGCAGCTCTCCTCCTGCTCCGCGTCTTGACAATACCCGAAAGTGTCAAACAATGCGAAATGCAATGAATTCCCATTGCAACACCGTCCATTTGTATCTTGCGGTCGTTGTTGGTATCTCTGTTTTTCTTTTTGTGCGCTTTTTTTTTTGACATTTCACAGTCGTATTCAAGTGGAACGGTGCTCTTCGTCTTTCCCGAAGATGACACGACACTGATGGGTTTTGGATACATTCAAAGTGACACTGACTGCGGAGGGCAACTGAGGAACGCAGAAATGATCCGCTTCGGTCCGGGACGGGGATGTGCTCATAGTTTCGGGATGAACAGAAGTCCTGACCCCCGCAGAGAACATTATCCTTTCCGCAAATACAAACCGATGGCTGGGTATTAAATTACAATTAGCAAAAGGTCACCGAAAAGCAGGAGAGGATCGTCTTTAGGGGACGGGCCCGGCGGCGACGATGGGTTCTGCCATTTGTTTCCCTCGTGTGGCGTCGTTTTTTCTTTGGGACGCAGAAGAGGAACGATGACATAAGGGACAAAAGGGCGATTGTCTTCTGTTCCGTTTTTTTTTTTTCTTCTGCGCGATAATTGAATAAATGACATTTAGAAGGAAATATACGTGCTTTTGTCATTCGCCACGGTGTCAAATTAAATATTAATCAGTTTTCGCAGGAGTGCCTGCTGAGGGCAGGGGGTCGGCTTTGGTGCCGGGAAGGGAAGGATGGTGTGCGTAATGAAGATTTAGTTGACTGATTTAATGATCCGTCGAGTGGCTTGACTGGTAATTCGTGGAGATTACGTTCGCTCGCTTTAATGATGCCGCGCTTCTCGAGCACTCAGATTCAAAACTGGTCCATTGAATTGCCAGGTAGCAAACTTATTTCAATGCCGGTAATTTGATCCCAAAGGCAAATGGTGACTGATTCGATTTCATTGGGATTCGAACCTGGAACTCCTCGAACGTGGGGCAGGCACTTAACAAACCGCGCCATCTAGTCGATTCCCTTGCTCGCTCCGAGGCACTACTCCAGCGCCGTTAATCTGATCCGAACGGCAAATGGTGACTGGACCACATTCGATTTCACTGGGATTCGAACCTGGGACCCCTCTAACTTGAGGCAGGCACTTAACCAACTGCACCATCCAGTCGTATCGCGGTGAGGATAGTCATGGCGAGGGAACAGGACTGAAAATTGGGTAAGGATTGAGAACGAATTTGCGTCTTCTCAAATCTTGTTTCATTTTTGTGACTTAACTGCTTGGCCTTTCAAGACACATCACACAGAAGGCTTCTCTCGCTCATTTATCCACAGCCTCCGACAGACAAACGTAGCAAATGCCTCTCAGTTCTCTGAGAGCATAAATATCATGAGAGCCACGTTTTAAGCCGCACCTCCGTCCAATTTGACGTTTCGTCTTGCCTACCTGAATCCTAGGCTTATTTTATTTTCTTTCCCTACGCTTTCCCAACAGAAACCAAAAAAAAACAGAAAACCTCTTAAAAAAAAAAACACAAAACAACAGCCAAACATGCTCAAGACGACGAGTGCGACTCGCTCTCGCTCTGCGCCCCGCGATCCTCGTCGCCCTCGAAATATCTATTTCCAGCCCATTAGGTGACAAAGCGCGGAAGACAGTAGCCGCCGTTTTCCATTATAACACTCATTGTACATAAGGCAAGATACGTTTTTTTTTTATCTCCCAACGTATACCTCAAAAGTCACCATTAAGTGCCTCCAGGCTACTCTACTCCACACAAGACGACCCACCGACCGTCAAACAGCGACAACGACAACGACAACGGCAACGACAACGACAACGGCAACGACGACGATAACGCAATGATGTCGTAGTGAATAAGAGGCAAGAACTGGTTTTCTTTCGAAGTCATAGCTTCGAGCTATAAGGCACCTTTGTTAAGATACAACACGAAAAAAAAGGAAAAAAAAAAGATTGAAGAAAACAAAACAACATTTTGAAATAAAAAGAAGAAAGAGGCAGAAAAAGAGGTGCGGTTTGTTATTGTAGTCACAGATTGGGTACCGTGCCAGGCATCGTGGATCGTTGCGATGCAGTGGGGCCGGAGAGGAGATATAAGAGGAGACAGACGTGCACAGCCAGGTGATGGAAATCGATTCACTTACATGAAAAGTCAGTTGGGTACTCAGAAGGATCAACCCAAGAATTGGGCCCATCGCTAAAAGCTTCTCAGAAACTCCTGCAGAGTTCTGAATCTCGGAATTCAGGAAACATCTTCTTCTTCTTCTTCTTCTTCTTCTTCTTCTTCTTCTTCTTAGGGCACTACAGTCCGAGGCGGATCTGGGCCTCTCTCAACATGCCTCTCCAGGCAGCACGATTTCAGGCCAGCTGTCTCTAGTTTCGCACGCCAAGCCGACGGAGGTCAGGGAGATCACTGCGAACGTGGTCGACTTTGATGCACGCCTACGGATCCCCGATCGCAGAGAGGAACGAATGCCTTCTTCTTCTTCTTTGTATGAGCCTTCAGTCCAAGGTGGACCTGGGCCTCAACCAACATGGCTCTCTCGTCAGCTGTCTCCAGTTTCGCACGCCAAGCCGGCCGAGGTTTCTCTCGACTTGTCGCCTTCAAAGTGGACGTCCTCTGTTGCGTCGCCTTCAATGTGGACGTTCTCTGTTGCGTCGCCTTCAATGTGGACGTCCTCTGTTGCGTCGCCTTCAATGTGGACGTCCACTGTTGCGTCGCCTTCAATGTGGACGTCCTCTGTTGCGTCGCCCTCAATGTGGACGTCCTCTGTTGCGTCGCCTTCAATGTGGACGTCCTCCTTTGTTGCGTCGCCTTCAATGTAGACGTCCTCCTCTGTTGCGTTGTCCCACAGGCTCAGAGTCGAAGAATCTTCGGATCGGAGCTAAGTTTTCCATACGCTCTACATGGCCTAGCCATCTTAGGCGTTGGATCTGTAGACGCCTGGGTAGACTCATGTCGCCATGGTTCGTGGTTGAACCTTCTCCTCCAAATGCCATCAACGGAAACAAGATCAACGATCGCTCGCAGAACTTTTCTCTCGAAAAGACCAAGAGACTCGTCATCCGCTTGGGACATCGTCCATGCCTCTGCGCCGTAAAGCAGGACTGGGATGATCGAGATCTTATACAGAGTCAGCTAGGTCTTTCGAGAGAGGGCTCCACTGCTCAATTGCCTTTTGATCCCAAAAAACAGCGGTTCGCAAGAGTTATTCTGCTTTTGATCTCGGTACTGATGTTGTTTGCACTATTCACCGCGGACCCGAGGTAGACGAAGTCCTTAACTACCTCATAGCTGCCTATGGTGACGTTCTGTCCAAGTCGTCGATATTGTGCGTTCTTTCCTGATGACAGCATGCACTTGGTTTTGTCCATTTCTTCCTTCAAGGCCCAAAAACAAGCTTCAGAAACCCTATCAGACTCAGAAAATTCGATCGGAAAGCTGACACGATCGTCTCAAAATCCCTGCCCTATCAGACTCACAAACTTCGATCGGAAAGCCGACACGATCGTCTCGAAATCTCTGCCATATCAGACTCAGAAACTTAGACCGGAAAACTGACACGATCGTCTCAAAATCCCTGCCCCATCAGACTCACAAACTTCGATCGGAAAATCCACAGGATCGTCTCAAAATCTCTGTCCTATCAGATTAAAAAACCTCGATCGGAAACCTCACACGATCGTCTGAAAATCTCTTAAAGCCCGCCACTTTTAGGCCCCACAGGTAACCACCACCTCTGTGCTGTTTGTTTGATTAAACCTAGTCAAGCGGGCTCTCGAGTGTGTTGTTTATCAATCAATTGATTGTCAACGCTACCTCGTCGACTATAACAGTCAACGCGCGCCCGTTCCGCGCCCGCACTCATTACACACACAGCCCCTCCCGCCATAGGTGTGAGGTGTCACCTCAGACCTCGAACGATGAGTGTACCCGATGGGTGCCGTACATACGAACACACAAGCATATGTGTTCAATGTGCTGCTCGATCGCGATCGTGATGTTTTTCGCAAGAAATTCAACGAATTTCTTATGAATTTTGCGTTTCTTGCGTCGCGTTGGATCGTTTCGTTTGCTTCATCGACCACGAAGACGACGGCAACATTGTTGAAGAGGTCGGTCGGTTGGTCGGACGGTCGGTCGGTCGAGAGGCAGAGGAGGACGGAGGACGAAGAAGAGGCTTTGTGTCGCTCTCGACTTTATCGGGTCGTTAAATTGAGCAAATAGTAAACAACAAGCAGGCAAACGTACGTATCGCTGTGCCTCGTAATCGTACATTCGTCCAAACACACAACACAGTCAGTCCTCTGCACTGTATGGCCGGAGGCATGAATAGAAAACGTGTTTCTCAAGGCGACCCGTTCAGACCTATTCTAAGCAGTCACAGTTTGCTCTCACCCTATGTGCATAGTATTTACGACGAGTACGCTCCTCTGCGATAATGGACTCGGTAAACACTTGATATTTGCTTGCTAAATCCATACAAATGGGCAAACTAGTTGGCTTCGGATTGCCGATGGTGGTGTGTGCGTGAGAGCGCGGCGCGGCGGCGAGCTGGATGCACCCGAATCCGCTTGTTACATAACTTCATTAAGACCCCCTTTGTGGATCAATTCTCCTCAAATTGACGATCAAGACAAACGATCCCTTCACGGTGTACACCTTACACGCTTGGATCGGATCGGATCGGATGCCGGCAGTCGGACGCACGGATAAATCCACGGCGGCGTCGGTCGCCGATCTATTCACGGCTGAACGGGCTCGAGGTCGAAATTCGGGTTTCAATTTGGAGCCCAAGTCGCTGTTGTCGGTGAAATCCGGTAGCCGGACGGCGGCTGTGTGTTGCTGGTAATTTGTTATTCCCTTTTCGCCGGCTGTATCTTTGGTTTCCTTCTCGTTTCGCTATTTTTCATCCATCACTCGGGCGAAGTAAGAAAATCATTTAGATTATGAATCTAAAATTTAAATGAACACACAGGCACAATGGTAGCCGAAGGGTTTTCAAACGCGCAGCGCAGATTATTCTAATTAATATCGGGGCTGGTGGCTATAGCTGCCTCGGCGATGGCGATGGCGAGCTCCGGAGTCCGGAGCGGGGGCGCGTGAGGACGCGAATTTTGTTTTTCTTTTTCGGATTTTTCTCTGTTTTTGTGTTGTAGCTGCCTTTGCTCGTTTTGTGTGTTGTAAGGAAGGAAAGAAGATTAAAAAAGGGACCAAGCCATTAATTTTAATTTGAGAAGGCAGATCGCTGCGATAGGCGAGAGAGCCGGAGAGGGATGGCAGTGGCAGTGGCAGTGGAGGTGGAGGCGGTGGCGGCGATGGCGGTGGACCGGTCGGTGTTTGGAAGTATTTTCTTGGTTTATTACACATTTTTAAAGTGTGATTTTGGCCGAGAAGAATTTATTTTCGGGTTGAGTTATAATTGAAGAGGTTTTATAGATGTTAGATGGCCTGGTTAATGTTTATTAAATGGCCGCGGGGCGACAGCGGACGAGGGGAGTAGGGCTTTTTGTGTTGTTTCCCTTATTCTTGGGCGTTTCTTTTGGAGCGAATCTCGGTTATGTATGAGAGGAGATTTATTTCGTTCTCTAAACGGCCGGGGAACACATGAAACGATGTTCCTGAATGGATTGGGTACTTGCAGTTTGAGGATTACTCGTTTGATTAATATGTCTGACGTTGATGAAATGCTTAAGTGGGCGACGCTGACGCGACCAAGCGAGAGTGATGTTTTTGGGGAGGAAAATGAGTGGAGTCGAAGTCGAATGAGGCCTGTATAGTTGGGCCTGCATTTCTAGAGCCATTTTGTGTTGAAGAATCGAACAAATGCCACAGTTCATCTGGAACCTTTTCCGAACCTTTTCATTTGTTGGAGTTGCCTTTCTAAAGCCTTTCTCTGGTAACGTAAAGGGTTGAGTGGGAATTATGAGGAAACGTCAAGATTAGGTTAGGTTTGGAGGCTGCTTGTGAATTCACCAGCAAATTTGGACCATATTGGTCCATTGTGATACCCGCAGTCAGACTACCACCACTGATCGACCGCTCCGCTGATTTGGAAAACCGGATAAAAGCGTTTGCTTTCATTGGGATTCGAACCCGGGACCCCACTAACTTAGGGCAGGCACTTAACCAGTTGCTCCATCCAGTCGCTGATTCTGGATGAGGAAGTTCGGAGTTAATTTCTGGACCAGATTTGAAAAACTGAATAAAAGCTTATTGACTTTGTTTTCACTGGGATTCGAACCTGGGACCTAGGACAGGCACTTAATCAACTGCGCCATCCAGTCGTAAATTTGTTGATTGCTCTCAACCTGGCGAGATGACAGCATGGATTCCTGTAAATGCACGGGTCAAGTTGAGAAACAGGCTCCTTGTGGCGCCCTCTAGATAGCCTCTATTTCATCCGCGTCCACGTTTTAAGTGGCGCACCCAAGTGAGAAGCGATCTTAACCAACTTGAAGTCCGTAATTGGCGACAGCTAGCTAGCTACAACAACAGCGTCCACGTCTAGGGTGGCGCACCCAATTTGAGAGCGACATCAATCAATTTGGCCGGAGAGCTTTGTTGCTTGAGGTCCAGGTCCATCTCGGATTGACGCGCCTTAGGATGAAGAAAAGACTGCAGATTTGTGTGCTTAATTGAGTGACTCTTTTTTGAGACTGTTGAACGAGTCTCCAGGCAGAGGATCAACGCCATCAACTGCTTCCAAGATCTGATCCCGTCCAGAACAAGACCTTAGCCGCATTGACGGTACCTCTCATGCAGGGGAGAGCCTTAGAACAGCTGCAAGTCGTGAAAAAGCCGACTATAGCCTCAAGTCGACCAGAGTAACCACCAACGAACCAGTTAGACGTCCGGCGTGGGGCCAAAGTTGACAAGAATGTTAGCAACTGGGCGTAACATGAGCTAGGACCCAGTTAGAGCGACGGTGGGCGCCGTCTCAAAGGGGAAGCACTTCTCTTTTGGCAGGGTGAGAGCCGAGCTTTAAGGGGAACCCATCGAGACGAGCTTTAAGGGGAACCCAACCAGGGTTTTAAGGGAATCTTAGGCGAAACAGGCTCTAAGTCAAATCAGATTAATTTTGGACACAGCCACGAGGTAATAAGCATCAAAATGACCCACTCTCTTAAGCATCGATCCACACTCTTAAGCATCGATCAGGAGATCAATCCGGAGAACTATCTTTACATCCAGTCGTCTAGGACTCGCTGTTGCTTACGAAAATCTCAGATTGCGCCAAGTGGGTCGAAATCCTTGGCCAGCTAAATATTAGTGGTCGATCGTTATCAAGAAGAGGACGAAGAAGTGGTAGGTAGGTGATAGGGTGCCTTTGCGCCGGGTCGCGGCTCACTGAGACCAACAGTTGGGTCCATTGTGCCCTAACGAAGGAGAGGAGAAAGCATCCTCCTACTGAGCAGCTAAACATCGAAGAGGAGAAAGCACCCCCCTAGTGACTGAGCCAGATCTTTGGACTGGATTAATCTCTGCGTTAAGGGCATACACTCGCTTCAAACACAAAATAGGTGAAATCATTGTCAAACTACTCTCTCCGCAGCCAGGTTCAGCAACTTTAATCAGTCCAACACAAGCCACTACGACGCACCTTCATCACTGGCCTCGCCGCAGTACCCAAACGTACATATCTGTGCACGCACATCTATCTGCATCTGCAGCAGTTCCACACACATTCAATCAGTGCGTAGACGATCGGACTTTTGGGCCAACTGAATAAATTTTCTCCTTCAAAAAGTGCACTAGCGTCGTTTTCACATTGACGTCGTCATCAGTTGGCGGCTTCTGTTGGTGCTGCCATTGCAGTGTGCGCTGCTGCAGTCTTTCGCTAGCCCCATGCGATACATCATCTGCAGGGGCTCCCATAAGAGAGAGTTTACGATTATGCGCTTATAAATTTAAATGTTAATTGCATTCTGGTCGGCTCCGACTTCGACGGTGGAAGCCAACGTATCCGTGTGTATCTGAGTATCTGCATTTTGTGTTGTGCACCCCCCCGGGCCGGGCCACATTCGCACGGAAAACAGAACACAGAGAGAGAGAGGCAAAAAAGAAGCACCAGAATTCGTAAAATTTAATGCGATAGAACAACACTTTCGCATCGTAATCGCGTTCGCGATACATTCAGAGAATTTAATAAAGCAATAATCCATCAGCGTTTTTTTCGGTTCGATTTTATGGATGCGCGCATGGAAATTGAGATACATCGCCGTGC
Source organism: Myathropa florea (assembly GCA_930367185.1). Lineage (NCBI taxonomy): Eukaryota > Metazoa > Arthropoda > Insecta > Diptera > Syrphidae > Myathropa > Myathropa florea. The sequence goes on along the minus strand of OV884005.1, from coordinate 45,542,410 downwards.
GGGGGTGTGGGCAGGTGATGATGATGAGTCGCAAAAGTGCAAATACACCCGCGCGGGCGGTGCAGATACAAAAAAAAAACGTAGGATTCTTTTTTAATTCTGAATCTAGTTACATACACGATGCTCTGCATTATGCGCCCGCACACAGACGCGCCGAGCCGAGAGGTGTGGGACAGAGCGCGCTATTGATCGCTTTAGCCTTTATTAATTAGCGGACAGGCGACAGTTGGGAATTAATAAGTGCAGCCTTGCTGTACGAGTGTGTACGGCTGCTCGCAGAGGGCGGACGGGCAGCGGTCGTATGCGAGATAATACATTTTGATGGGACATGATTAATTTAAAGCCGTCAATTAAAATGAGGCCATGCCAATCCTATTATCCCATGAAATGGATGGACACTGGGAAGGGAACGACACCACTGCCAGCAGCAGCAGCAGCAGCAGCAACAGCAACAACAACAAAAAGAATAGACATGAATTAATGTGAGTGGATGCCGATGGGTATTAATGTTCGACTAGCACTCTTGGGTAGAGTTTAAAGAGCCTTAAATGTTGAAAAATCGTTACAGTAATTCACTGGGCGTGGGCGGGGCGGAGAGCTGATTAACTGGCGCGGACTTATCCAAGATGGAGTGGATACACAACAAAGCCTTGATTGGAGACGGAAAAAATGTTGGCATTCAGAGAGCCAAGGGAATTTTGAGTTGGGTCTGTTTGTAGGCAAATTTGGTCCGGAAAAGGTGTTCGATTTCTGTTCGATTCTTTGACGTTTCCTCATAATTCCCACTCAACCCTTAGCTTCCTCAGAAAATGGCTTTAGAAATGCAGGTCCAACAAATGAAAGGGTTCGCAAAGATGTCTCTATGAACTGTGCCATTGGTTCGATGGCGCAGTTGAAGACTTGAGGCTATAGTCGGCTTTTTCAGCTGTTTTAAGGCTCTCATCTGCATGAGGGATACCGTCAATGAGGCTAAGGTCTTGTTCTGGACGGGATCAGATCTTGGAAACAGTTGGTGGCGTTGATCCTCTGCATGGAGACTCGTTCGACAGTCTCAAAAAAGAGTCACTCATTTAAGCACGCAACTCTGTAGTCTTTTCTTCATCTTAAGGCGCGTCAATCCGAGATGGACCTGGACCTCAAGCAATAAAGCCCTCCGGTCAAATTGGTTGATGTCGCCCTCAAATTGGGTGCGCCACCTAAAACGTGGACGCGGTTGCAATAGCGGCTATCCGGAGGGCGCCTCGAGGAGGCTGTATATCAACTCGACCCGTGCATTTACAGGGATCATTGCTGGCATCTCGCCAGGTTGAGAGCAATCAACAAATTTACGACTGGATGGCGCAGTTGGTTAAGTGCCTGCCCTAAGTTCGAGGGGTCCCAGGTTCAAATCCCAGTGAAAGGAAAGTTAATGCGCTTTTATCCGGTTTTCCAAATCAGCGGAGCGGTCGATCAGTGGTAGTAGTCTGACTGCGGGTATCACAATGAACCAACATGGTCTAAGTGTGCTGGTGAATTCACTAGCAGCCTCCTAACCTAACCTAAAAAGAGCTTCTGACGTTCTCCCATCTCATGCTGGCCATGTGAAGCACGCGCGACTCGTTTTCAATAAATCGTTGACGCTTTTAAAGCGAAGCTTGACGAAGAATTGTCTATCAAAACTTGCCTTGACCCACCTGTCAGCAAGACGGCATCAAGCGCTGGCCACGAACTGTGGTGTCTCGCCAGCATTCTTTGAAAACCATTGAAAAGTCGCCTTCAGACAATCGGACACCAACCAGCCGACGGATCTGTTCACTCCACCACTTTCAGTGAATGTTCCCTCCTCAACCAAGGACACAAACCATTTCCCATCTCAATCAATTGAGCCTCTCAGACGACCTCACCGACAAACGACGAACCTTCGCAACAGCAACTCTCTGTCAAGTGCCGACTCAACGATTGAGACCGGTCCGCACTTCACTTTTGACATGATAATTTCAAATGCAACGAACGAGTGAGTGAGCCCACCTACAATTGTTCGCTTTGAGAGCCTCTAACAATGAGAAGCTACACACAATCCAGTCAGCAGCCCCCACGCAGCCATTAAATCCACTTACGACCACCACCATCATCACCGCCATCCCACAGGCCATCCACAAGCGATTGTCAGGCTCATCTGACAAGTGCATCTGCTCTTCAATAACAAAAACATTTAGCATTTAAAATTCATTTGTTTAATAAATAATCCTGAAGTGCACTCGCAAACACACACACCACTCGTTTGTGTGGGTGCGTGCGACAATGATGATCAGTCTTAATAAACCCCGCTAACGAGGCCCGAGTAAAAAACAAGCCGCACTAAAATGTTGCAAAAAAATCCATCGAACAAGCAAATAAAAACCGCCCAACTAACCACACTCAAAACGCGACCGTGTATGCATGCGTATCTGTTGTCTGTTTGAAACAGAAATAAAATAAATTAATTAATTTATTGTGGTCGAGCTATAAATGCGCCCAACATCAACATCGCAGTGCACAAACAACGGCCCAGCGACTGAACGGCAGTCCGATTGCAATAAATTCAATGATTATGCTTTTTATGATAGGGGGATGGCCGCCCGCTCCCCCCACACGCGGGCTGCGGGCTAACCTCAACCCTGGCAGCGTCAAGTGGCCTACCACACGCACACACAGCGCAAGTGGATTGCATTCGGATACTCCGAGTGGGTGACAGCCGGACAGTCGGCCGATCGAACCGTCGTATGAGAGACTCTTAACCCGAATGTAAGCCATTAGAATATAAATAGAATTTAATCTACTTTAGTGGTTGCACTCGACGGGCGACCACCCCCTCCCCACATCCCCACTGTACGTGTGCTGGATGGAGCGCCTGAGCGATGGGAGCGAGGGAGGGCAACGCAACTCTAGCGCGAGTACTCGTATGCTCGCATGCAGGTTATTTTTTTTTTGACAATTTAATTCATTTTTATTTTCATAAAACAGTTACAGTAGTTATTTGTTTCCGCGAAGCCTTATAAAGGCTTTTCTGCAGAAGATTGTGTTTCAGAAATTTTAATATTGATTTTAGATGAGTAAGTCTTAAATTCATTAATTGTACAATTCAGAAAATTATAAGAAAAATTTAAAGCATTAAATTTAAAAGATCGTTACATATTTGAATTTGGATTTAGAAAAAAGTTCTTAATGTGTTTTTTCCTATTTCTTATGTTTGGGATGGTTTTGATTTCTGGTGGAAGTGTATTGAGGACTTCTGGTACACTGCATCTAAGCTGTCTTCTCCCGTAATTGTTGAAGAATCGGGGTTCTTGAAGCATACCTTGCGCCCGCCTTCTCGTGTTAATCTCATGTTGGATTGGTGTGATGAAACGCGTGTCTTCGTAATACTCGAGGATTAGAGTCATCTTAAATATGTCTTCTACTGGAAGAACTTTAAATCGGTCTTCTTCAGGAACATTTCGATTATCAACACGTATCTTTTTCAACGCTGTGTTTTGCAATTTTGCAAGTTTTTGTATGTGCGTTGCAGATGCATTGCCCCATGCAAGTATTCCATACCTCAATTTTGATTCTACTAAGGCATCCGAGCAGCAACTTCGCATCTTGACTCCCGCTGCCACCGCCCTCGGTTCGATATTTGACTTTTGGTTTCGCCTGACGCTGTATCTTCGAGTTTAATTCTGATTGACGAGCCTGTCGTCGTTGCCGTGGTGGTTGTCTCCCCGTCGTCGTCGTCGTCGTCGTCGTCGTCGTCGTCGTCGTCGTCGTCGTCGTCGTCGTCGTCGTCGTCGTCGTCGTCGTCGTCGTCGTCGTCGTCGTCGTCGTCGTCGTCGTCGTCGTCGTCGTCGTCGTCGTCGTCGTCGTCGTCGTCGTCGTCGTCGTCGTCGTCGTCGTCGTCGTCGTCGTCGTCGTCGTCGTCGTCGTCGTCGTCGTCGTCGTCGTCGTCGTCGTCGTCGTCGTCGTCGTCGTCGTCGTCGTCGTCGTCGTCGTCGTCGTCGTCGTCGTCGTCGTCGTCGTCGTCGTCGTCGTCGTCGTCGTCGTCGTCGTCGTCGTCGTCGTCGTCTTCGTCTTCTCCGACCGGGCGGCGGCGTGGTGGTGGAGATTTTCGGCGCACACATTAGCTTCGGCGGCAGTATAATGAATCGTGAGGATGGCGTGAAGGTATTAAGCAAGTAAATTGAGGATTAGGCAGTGTCTCGAAACGGTGCAGTAATTTATGAGAGTCTCTCTGTAGCCAGCGGCTGGCAGGTGAATTGAAGTAAATTCAATTAATTCCTTCGATGGAATTGGATTTGGATTAGTCGGAGTCGGAGTTTTGGCGGAAGACACTGGGGCTCGTCTAAGAAGTGGGCGTAATCCGAGTTCATCCTCCGATGCAGTTGCATCGTTCTTCGCCGGGGGGGCGGAGGTGCTCTAGAAGCCGTATGAAGAACATTCTTGGATTTGACACGGTCTCAGTGAGAGTCACCTGGAATTTGTCTTAACATTTTTGTGGGAGATTATCCGGGGGGGGTGCGACGCGTCCCTTTGTCCACGCACAGACTCTGAAATGGTCTAGAATGTGGACGCATCTTAATCAGTCGCGCAGACATTTCTAGGGACCGTCAACCCCCTCCAGTCTATCTTATCGACCGCCACTGTCTCTAACGCAAAAAATAACTGCCAGCAAGCACGTGGGGTGCGATGGAGACTTTTTTTTCGGAGGATTTTTGGGACTCTACTGGAGCACCCAGACTCAAAACTGGTCCATTGTACTGCCGGGTAGCAACCTACTCCAGTGCCGTTAATGTGAACCCAACGGCAAATGGCGACTGGACCAGATTCGATTTCACTGGGATTCGAACCTGAGACCCCTCGAACTAGGAGCAGGCACTTAACCAACTGCGCCATCCTGTCGTTGATTCTGGATGAGGAAGTTCGGAGTTAATTTCTGGACCAGATTTGATAAACCGGATAAAAGCGGATTAACTTTGCTTTCGCTGGGATTCGAACCTGGGACCCCTCGAACTTGGAGCAGGCACTTAACCAACTGCGCCATCCAGTCATTTTGTGATGGGGACTTACTACTTGTGTCCTGTATCCCCTTGTGGGTCCTAGGGCCTCGTCCTAGGCCTCCTCTCTGCGATGGAGAGAGGAGAGGAGTTTGGTTGGTGGTCTGTCGCCTGATGACTTGACTAAATCATGAATCACTGACTCAGGTGTCCGGCGTAGAAAGGCCTGCAATCAGTTCACGAAAAGCTTTCGCCCCCAAAGTCCGAACAGAAGGAAGCTAAAGCGCATTGCCTTTGAATGAAAGGCGTTCAAGGGACAAAAATGTGTTCAAAATGTCCACTCACGGCGGCTGCCTTCTTCAGAAGCGATTACCCAATCGAAGGTGCCCCCCTGGAGCCCCCATCAGCCATCAGTTTTTTCTTTTGACAATCGAAAGGATTTTGTCATGACTATGACCAGCCGACCATCGACATCTGTTAGATAAAAGGAACCCACAAGATCCATTACCCCGGTATGGCACTCGATTGCAGTACAATGGCTATCGATTCCTCTCTCTTGACCATCATTACTTACGAATATTCTCCTCTTTTGACCAGGAATCCAAAATTAATGACAATCCCATTGACTTGCGACAAAAGACCCAACCGACTGCGATTGCTTATTGAACCTTTGTCCCGGCCCCACTCCCCACCGGCCCACTGCCTGCCACCGAAAAGAGGTCCTCGCCTCTGCGCAACGACACGACTATTGTCGGACACCCCGAGATACTTTCGGTTCATAAATAAAATTTGATTTCACATGATTAATGATCGCATTGTGTCGTCGGATTAATAATGTTCCACTGCAGCACAGGACACGACTCGGTCCCTCGGGCACAGTAGTCCCCGCCCGGAGGGGAGCGGTTCTGGGCTCAGCGGTGCGTTGACAAATCCGTTCTTTTCTCTCTTCGAAAGATTTTCCAGCAGCAATTATGTGCGCACTCCGGATAATCAGGTATCTGCCTGTGCGGGGTCTGTGCCACTTTCCTTTCGTGCATTTGGAAAATTTTCCATAGCAACAGCACGCACGATTTTTTTTTTTTTTGTACACCTTTCCGTCTACCTAACTCTACGACTCGGCCTGTCGTCTACGTCTACGATGCGTACGTGCATCGCAGCACATCGTCATCGTCGGGGGCAAAACGCGGCGGCGGAGATGGGCAGCAACAGAGCGTACGAACTGCAAGTCAGCCGGTTTATGCCTCGTTAAGGGCATCTCGTGTGGAAACGGGTTTTGTTAACACCGTCTCGTCAATCGAATTTTCCAGCCGACTTAAGACCCGAGACTCCCCTAAAAGCAGCAGTCTGGCAGGCCCCACTGCCGCTAATTGCCCGCAGTGGACACTCTATTAAGCGAAGTGCACACTATGCCCAGATACATCATTATTAGATGAGATTAAGGAGGAGCACCGCCTGCTCCGAGTGCGTGGCCGGAGAAAATCCGCTCTAAAGGCCCAATTAAACACACACGACGATCCGTAATGAGATTGCGAACTCACACGAAACCAATAGCCGGCCCTTAGACCACAGCCTGGGCTGCCCTGGCCTGGGCTGGCAGGCACAAGCGTTTAGATACAAAGCCCAGCTAATGGCGCAATTAGTGCAATTAATGCATTATGCGTGTGAGTTTGTTACAAAATGCTACCGGCCGGGGTTTGGGTTTGGGGCAACACATCGCTTTTCAAAAGGGGGGGCCTCACTATCTGCCCGACTAACTGGTGGGGGGCTCTGTGTCTGTGCGCTTCGTTGGTGGCTCGTCTCTCTCTCTGTGCATAGCAGTTTGCGTTTAATGAGCCTTTCCCAGTGGGAAAGTGAAAATCAGATTAAAAGTTGTTGCTTTGCTTCGGGGTTTTGTTTCCCATTATTATTCTGCAGTTAGTCGAGGTAATTTTCCCGGAAAATTATGATTGAAAACGAATTAATTTTCCGCGAAAAATCATTCAACGGCGAGTCGAGAGAAAATCCCCTGTGATGCGACCCGACTTTGCTTTGATGGATTTCTGAGTCGGATTCGATTCGGTTCGGGCAGAGGATGGACCGCGTTCGAGTCGGTTCTGGGGAAGGAGAAGCACCGATGCCTTCAGCTCGAGTAGTTTCTGGGGAAGGAGAAGCACCGATGCCATCAGCTCTTGTCTCAAATTCTTGGCATATCTCGGATGCACGCCGTGTCTCGAAAATGATTAGCTGCCGAGAAACTCGCACAGTCCCCCCCCAAGCCACTCAAAGAATGCCATTCATCACGGGGTCGGCTAAAAATTCTTGTCGCGCATTTCAATTCTGAACGGAAAATCCATCCATTTGACGCACTTAATGGACACTTACGAGCGACTCCCATCAATTCCACCGCACACCGAGGCTGATTTTCCGGAAAATTAACTCAGCAAAGGTCGGGCAGTCCATTTGGGTACGAACTTTATCAAAATATCTCATTTCGACAAATCTGTTTCAACATTTTGGGCTGCTCCTTCTATTTTCATACTAAAACGTCTTATAAATCACAAAAACGCACTCGCATTCGCCGCAGCGGAGGAATATCTTTTCGTTTTTCGGTGCTCGTCTTCGTTTTTTTTTTTTGTAAATTTAGATTCTCCCAAAAATACTTTCAATTTCAGCCTCGCAACACCGACCCAGAGACTCCTTTTGGGAGTCCTCACACCAGGCCGAGCAGCGACGGACGATGGTGTTGGCGGCGCCGCACCACTCTCGCGCTGTTACAAGATTTATAAGTTCCCACATTAGATCCCTCTCGACCATGTGTTCAGTTTTTGTCCAAGGCCTTTTGACACTCCACCACTGGCACGCACACACGCAGTGACTGCTGCATCTGCACGGGACGAGGGCTATTATTAGTTTTTATTAGCCGAAGAGCTCGCTGGAGCTGGCTAGCTGGCGAGCTGTGTCAACGATTGGGTTTGTTCGGTTGTGTAAGGTGGATATCGAATCCAATAAATTCACCCCCTTCCGGGCAAGGTGCACTTATCTATCGGTCTGTCCGAACACGGGTAGTAATTTATTCGAGTCCTAATGACGACGTCGCATCCCTAATCTCAGGGATGCGGGCGGCGGCGGCGGACGGAGTGCATGGAGTCCCATAGATGGGCCCGTACCTGTTTTGTGTGCGTTTCACTTGTGATTTATTTATTCCTCTGCTCTGCTGTTGCTGTTGGTTGGCTCTGTCGAGTCAGGGAGCATTACTGTTGGTATCTGAAAGAGTTATGGTTCGTTGTACATGAAGGAGTATTCGATTCGTTCGTTTTTTTCCTAAAAATAGTTCTTTTTTTCGTCGCATTTTTGACGTTGTTATCTCGAAGAGCTGAGCACTCAGCGAGTTCGATTGAGTGACTGGATGTGAGGGCCTCCGTGGTGACATTTCGGGGTAGGGGAGTCGGATTGTACACGCATTTCAGTGTCTATATGTAAATCGGACCCGTTTTGAAGGATGTCCTGAAGTAGAAGTCTGGATTTTGATGACAGCATTGGCTGAGAGTATGAGCGCTTGTGAGACAGACTACTTAAGCAATCCCAACCAGGCGTCTACGGATCCAACGCCTAAGATGTCTAGGCCATGTAGAGCGTATGATCACCTTGGCTCCGGCCCGAAGAGTCTTCGTCTCTGAGCCTGTGGGACAACGCAACAGAGGACGTCCACATTGAAGGCGACGCATCAGACGACGTCCACATTGAAGGCGACGCAACAGAGGAGGACGTCCACATTGAAGGCGACGCAACAGACGACGTCCACATTGAAGGCGACGCAACAGAGGACGTCCACATTGAAGGCGACGCAACAGAGGACGTCCACATTGAAGGCGACGCAGCAGAGGACGTCCACATGAAAGGCGACGCAACAGTGGACGTCCACGTTCAAGGTGGCGCACACAAGTCGAGAGAAACCTCGCCCGGCTTGGCGTGCGAGACTGGAGACAGCTGGCGAAAGAGCCATGTTGGGTGAGGCCCAGGTCTACCTCGGACTGAAGGGTCATACAAAGAAGAAGAAGAAGAAGGCATACGCTCCTCTCTGCGATCGGGGATCCGTAGGCGTGCGTCAAAGTCGACCACGTTCGCAGTGATCTCCCTGATCTCCGGCGGGTTGGCGTGCGACACTGGAGACAGCTGGCCTGAGATCGTGCTGCCTGGAGAAGCATGTTGGGTGAGGCCCATGTCCGCCTCGGACTGTAGCGCCCTAAAAAGAAGAAGAAGAAGAACCCTCCTTTTTGCCCGGTAAATCCTCTTTTCCTTTACTTACCACAACCTCCCCACTTGCCATCCAATGTCACAACTCCTTGAGAGTTTTTAACTCTTCACATGACAAATTACCCATCAGAAGGCCATAATTGAGGGCACCACTCCACAGTCCCATATCCACTCATCTCCCGGATAACAATAGCTCCCTCTCAAGTGACCCTTTCAACCTCTCCTCCCTCCCCCCGCCCCATCCCCACAAGCCCTTCATCGAGAGTCGAATAATAATCAAACAGCATTTCGAATGAACAGAAGACAAACAACAGCAACAGAGCAACAAAATAAAAACAATCTCTCAAAACGACGATAAATTACGTGCGCACATGAATAAACGCTGAACGAGGCAACAACAAACCTCAACTCGAACGACCATCAGAAGCAGAAGCAGCAGTCGAGGCCCAAAAACTCATTTCTTTCCTAATTTTACGTTCATCATAGTTTCAGGCGAAACGGAGACGGCAGAGAGCGGGCCATTTGCAGAGCTCAACTCCACTCGAGGAGGTTGTGCGATCTGTATGCCCTCCAGCCGTTCGAGGGACCATATGTAAATTATGTTTGCTTTTTATTTTATCGCTTGGATGCGATATGGCCAACGCAGCACAGCAGAGCCGAGTTAGGATGACGATAGAGACACAATGTACTCGCTTTGTTGTGTGTACTGTATGAGGGAAGACACTTTGAAGAGGCTTCTTGCTCCCCCCCGCCTCTGTGACTGCTGCTGCACTCGTGGAGGACTGTGTGCGTCTTCATCTCAGGCGAACACACCCTTCCCGACCACGATGGATCGAGTTGCTTGCTCCTCGAGCCCTGGAACACTGGACCACGCATTGTTCAAGGAGAAATTATGATGAGACGCTCGTAAAACTCGAAGAAAAGAACGCATAAATCTCGGATAAAATAAAGGAGATACAAATCAGGAAGCAGCAGGACTCTAGGGAGCTGCTTGTGAATTCACCAGCAAACTTGGACCATGTTGGTGATACCCGCAGTCAGACTACTACCACTAATTGACCTTTGATTCCAACGGCAAATTGTGACTGGACCAGAATTGAAAATCCGGATAAAAGCGTAGACTTTGCTTTCATTGGGATTTGAACCTGGGATCCCTCGAACTTAGGGCAGGCACTTAACCAGTTGCTCCATCCAGTCGCTGATTCTGGATGAGGAAGTTCGGAGTTAATTTCTGGACCAGATTTGAAAAACTGAATAAAAGCTTATTGACTTTGTTTTCACTGGGATTCGAACCTGGGACCTAGGACAGGCACTTAACCAACTGCACCATCCAGTCGTAAATTTGTTGATTGCTCTCAATCTGGCGAGATGACAGCATGGATTCCTGTAAATGCACGGGTCAAGTTGAGAAACATGCTCCTCGTGGCGCCCTCTAGATAGCCTCTATAGCAACCGCGTCCACGGTTTAGGTGGCTCACCCAATTTAAGAGCGACATCAACCAATTTGGCCGGAGGGCTTTATTGCTTGAGGTCCAGGTCCATCTCGGATTGACGCGCCTTAAGATGAAGAAAAGACTACAGAGTTGCGTGTTTAAACGAGTGACTCTTTTTGAGACTGTCGAACGAGTCTCCAGGCAGAGGCTCAACGCCATTAACTGTTTCCAAGATCTGATCCCGTCCAGAACAAGACCTTAGCCTCATTGACTGTACCTCTCATGCAGAGGAGAGCCTTAGAACAGCTGCAAGTCGTGAAAAAGCCGACTATAGCCTCAAGTCGACCATAAACGAACCAGTTACCCGTCTGGCGTGGGGGAAAAGTTGACAAGAATGTTAGCAACTGGACGTAACATGAGCTAGGAACCAGTCCTTTGAGACGGTTGTCACCGTAGTGCAAGTAGTGCTTATGTACTTCTTGTGGCCGTTTCAAATCTGAGACGCGTCCCTTTGTCAACGTCCAGACTCTGGAATGGTCTAGCATGTGCGTACATCTTAATCAGCCGCGAACACGTTTCCCAGCGAACGCCAACCCCTTACAGTCTACCTTATCGACCGTCACTGTCTCTAACAAAAAACACCAGCCAGCTTGTCCAATTCTAGTTCGCCTCCACTCCTCAAAAAAGCCGTTATGGCTGACACAAAACCCCGTTTTGACCAATCTGCAGCACGTAACGTCACGCACATCCAGCCCACAAATTGCAAAATTTCACCCAAAGATCCCCAAAACGAAACAAAGCGTCGCACAGCACAGACCATCCTCCCCGGAGCGATGGTCTGCCGGGGTGGTGTGTGCTGCTCAGTGTTCAATACTCCCCATGCCACCCCGCTGCCGCCGCCGCCAGTTTTATCTCCTAAATTGCATCGAATCACGTGCATCACGCAGAATCTACAGATCACACAACTTGTAAATCCAGTTTTCCTGTATCTTTTGACTGGTTTTTGTTGGTGCGGCTCACGAAAGCCAGAGACCGGCCGAAGCCATGCCCGGCGACAGGACAGAGAGATTCATCTGGTGTGGACACATTTCTCTGTCGCCACCGCTGCTCAAAACCAAAAAATCTCCAGCCAGCCATAAACTAAAATCAAATTCTGTCCAAAGCGGCGGCGACGAGCACCCCTAATTTCGTATGCGGGTCTCGTAATCACAGATGCAGCATCCACCAACACTCGTCGGCGTTGTTGTCGTCGTCGTCGTCGCATGCAGCTGCCCTGGCCAGAGGACACTACACACAGAGAATTTCCATAATTCCCAATGGATCGACTGGCAGGCTGGCCGACTGGCTGGCCGGTCGGTCCATCACTGGGAAACTTATTTTGTCTTATTCTGGATTTTCCACTCCTCCTCCTCCCTCCCCACCCCTCACCGGTCCGGTCTTCTTTGGAACCTGAATCCATTTGAATGATTTCTTGATTCAATTGCTCCCTAGAAAGCCGTCGTGGTGGTGGTGGTGGGGTGTCGGAAAACTCGTTCACAAGTCACGTTGCATCCCAAAGATGACGTATAAATTACCACAAATTTATGAACGCACTCGGACAACAGGATTTCAGTTGCCAGCCTCTGTGCCTTTGATCTAATTATCCGCAAACGTTCGGTCGGATGGGGGAAAACGAGAGGAAAACGAAGGGAAAGCCTACTCTCTGCCATCCCTCGAAAGGCGGTCCAAGAAAAGCGAAGGGTTGACGTGCCACCGAGTGCGATGCCGGATTAATTATGCATGCCGATGCCGCTTTGAGTTCCGACACTATTCTCCTATTTTTCTGCTCTTCGGCGTGTGCTTTTTGAGGGTTTTCGAGGTATCTGGATGCTTTCATCTTAAGTACACACACCTCTGGAGGTTTTTGCATCCCTAATGAAAGTATTTTCCTCTCGAGCAGCCACACAAAGGGATATCCGTCGAGGAGAATATTATTTGCCCTGGGATAATGGAACACCAGCACCAGGATCTTGGGCCCTGCCATCACCTCGCTTACACGGACCGCTCGGGAAGATGAAGAAAATGTTCATCGCGAAGAATTAATTCTCGCACCCCTTTGGGTATGTTTTACTTAAGACTTATGCACTGCGCTACAGCCGAGGCCCTCGCAAACAGCTTGTCCTTTGCCGGCGTCTTCCCGGACGCGGGCTCCTTTAGGTTGTGTGGCTTTGAGCGGCGCGGTCGGTTTCGGTTTTTTCCTCCTCTTCTGCTTCAGTGCCATTAACTCTCCATCCAAGAGGTCATTTCATGGCCGGGACTAATAAATTAATTTCAGCAACAAAGGGGTAACTGGAAAGCAAAAAAAAAAGAAAACGCCAAGGCACCCTACTTCACCGCCAAGGCGCTGAGGAACCATTAGAGTGGCTTACAAGACGCATCCAGACGTGGTTGGCGGTTGGACGAGCAAATTCGTCCTAAGTAAATACTACTTGGGATCTATTTTGTTAATTAGTTTTCGGTGTAACGAGAGGGGTGGAGGGGGTGGTTTTGAAGGTGGATCTGTTTGGTCTTTTGATGAATTTCCCAGGAGGATTTCCTGTGTTTCCACGAAACGAACGTCGAAAGATGCTCGTGGGGAATACGAAACTGTCGACGGTTGATAGCGCCGCGGCGCGTCGTCGTTTGCTGATTTTTCCATCGTTCTTCAGCTCCTCCACTCCCCTCGGGGGAATGAAGTATTAATTAATAATTTTTTCTAGAGACACAAATTAAATTATGTGCATTGGCGTCATAATTCATCGGTGACGATGGCGGCGGGAGGGTTGAAGGAAAACGGTGAAAAGATACTTCCACCGAGACGAGATAATTGAGGAAGTTTTGAAGCGGTGTAGTCTATTTTGGCAGGGGACACTTACACCGCAGAGGGAGTTCAATCGGATGGAAACGAGTGAAGCTAGGGGTGGCTTTTTCGAGGAGGGATTTAAAGGGAATTTCCAGGGTCCCGATTGTGACATAAGCAAGTCTGGCAGGAATGCGGTGTAGGGTAGCTTGCGAGGAGCTTGGCAGACCAACGACGAGATGGTTGGACCAAGTCCAAGCACTCGCCTGGTTGCGCTTGGGCATAGCTCCTGATAAGTTAGAGTCGATGGCGGAGGATTGAGTGGCTTGGAAATCTCTCCCGCGTAAGTTGCCCCCTCGACCAATTTAGTGGAACATGCGGGTCACTGAAAATGAGACGAGATGAGACGAGAAAACTGTCAATCAGGACCGCCTAAGCTGGTCACTCTATCGAGGGTGCATTCGAAGGGAAAAACGTTGAATTCGCCGTTCTGACCTCGACCTTAACTCTTAACCATTGCACTCAGCTTAGATTTTCCAGAAAATTCCTTCAAAATTCAGTCGTAAGCTCTTCTCAAAACATGAACTCCCTCCATCCCCCAGGCCCCACATTTTTTTTCCACCCTCCCACCGAAAAAAATGCCTAAAATCAATTTGAACCCGTTTTCAGTCAACAAAATGAGTGTTTCGCTGCTCCCGCTTGCGCTGTGCAGCACGAACGACCAGACGAACGAGCGAACCAGATTCGAACGAGTTCCAGCTCACGTTGCGTTCGTCCTCCGGAGCTGATAAAATTACAACAACTGCGTAATTTGTTCGATAATAAATTTTCTATTTTTAAACCAGAAAAAGACTATAAACACACAATCAATGGCCGCAACTCAATAACAGCTACAGCACGGCCTGCCGGCCAGCCAGCCGCGCATACACATCGAGCATTCGCGAGACGGATTGCAAGTACGCCGCTGGCGACACCCCCTCTGCGGACCGACGACGGTTGCCATAATCAGCAGCAGCAGTGCGGTTGTCGTTTGTGTTGTCACACACTGTCGATGTCGTTCAATTGAGGCGAGGGCACTTGTGATTAGGACAACAGTCGACTCGAACAAAACATCATCGCGAGACACTAAGGAAGTGCTCGTACTCGCACTCATACTCGTACTCGTACTCGAACGTCTGCGTCTCGCGAAGCCACCAGCGACCGCAGCTTAAAGTTCGAACGGCGATTTGACAAACCACACCTATCGCTGTTGCGGCAGGTAAGTTACACGTTTACGACTCTGTGCTGATAAAACGGCCGCACGATAGCGAAGGCGAAGCGAATGCGAGGCGTCTTGGGCTGGTCGGGTGGACGATTAGGTGCGGTGGTGGCGTGTCGTGGCGTGGCGTGGCGTGGCGATGTTTTATGCCCCGATGATGAATTCAATTTTGCCAGATAGCGGTTATGACTATTTTTAGATTTGGAAATCTCAATTTATGCTGATCCTAGGCATTCAGTCGCGCCAATAAAGCGGAGATGATAGATAGAGTCGCACTAAGTTTATCACACCGGTGCGGCGAGCAGGTTTACTCCGGGCGACAAGGAAAGTTCAAAGATGTCGGGGTATGTACGTGCACATGCTGATGAAATCCGATTGAAATATTGCATGAGGCCATGCCGGGCGAGCCGAGGCGAGCTGAGAATACCTTAAGCCGGTCGGTCGCGGTCGCGCTCGGTGGTGGTTTAAGGCGCATGACAGATGATCGATTTGTTTACTAGAGAAACAGTTAACACGGCAAGGCGTTAGATAATCCCCTGCGCGATGCAAGAATGTATGAATTCATTAGAAGCTGCACGACCAAGAGTCGTGGCTATCCTCGGTGTGACAGAGGATCTGTCTGCTTATTGCCGCTGGGTGACAGGTTATTTGCCGGGATCTAATTAACTTTTCAACGTTGAGTCGTTGTGGGAATTACTCACCGGGATAGGGTGAGAAACGAGGCAGTGCGCGAGGAACCCAACGTTTGGCAGCCGCCTCTTCGAACGGAAAGGGCTGAACTTCGGTGGTTTGGTCACGTGCCCCTTCCGAGGCGTGCCTTAAATGCGATTCCAACAGGTAGGCGACCGCTTGGCAGACCCACGACGAGATGGTTGGACCAAGTCCAAAAACTCGCCTGGTTGCGCTTGGACATAGCTCCTGATGAGTTAGAGTCGATGGCGGAGGATGGAGTGGCCTGGAGACGGAGCGCGTGCAGGCATTGCGCCCGCGACCCCTTAAATGGAACATGCGGGCCACTGAAAATGATGATGATTTTTTTTTTCGGACTATTTTTGAAACACTACTGGAGCACTCAGACTCAAAACTGGTCCATATACTGCCAGGTAGCAACCTACTCCGGTGTCGTTAATTTGAACCCAACGGCAAATGGTGACTAGACTAGATTCAATTTCACTGGGATTCGAACCCGGGACCTCTAATTTGGGGCAGGCACTTAACCAACTGCGCCATCCAGTCGTTGCAACCTACTCCAGTGCCGTTTATTCGATTCCAACGGCAAGTGGTGACTGGACCAGATTCGATTTCACTGGGATTCGAACCTGGGACCCCTCTAACTTGAGGCAGGCAGTTAACCAACTGCGCCATCCAATCGTTCTTGCATTTCACTTGGCATCTTTTAGAGATTTTAACACGTTCGCGGACAGAGCGCTGAATGGTGTGGTTTTTGCTGGGACAATGTATTTCAACTGTCCGCGGACGTGTTAAGCAACAGCCCCGGGGCACAATGGACCTAACTGTTGGGCTCACCAAACCAGGACACTCCCAGACTTAAGGGCCACCTTTCTGGTTTGCTTTTTTCTGAATTTTCGACTGAGATGTGTTCCAAAGCTTTCCGTCTTACCTAAGGCGGCGCTATCTACAGTCCGGGGTGGACCTGGGCCAACAAGCGTCTCCAGCCAGCTCGATCATTGGCTAGCTGCCTCCAGTTTTGCACGCACAGTTGGTTGAGGTCCCTTGCGACTTGCGTGCGCCACTTGAGTCGCGGTCTTCCTCTGCTGCGCCGTCCCTCGGGCGTGGATTCGAAGACTTTTCGGGTCGGAGCCCCATGATGTTGACGACGCTGAGTTGAAAAAGGCTGAGGGGTTTCCGAACGAGGTATCTGAACGCTCTCATCTTAAGTACACACACCTCTGGAGGTTTTTGAAAGTATTTTCCTCTCGAGCAGCCACACAAAGTGATATCCTCTGCTTTGCACCGAAGTGTCACCTCGCTGCCCACTGTTTGTGCAACAAAAAAGTCGGGCCCCATTCTGCTGACTCATCTATTTACCCAAATCTCTGCCTATCTCTGCGTACAATCGTGTTTTAATCAAAAAATGAAGATAAAACCATTCCCAAACGCATGTATGAGCCCTCGGCGATTAAGGACACAGTTTTTGTCGTAAGCAAATTCGCGTGACATTGCCTATCACACGGAAACACAAATTTTACCCATTTACACCTTCCGCCGCTGGAAATAGATTAGAAAGTTTGTTGTTTTCGTTTTTACGACCCACCGACGGAATCGCAGCGTCCATTGTTTTACGACCAAACAAATGTTGTCGTTGTTTCGTTTCTGTTTTTGGCTTTTTTTTTTTTTCTCTCTGCTTTTTATTACATTGGACCGTGTTTTTATGGCACCCTTTTGATTTAGGCCTCACTACTGGCTGCCACACACACACACCGCTGCTGTTGCTGGTGCCGTTGCCGTTGCCGCACTGAGTTCGACGAGTACACAGTCAAGGAGTGAGTCTGAATGAATTTACGCAACTTTCCACATAAATCCCACAGAGACATACCCCCCGAACATATCTAACAGTCCGTAAACGAGCTGAATGGACGGGCGCAGGAAAAAAAAAGTCAAAACACCACCGAAAAACCAGTTTCGAGTGAATGCATATAAATAAACACGAAAAGTTTTCGCCTAAATCAAAAATTACATCGTTCCGTCAGTACAATGGGTGTGGGTGGTGGGCGATGGTGGGTGGGTGGGTGATTTTTTGTTGTCCACGCAGATGGGTGGGATATTCACACGTGTGTGTGTACAAATTCGAATTCGAATTCCCAGGACAACGATAACGGGCAGGCACCTTGAAAATGTTCCTTGAATTTCACCTCCAAATACGACGACGACGACGACGACGACGCTATCCACCTTTAATTCGCCTTGAGTGTGTGCAGAAGACGAGGAGGCGTTGGGGGGTGGTTGTGATGGCACGATACCACGATACCACGATACCACACCCATGCGGATCGGGAGTGTATTGGTAAAAGTTGGAACCTAAAATATCCTTGACCTTGTGAAGAAATTCGTTTCCCAGATACATCCATTCCAGACGGAGGAAAGTCAGAGTGAGCGAGCGAGCGAGAGAGGGAGAATTCACAAGGAAACAGAAACATGTGTGCCTGTGAGATACATTTCTCTGTTTCAGACGAAGAGGACTCAGCTTTTTCGGGGCGTATTTCACTCTCTCGTCTCTCTCTCCGTCTCTCTCTGTCAGTGGGTGAACTGAGAGCTCCTACGTTGCTGGTGCTCCTGCTGGCAGATGGAGCGCCATTAAAAGGTTCGACGGGGGTGCAATTTCCGTTGTATCGATTTTCAGTTTTCCCAAAAACCATGTCGCTCGGTCCTTTGCCCCCGGCCCCTCTCTGTTTATGTGTGTGTGTGTTCCTGTTGATGTTTCGGTTTCAGTGGAACAGGAACAGGAGCTGGAGCTGGAGCAGGAGCATGAGCCCTTTGCCATGAATGAGTTACTACGGATCGGCAGGTAATATATTTTGGGATACACTTTGTGGCCCCCCCACCAGTGTGTGGGTGGACAGAGGGTCTGTGTGAGCGGATCAATATCTACAGCAGTCTGGGGAGTTATGAATAAAATTGTCCCCAACTATCCCGAAGTCCCCTTCCATCGCAGCGACCGGTTGGTGGTCAGTCGGGGGGGAGGGACATCCAATGGGAGGCGGGGGGGGGGGAGTGTTCATATTAAAATTACACTCGATAAGCTGAAGAAGACAGGAAGAAGGATATCATCGCAGTCGAGTGTGTCGTTGGTGGCAATTAATTTTCGGTTAATTTGCAGGACAATTGATGAGTCAGTTGGGAATGTGATCGTTGTTGACCTACGGCCGAAAGCCAGTAAGCCAAAGGCAAGGCCAGGGATTAAAGAAAGATTTATGCTTCAGTTAGCAACTGTGAAATGCTGTTGCCGAGGGGGTGTGGTGAGGGGGGGGAGGCAGTATCCACTGAGAATGTGTAATGAACCGGAAAGGATTAACGACAGCATTGAAGTAATTGATGGAAAACTGTTTTGCTGGTGATTAAGGAATTGTCATGTGAAGGACGACTAGATCTCATCACACACACAAACACACACACAGAGAGAGTGCTCCGCTTTGAAGAGGGTCAGTCGGGTCTGTCAGAGCTTAAAGCAGCACAATTCCCGGCCCGGTTCGTATCTGTCGATTAACGTCACACGTGCAATGGTCAACTAGACAATCATCTCGTTTCTATTGAGCGGAGGAGCCTTATCGCCCCACTTGACGAAAGTTCAAATCGTCGGCGTTTAATTTTAGCGTGTCTTCGTGTCCGCTTTATCGGTGTACCCCATTTGATTGCTTTTATTGTTCATAAATTACTTTGTGTGTGCTGATGAGTGGCATCGATGTGGGGAGCGTAGCTTTTCGCTGGCCACTGAGCTCCGGACTCCGGCTCAAACTAGATGCTTGAGTGTTCGGCCGGAGTGATAACGTCCACGTCCACATGCATTTCTTGAGTGGGCTCCTCTGTGTGCGCGCCTTGATTAGGTCTGATAATTGGCTGCTGGAAATGTCAGAGATGTAGTTTGTCTTATGTACGTACATATGCGGGATGTTGGACGGGTGTGTGCTGTATTCTGTAGTTCCGCTGCGACGGGGAGCGGCACGTCAATCTTGGCTTGATGCTGCTCGGTCTGTCAGCGAGAACGTGAGGGAGTTGCTGACTGCAACGTCCTTAGCTTCTAGGCTGTTTTCCGTTTTGGGACTGCAACGTCCTTCTGCTGATCTCTGTTTCCGCGATGTAAGCGAAACAGGAAAATCGCACCGAATAACGATCACAGAAATTGACTCCAAACCTCAAGGACATCTTGATCCCACCCAGACACTGATTACAAAGTTTTACAGAGCAATTTGCAGCCATAAGACCTCAAGTGGTGAACCCAGATAGACCCACTATCTCGTTGATAGTCTTCTCCTCAAGGAAAACCCATTCACTCGAAGGCACTTAAACCGAACCATTAGCTTCTGCCACCTAAAGCAACTTTGAACCCCTAATGGATTTTCATTTCCCGATGACTTGCTCTTGCCGCATGGCATCAGTCTCTGCGTCGAGGGCCGCCCCACCTTCCAGGCCGGGGCGAGTCGTAAAAACTACTTAAGCTTTAATGGGAAATTAGTTCATGTCCAACAGTTCTTTAAGCGCCCCATCCACCACTCGCTCACTCATCTCGCGGTACTGCATTAAAAGGATCTAGCCAAATCCTTGATTCTCATTCCACTCCATCGCTTCCACCCCCTCCCTCATACCGACTTAATGTCATTTTCAATAAGTAATCTCTCTGCCCCCAGAAAGCAATCAAAGGAGGATTCGTTTTATGACCCATTGTCATTAAAAATCAGCCTACAGTTTTATGTACCTTCCTGCGGCGGAATAGAGGATGTAATAGCATCCGCACCACTATCCCAGTCGAGTCTGCCATGCGACAAATTGTGTCTTTCGCAAGAGTGCCGTAAGCAAGCAACAGAGCCACCCAACCTCCTCGCGCCGCCCATCGGCAGGCTCGAACAGAACAGAGAGTCTCGGCAGACCTCGACGCGAGGAAAACAATGCGAATGGAGGGCTGCTAAACTCTCATCTGGCAGGCAAATCCATTTCAGGATTTATAGTCAAATTGGGTGCCATAAAAACATTAAATCGATTTAATTTCATCCACCCTGACGCATTCACACGCACACTCACACTCACTCACCCTCCTTCGTCGCGTCTCTCGGCTGCAGACTTGCTTGAGACGCTCTCTTTAAAGGAGGTCCTAATGTCGGTTACATTTATTAATGGACGCGCGGGCGGGGGGGGGGGGGGGGGGGGGGAGTTTCGAACGCGCTCTCAATGGCCGACTCATCATCGTCATCATCGCGGTTGTCGTTGTCGTCCTTGGGTTGCGTTGTGGTGCTCGCGGAGGGCATAAATCAAGGATACGCAATAAAAAGCAAGCGGCAAAAGTTCCGCTTTTATGACGCTAACTCAACACACGCTCGGGCTTGGGCGGGGGAGGGATGAAAGTTTTACGAGGGCAAGAGGCGATGTTATCCCTCTGCCAGATATGTGCAGCTAACAGCTCCCGGTTAATTGGTCATTCAAATTAGGAGCACAATAGTTCAGCACACGTGAGCGCACCACAGCGGAGCACAGGACCATCACGGAGCCTCCGCTCCAGCTCCTTCGTGCATGTGACCAGGATCACATGGTTTATGGCATCCGGCCCTGCAGCCGCCGCAGTCCGGCCGTAGTTTAAACGGCCCCCGCAGTTTACTCTCTTTCTTTCCTCGAAAATTAATTGGCCATTATATTGATGATATTGGGGAATATTTTCCATGTTCGTTGCCCCGTTTTATTGGACTGTTAATGTTTTGTTTTGGCAATTAGGCTGTCCGGCGATCGGACCGGTTAGTGGCACGAATTGGACGGACAGTGGGGGGGAGGGACCGACGACTAGACTGGGCCAAAGGCATTAAGATAAACTGCGTTAAACAGAGTTCTCTCTGGGCCGGCGACAAACTAGAAAATTATTGAGAAAAAGTTTGTGTTCACACTGCGCCCCTGTGGCTGGAGATGGACTCGACTCGACTCGACTTGACTCGTCTCACTCGGGCCAGCCAACAAATGCCGGGTCATTTCGGAGATGATGATGATTATGGGCCAAACTAACGTTTCGATTTGGATTGCCTCGCTTCCCCTCCGCGTATCTGTGGATCTGCGTATCTGTGGCGTGATTATAAAAAGATTATAGTTGTTTTCTAGTGGCTATTATACTAGTTCGGAAAGTAATTTGCTAAGTCTTTATGATGGCGGTAGTGGCGCCAAATGGTAATTTTCTTAAATGCGGCTGCGGGCGGGGGATGCGAGTCGTTAACCTTGATGGGTTTTGGTGATTCAGAGAAGATTAAGATGGTGGTGCTCGCGATTGGTTTTGATTTGATGGCTTTTGCATGCATTGAACTGGAGGAGGATGACTGGAGTGAGAGGACCACAAACGGGATTGTGTTATCATTCGGAGATCTAGAGTTGGTCTGGTCTGGTGGTGGTGGTGGTGGAATCCCCATCATGACTAATGTGCCATCGACTATCTGATTGTGGAGCAAAGGATACACATACTTCATGTGCCCATCGGAACGGGGATCGTTGTGTGGGAGATGGATATCGCTGGATGCTTCGGTCAGAGCGGGGTTCTGTCGAGAGTTGCGGTCATAAATTTGACACTATCAGCGTTTCAAGCACGCCTGCAGAATTCTGATCGAAGGTTGGGATTAAGTGATGGAGAAGGTTGGTCTGAAACTCCGGTTTCTGGATGAGGGCGACAAACTTAGACCATGTTGGTTCATTGTGACACCCGCAGTCTACCACCGATCGACCGCTCCAGTGACAGTGTCGTTAATTTGATCCCAAAGGCTAATGGTGACTGAACCAGATTTGAAAAACCGGATAAAAGCGTTTGGTTTCACTGGGATTCGAACCCGGGACCCCTCCAACTTAGGGCAGGCATTTAACCAACTGTGCCATTCAGTCGTTGATCCGGATGAGGAAGTTCGGAGTTAATTTCCGCACCAGAATTGAAATTCCGGATAAAAGCGCATTAACTCAGCTTTAACTGATTTGGATTTGAACCTGGAACCCCTCGAACTTGGGCAGGCACTTAACCAACTGCGCCATCCAGTCGTTGATTCTGGATGAGGAATAATAATGGCGGCGCTACAGTCCGAGGTGGATTTGGACTTCTCAGCAACCACTCGTGTTGTGCGTGGAGGGGACCTACTCTCTCACGAGTGAAGGGGACCTACAGACCTACAGACTCCTAACGGCGGGATCGAGAAGCTATTTCTAGACAGTCAGTGAATCGAAAGAGGTGGAGCCGTGAAAAAAATGTTAAGTGTTTTTCAGAGATTCGAACCTTAGACCTCGAGCGTAGGAATCGACGCACCTACTCACTACGCCATGGCGCCCACAGTGGATGGATGAGCATATCCTGAGCCAGAGCCAGAGCCAGAGTCAGAGGCAAAGTCAGAGCCAGAGCCAGAGCCAAAGCCAGAGCAAGAGCCAGCGGCAGGGCGAGGGCCAGAGCCAGAGCCAGAGCCAGAGCCAGAGACAGAGCTAGACCCAGAGCTAGATCCAGAGCTTGAGACAGAGCCAGAGCCAGAGTCAGAAGCAGAGCCAGAGTCAGAACCAAAGCCACAGGCACAGCCACAGGCACAGCCACAGGCATAGCCACAGGCACAGCCACAGGCACAGCCACAGCCACAACCACAGCCACAGCCACAGCCACAGCCACAGCCACAGCCACAGCCACAGCCACAGCCACAGCCACAGCCACAGCCACAGCCACAGCCACAGCCACAGCCACAGCCACAGCCACAGCCACAGCCACAGCCACAGGCACAGCCACAGGCACAGCCACAGCCACAGCCACAGCCACAGTTCGGGGTTAATTTCTGGACCAGATTTGAAAAACGGGATAAAAACGCATTAACTTTGCTTTCGCTGGGATTTGAACCTGGGACCCCTCTAACTTAGGGCAGACACTTAACCACCTGCGCCATCCAGTCGTAAATTTGTTAATTGCTCTCAACCTGACTAGATGCCAGCAATGATCCCTGTAAATGCACGGATCAAGTTGAGATACAGCCTCCTCGTGGCGCCCTCTGGATAGTCTCTTTGGCAACCGCGTCCACGTTTTAGATGGCGCACCCAAGTGAGAAGCGATCTTGACCCACTTGGAGTCCATAATTGGCGACAGCTAGCTAGCTATAGCAACCGCGTCCACGTCTAAGGTGATGCACCCAATTTGAGAGCGACATCAGTCTTTGGTTCTGGATGGGGAACAATCATGGCGGCGCCACAGTCCGAGGTGTACCTGGGCCTAGTTTCTCAGCAACCTCACGAGTGGAGGGGACTTACAGTTTAACACCGACTCCGAACGGCGAGATTGAGAAGCTATTTCTTGACAGTCAGTGACTCGAAGGAGGTGGAGCCGTGAAAAAATGTTAAGTGTTTTTCCGAGATTCGAACCTTAGACCTCAAGCGTAGGAGGCGATGCAGCTACCCACTACGCCATGGCGCCCACAGTGGATGAATGAGGAAGTTCGAAGTCAATTTCTGGACCAGATTTGAAAAAGCGGATAAAAGCGCATTAACTTTGTTTTCACTGGGATTCGAACCCGGGACTCCTCTAACTTGGGGCAGGCACCTAACCAACTGCGCCATCCAGTCGTTGATTCTGCATAAGGAACTTCAGAGTTAATTTCCATCGTTCCAATTCACAATCTCCCCGGCTGTTTGCTCGATAATTCCCCCCAAGATAGAGACAAAACCCCTTGTGTACAACCAGCTAAAGAGTACGGCCCAACACAAACACCATCGACCTCGAAGCACCTTTTATCTTCTCCAACAAAAGAAAATTACCTCCTCCAGAATAGACTGCGTATCTTTATGGTGTTCGCTTACGGAAATAGAAAACTAAAACCGTCATAATTGCTGTCAATAAAGCCAGTATCCAGTAATCACAGTTTACTGCCATCTATTATCGTCGTTGACAAACACAATTTCACATTTTCGTTCTCAATCTCCGAACCGGAGTCCCAGTTGTTTTCTCATTTCTCTCCTAATGCCTCCGCGATAAGCCCTGCGCTCTGCGTACCTAATTAATTTTAATGGCCTTGTAGAACTTTATTATTTTTTTAGAGCACTTAATCTCTCTCTCTCTCTCCCCCACCCTCCGCGCGTTGACTACATTATCAGCGTGGCATAAGCACTTTGTTCTAAATCCCCATTGGTTTCGTTTATTTAAATTATTTCAACACACAAAAAAATGTATGGTCGGTGTTCACATCTGTTTTCGATAGCATGCCTTTCGTTTTCCTTATCGGCGCCGGCTCTCGTGCAACACCGACCGCTGGGCCGGGCCCTTGCAGTGCACTGATACCACCCATCGACCGGCCAGAGATGGGATAGGTCCATGCAGAGTGTATTTAGTTGCAAAACAAAAAGTATCTCCAAATGACAACACAACAGAACTTACAGAGCAAAGCATACATGCGAGTATTTGCGAATGTAATCCAAAACTACGTTTTGTTGCCTGTTTTTTGTTGACTCATTTTTTCGCTGTTCCTTGTTGTTTTTGTAGCTCCTCGTTTGATAGGATGGCGGATAAAGAGCAGCAGCAGCGGCAACATAATAAATAAATGATAAAACCGACCGAGTGGGGGATGATAAGTCGGAGCGCTTGAGTTTCATTTCATTCGTTTTTTTTCAGCCACATCCCCCCACGTCAGCGGTCATCGCATGACGGGCGCCCATCACCGGAGCATATGTTCGGTTATGCATTCGAGATGCACACACGGCACTTGTAGTTAATGGAAAACAGTTTTATTCCAGTTTCCGATGGAAATAAAATTAATTAATCGCATTTAAAGTTTCGCTGAATTGAGCGAAAATTGAAGTTCAAACAAGACCACGCTCGGTGGAGGGTACTTTTGGTTTCATTTTGATACCGGGAGGCTGCGAGTGCCTCTGTATCCGTGTATCTACACACAGGCTGTGTTGAGTGCTCTGCGAGTTTTATTTTGCATGAAATTCGAGGCAAATTTTGACGATGGGCACTCGTTAATCAGCTCGTGGATAGAGTTTCTGTTGCGGTTTGCATTTTGTTCGAGCCTCCCGCCGCCCGTGGCGCCCGGTCGATGTTCGTTGCCAGCTGCATGTCATGTCAGATGATGATGATGTTGATAAGTTTGTTTTGTCCGATTTCACTTCACTCACTTCCAGCGAGGAGACGGGCTGCAGCAAGTAACTCTAGAATAATGAGATTACGTGCGAGGGGCGCACACAAACATGGGTAACGAGAGGAAATTCAAGCTTCGGGGATTAATGTGTTCTGACAGCGAGTGATTCCTGGAATTTCGAAGACTGTGGCGGGCTCACGTGAAGCTGGGCATTAAGCCTGATGTTTTACATGAGTTTCGATCTTGTTTCGTCAGCGGCGCAGTTCGACTGCGGAGGTTTGAATTTCAAACCGCAGGAGCTACTAATGCGATCGTAATCGGATTAAGCGCTTTTGCCGGCTTACAGTGATGCTGGTGGGCGATGCATTTGGTGGAGGAAGGAAAGGATGGAAGTGCATTCGCAGATCGTATTCAGCAACGGTCCAGGTCAAGAAATTCCTGTTCGAAGCTCGGCTTAGAAGGATTATCTGGATGCAAGTCGTGCATGGTCGGCGCATGACATCGATCCACATCAATTCTTCAGTCTTACGTGTTATCCGAGGACATAGCGCCCATGTAAACAGAGCCCAAGATGTTCAACAGGCCCGTCACTTCAGATTAAGCTATACGTCCTTCTCAGTCGCTCGAGGTGCGAGCAGCTGACTGCCAACCTCCACCGCTGTCTGTTTGTCCAAGCCACTTCGACAAGATGCTGGAAATTCTTGTTCAAAGCTCGGCTTAGAATGATCATCTGCTAAGCTCGGCATTTAAATGCAAGTCGTGCATGTTGGGCACGTGGCATCGATCCACGCCAGTTCTCCAGTCTTACGTGTCAGCCGAGGACATGAATTTCAAGCCGTAGGAGCCACTATCGGATTAAGCGCTTTCATCGGCTTACAGTGATGCAGGTGGGCGATGCTCCTGATGAGGGAAGAATGAAGAAGTGCATTCGCAGATCGTATTCAGCAACGGTCCAAGCCAAGAAATTCTTGTTCGAAGCTCGGCTAAGAATGATCATCTGCTAAGCTTGGCTTAGAAGGATCATCTGGATGCAAATCATGCACGGTCGGCACATGACTTCGATTCACCCAAATTCTCCAGTCTTACGTGTCAGCCGAGGACATGCATTTCAAGCCGCAGGAGCCACTAATGCCATCGTAATCAGATTAAGCGCTTTTGCCGGCTTACAGTGATGCTGGCGGGCGATGCCTCTGATGAGGCAAGGATGAAGAAGTGTATTCGCAGCTCGTATTCAGCAAAGGTTCAAGCCGCTTCGAAAACTTGCTGGAAATTCTTGATCAAAGCTCGGCTTAGAATGATCATCTGCTAAGCTCGGCTTGGAAGGATCATCTGGATGCAAGTCGTGCATGTTCGGCACATGACATCAATCCACGCCAATTCTCCAGTCTCACGTGTCAGCCGAGGACATGAATTTCAAGCCGCAGGAGCCAATAATGCGATCGCAATCGGATTAAGCGCTTTCGCCGGCTTACAGTGATGCTGGTGGGCGATGCTCCTGGTGAGGGAAGGATGGAAGTTCATTCGCAACTCGTATTCAGCAACAGTCCAAGCCAAGAAATTCCTGTTCGAAGCTCGGCTTAGAATGATAATCTCCTAAGTTCGGCTTAGAAATCTTCTGCTAAGCTCGGCTTAGAAGGATCATCTGGATGCAAATCTTGCATGTTGGGCACGTGATATTGATCCCCTCTGTCAAATTCCCCCACGTGTCACCCGAGGACATGGAGCACATGTAAGCAGGGACTAAGATGCGCAACAGGTCCCGTCACTCCGGATTACGCCATACGTCAGCTCACTCCATGTCCTTCTCAGTCGCTCGAGGTGCAAGCAGCTGACTGCCAACCAAACCACCGCCGTCTGTTTGCAAACCCATCTTCAGTTCGTCCGCATGGCACACAGCATTATTGTCCTCAGCGTGCTAATTAGATTCAATTAAATATACAAATAGCATCGGGATAAGTTACATTGTGCTTTCAATTAATGCGTACGTAGCCGCACCGAGGGAGCGCAGAAGGAGAGACCAAGACCGAAAGCACCATATCTGGAGGGCGTCGTGTTGAACACACGTTCAACGTTGTATGAGGGGCTCATAATCTGAGCGATAAGGCGACAACAGACAGACACTCTCACTGCCCGCCAGACCCTGGGGCACGTAAAAATGTAAATATTTCCGAATGCATCCACCAGAACGCATTTGCATACACTCGAGTGTCTCGAGATAACTTCCAATTAAGCGCTGATAATTCAATTTACATACTAAGCCGATGCTGGGATCCGAGGGGCGGCTTTGTTGTGTTTTGAATGAACATCTCCGTCAGGGACTGCTGTTGAGTTGACGGGTGCAGAGGCTTCATGTGACAGTCGGTGTTTGTGCATATGGCCACTTCCCATCGAAATGTAGGTCATCTGATAACCTGCCGGCGAATACCGTCACCGTCACTGACGATGACTGCATTTCATCACCCATTTTCCCCCCCACTTGGCTTTTCAAAATAAAACACTTCAAAATAATCCGTCTATTGAACAACAAATCCATATCGCATAGCGATCGGTTGCTTCCGGCTCGGCGGAGTCTGATGTAATCGGCTTCTCCGATTGCAGCTATCGAAATCTCATCGGCTGCGTCGCAGATGAGTCCGACGGGCTGTCTCGCTCGCGCTGGCGTTGTCGCCATCGTCGTCGTCGTCGTCGTCCTTGAGGTGATGTATGTTTTGATGATCGTGCGCGTTTTTTTATTACCTCTGCTGGAAAATAACATCCAAATAATTTTTTGTCTTAATAACAAACCGTTAAATAACGAATTGGAGCGAATTGGTGCGTTTATTTTTAGAAATTCTACGTTTTTTTTCCTTTTTCTCTCTCGTTCGGGGAAAAGATTGGGCGGAACAGGCCAAAACGCATAAACAAAGCCATTACTTTGCTCTGGGCTCGGGCTTGAATCGACCATCGTTTGAAAAAGTTCCTTGAACCACTTCACACCGGCGATGTGTGCGTTGCGACGTCGGCGGCGGCGGCCGAGTGTGCGTGCGAATCTGAACAAATAAAGGCGGGGGAGAGCGAAAGAGTGGGGGCGCGGGTGTCGGCAATAAAAATCGAACATATCCTGTGGGCATGAACACAAATCTTTTATCGGATTTGTAGACGCAGATCAGTTGGGTGATGCTGCGGTATGCGTGCGTGCGTCTGTTTGCTTTTTTGGGGAAACAATTCGGCACACTTCTTGTGGGGCGGCTGGTGAAAGGTGGAATTGTTTTCTTTTCTCTCGTTTTTTTTCCTGTTTTCTCCTCCCACCGAAGCAGAGTACTCTGCTGCCACGTCCTGCCTCGTTGTTGTCTTCGGCGACGGCCTCGACGATGTGAAGAATGTTTGGGGCTATAAATAAACGAAGGAAGTGCGTTCTTTGGTGGCTCATTGAGGAAAACAACGGGGAAAAAAATGTTTTCGGTTTGGTGGCGCTTTGGCAATGATAAGTGGGGCAAGAGTTCGTCAGAAGGGATGCAGGTTCGCTCGGTGGGCGTCTGTGATGAGGTATTTTTCGACTCGGGAGTTTGGTGCGCAAGACATTCAACTAGAAATACGATGGGACTGAGTTGGCAACGTTGCGGCTGACAAAGAACACTCGTTGGATACGCCTCCCGCCACAAATTTTGTGACTTGCAGAGCCTCAACCAGCAGGCAATCTTGCAATCGACTGGAAGTTTGGCGCGCAAGGTATTCAACTAGAAATACGATGGGACTGAGTTGGCAACGTTACGGCTGACAAAGAACACTCGTTGGATACACCTCCCGCCACAAATTTTGTGACTTGCAGAGCCTCAACCAGCAGGCAATCTTGCAATCGACTGGAAGTTTGGCGCGCAAGGTATTCAACTAGAAATACGATGGGACTGAGTTGGCAACGTTACGGCTGACAAAGAACACTCGTTGGATACACCTCCCGCCACAAATTTTGTGACTTGTCGAGCTTCAACCAGCAGCCACTCGTTTCGTGGAGGAACAGTCTTCTCTTCCACTTGTCGACGAACCAAAACATAACCACAATCAGACGCCAGCTGAATCAGACGCTAGCTGAATAGAAAGTCATGTTTACTCAAGATTCACTTTAAACGCAGGTAGCGATGATGAGCGCAATCATCGACTTGGAAGATTGGCGCGCAAGGTATTCAACTAGAAATACGATGGGACTGAGTTGGCAACCTTGTGGCTACTTGGTGACAAAGAATACTCGGAATACGATGGGACTGAGTTGGCAACCTTGTGGCTACTTGGTGACAAAGAATACTCGGAGTACGATGCGACTGAGTTGGCAACCTTGTGGCTACTTGGTGACAAAGAATACTCGGAATACGATAGGACTGAGTTGGCAACCTTGTGGCTACTTGGTGACAAAGAATACTCGGAATACGATTGGACTGAGTTGACAACCTTGTGGCTACTTGGTGACAAAGAATACTCGGAGTACGATGGGACTGAGTTGGCAACCTTGTGGCTACTTGGTGACAAAGAATACTCGGAATACGATGGGACTGAGTTGGATACACCGGTGGATACACCTCTCGCCACAAATTTTGTGACTCGCCGAGCTTCAACCATCAGGCACTAGTTTCGTGGAGAAAAAGTCTTCGCTTCCACTCGTCGACGAACCAAAAACAACCCACAAAATCTGAAGCAGACACCAGCTGAATAGAAAGTCCATCGGTTATCTGCACACTCTACTCAAGATTCACTCCGAACGAGGGTATCGTGATGAGCGCAATCATCGAACTGGAAGTTTCACCTTCCCAACAGATTTGATGACCGATTTGTATGCAAGCTCAGGTCTAGACAAGACCTTGTTTTGAATTAATTTGAATTTCATTTTCACATGACCCCCACACTCCGAGAGCCATTTGCCATTTCACGATCTTGTCGATGCGACGCGTCGCTCTGTTCTCACATCGCAAGCACCACTAAAGAGCGTTTTACTGCCGCCTAGAAGCATTTTCTTGTCACTGATTCCCACTGATTTATCCGTTGTCAGCGCAATCGGAGACCCGTCAAACCTATAAATAGACACCTCTGCAGTACGTACCTGCTGCCGCCGTCCTCCCTCCGTGTCGTGCGTACGTTTAATTTACGTTAATTTCCCCAATAAAAGATCTCATCCATAAATCGTAGCCAAAGTGACGCCATTTAAGGTGGAAAACGATCTCGAGCGCTCTGCTCCTTGACACCAACAACAAATCAAAACAAATCTCTCAACCGTCCTGACGACGTCGAGTGGCAAGTTCCACCAAACCAGTTCCCCGAGAGCGAGTGTCACACCATCAGCGAGTTCGGGTACTTCCTTCAGAGCTCCGCAAGACAGAGGATTTACGATATGCATCCAAATGAACAACTGGCTTATTCGGTCGTCTTTCTTTCGGTGGGTGTGTCTCCGCAACTTGTTCGGCGCAACCTGTTTAACGAGTCTCTGCGCCGTTGTCCCCGCGCACCCGCGCAGGCTCCAATCGAGTTCAAGAGTCATTTCGTTCAAGCGAACCTCTGTTTTGGGGCGATACTTGTGGGCTCGTGTGGAGCGCTTTGTTCCCTCGGATCTGTCATGACTGAGCGATGTCTCTGATTTGAGTTGATGTCTCTGAGTTAGAGATCGATTGCAGATCAGTCTTGCATAAGCGCCGATCTCCGCGGCCATGCTCGGACGGGAGGAGATCACGTTTTGGGCTTGTTGTTCACCCAAAATAGCCCATCGGACGCGTGAGGCCGACTAAAAAAGAATCCACCTGAGAGAAGGGGCGGCGGATGCTGTTCTCCACGCAGCGAACAAAGAAACCGAGGTGCGAATAGATGCCCAGTTTCGATCTTGTTTACATCCGCCCACCAGATGGTCCGCTGCCGTCGGTCCGATGAAAAAATACTCTCGTCAGGCAACGGACAGCCGCCGAGATGATGGCCAAAAATTAATTATGGAACAGCTCCGAGCTTCTGCCAAAAATAAAAAGAAACCATTTCGCATTTGTAAACATTCCAAATCGCGGCACACTCGCACTTTGGCTAATGGATGCGGATTTTCGCCGAGCAAATCCTCAGTCATACTCGTGATTTATGGGCGGGGATGATCTGCACTCGGGTCTACCTGATCGTCGCATCATCCTGCGACAATCGACGACGGGGCCGGGAACGAGACACGACAGGTACACGCCGAGTTCGGTCGTATCTCTCGTCTGTAATCAGTTCTGGAAGGAGACCTACGACAAGGTTAATGTATTCTAGGGTCGTAAATTTTCGTAATTACCCTGTTTATGCATTGGACGCTGGCAAATTGCTGTGCGATGAGTGGTGTGGAGACGGTGGCGGTGGCGCTGGCTGTGGTGAAACCGGACTGAAATGTTGCATCAGATTTTGTTCGAAAAAGTGAAGAGGAAAACAAACACATTTTATGGAGATTTCTAGTGTAGTGAACCAGGCGGACTTGTTGACGGCGATAAGCGTGTGCCATCTGGACTCTCTCTCAGGGGACATATGAGTTCTGTTTGCGACAACTCCGATTGGGGATTGATTGACATGCGGCGAGAACTGGTTCGGTCGCCCGTCGATTGCTATCATCGGATGGCATTTAAAGAGGATGTGAGTGTGTGAAAGGCTGGTCGGGTGAAGGCGATTTTTCACGAGACTCAGTGAGGGTGACTGATGCAGAATGAGAGACTTTACGTGGCTGCAGGACTTCGACAGCGGTCTTTTGAGGGATATTCCGACTACTTTCAAACTTCAGATCGAGGTTAGGTTAGGTTTTGGAAGGGGAGTGTGCTGGTTGAAGCATCATTTCTACTCGGGGGCCATGGGGCCCATTGTGAAGAATTCATTCAATTGCTGAGTATTAACCCATCCTTTCGCGTGGCAGCTAAAACCACCCTTGTGAATTTTAGAAGATCCGATATCTCTTCAGAGAAATTCTGAAGAATACTTGGCCAAACGAAGCTAGGCGCCGATTCTGGAGAGCTGGGCAGTGACAAAGCAGATCTCGGTCTCTTCCGGCAGAGAGCTTTGGATTCTACATTCACTCTGTCCACCCTCTCTGTGAAGAATCTTTGGCCCGAAGCCAGGCGCCGATTCAGAAGATCTGGGCAGTGGTAAAGCAGATGTTGGATAGTTTCGGTCTCTCCCTAGTCGCCGTAATTCCGGCAGAGACCACTGCATTCTATATTCGCTCTGTCCGCCGTCTCTGTGAAGAATCTTTGTCCCAGCGAAGGTAGGCGCCGATTCTGGAGAGCTGGGCAGTGACAAAGCAGATCTCGGTCTCTTCCCCATCTCCGCAATTTCGGCAGAGATCGCTGGATTCCGTATTCCCTTTCCGGAGCATTGTTCCGATGGGGCAGTGTCCTGTGATCACTCCGACGAGCATACAGATCGAGTTCAGGTCCAACGCCAGAAGCTTCTTTGTTTTGCCGTAGTTAATCTTTGGCCGACTCTGAGCCTGTGGGGCAACGCAACAGAGGACGTCCACGTACAAGGTGGCGCACACAAGTCGAGGGCAACCTCGGCCAGCTTGGTGTGCGAAACTGGAGACAGCTGACGAAAGATCGTCTTGGCTAGAAAGACATGTTGAGTGAGGCCCAGGTCCACTTCGAACTGTAGGGTCATACAAAGAAGAAGAAGAAGAAGAAGAAGAAGAAGAAGAAGAAGAAGAAGAAGACATTAGCTCCTCTCTGCGATCAGGGATCCGAAGGCGTGCGTCAAAGTCGACTACGTTCGCAGTGATCTACCTGACCTCCGCCGGCTTGGCGTGCTGGCGAGAGAACGTTCTGGTTAGAGAGGCATGTTGAGTGAAGCCCAGGTCCACCTCGGACTGTAGCGCCCTAAGAAAAAGAAGAAGAAGCTTTGGAAAGAAAGCGACTGGATGGCGCAGTTGGTTAAGTGGCTGCCCCAAGTTAGAGGTGTCTCAGGTTCGAATCCCAGTGAAAGCAAAGTTGATACGATTTTATCCAGTTTTTCAAATCTGGTCCAGAAATTAACTCCGAACTTCCTCATCCAGAATCAACGACTGGATGGCGCAGTTGGTTAAGTTAGAGGGGTCCCAGGTTCGAATCCCAGTGAAATCGAATCTGGTTCAGTCACTATTTGCCATTGGGATCAAATTAACGGCGCTATCATTTGAGTAGGTTGCTACCTGGCAGTACAATGGACCAGTTTTAAGTCTGAGTGCTCCAGTGCAGGGTTTCAAAATCTCCGAAAAAAAAGCTTTGGCCACGTTGATTTTGTCGTGTGACAATCATTTCTTGTAAGCCAGCCTCTTTTTGGAAAGTTTCGCCTATGATCCGGTACAAAGCACTGATCGGTGATCGTAGTGACGTGTCCGCTTCGCTGATGACCATTTCAGACCCTTGTCTGGCCAATTCGTCCGCTCTCTCGTTCCCTCCAACTGAGCTGCGGCCTGGGACCCAGCAGAGTTTGACCTTGTGGTGGCTGATGGACCTCAGTGAGTCGCGGTAATTTATAACAGTCTTTGATCTTGTTGCGCAGGATCCTATCGACTTCAGCCTGGTTGTCTACAAAGATGGTGATATCCGGCGGTGGGATATCGGTTACTTGTATATGCTGCTTTCTCTATTGCCAGGATCTCTGCTTGTAAGACACTGCACAAGTTAGGGAGTCTAAATGATTCCTCTTTCTGCAAGGTGTCCGAGTAGAATAACTTCAGATCAAAGATTGGTTGGCTTGGACCACTGAACAATCCTCTGTGCTTGTTTAGCGGCCATTGGACCACTGGAGGACCCTCTGTCCTTGTTTGTCGACCATTGGACCACTGAAGGACCCTCTATCCTTGTTTGTTGGCCAAAAGACCACTGGACAACCCTCTGTGCTTGTTTGTCGGCCAGTGGACCACTGGAGGACCCTCTTTGCTTGTCTGTCGGCAGTTGGACCACTGGAGAACCCTCTGTCCTTGTGTGTTGACCATTGGACCACTGGAGGGCTCTCTGTGCTTGTTCATCGGCCATATGACCATTGGACAACCCCCTGTGCTTGTTTATCACCCATCGGACCACTGGACAACCCTCTGCCGAAGCGACTCCAAAGCCATCTGCGTCACACCGATGAGTTGTTTACCACTCATGGCCTTCGGACCGTCTAACAGCCCCCGGGAACTAATCGAATGACGTACGGCATTCTCAAGCTCTGCCACTGCACGTGTACAGTTTTCTCCTCCACTCTTCCTGTCCTCTCCCACATTCAGTCTCAAAAAACTGGTATCCTCAAGTGAAACATTTTAATTTATTTGTATTTATTTTTGAATCAAAATTTTGTGTGATAAGAATAAAATGAGAAGAAAATGATGTCTAAAAATACGTGGCCGCCTAGGGAGCCGCCGACCGATCGACCACGACAAGAGTGGCACGGTACACTTAGAATAAAAAACATTTTCAAAGACATGCTTGGCATCAAGATCGCCACCAAGCACGGCGGCGAGATGGACGTGGGGTGGGGTGGGGGAGGAGGAGGAGGAGGAGAAGACAAAAGAAAAAAAACAAATGTCAAAGTCAAGTCCACAGAGTGAGAGATTGCCTCCCGTGCGGCGCACCCCACTCTGCTATCTGCTGCTTTTGCATTTCCCTCTGTTTACATTTTCGTTCCAATTAAGCGATGCCCATCGACGTCACTTGGCAGTGATCTTCAAAGTGCCACCAGAACCGGTTCGCTGTCAGTTGATCCTGTGATTTATCATATCTTCAACTTCAGCCGTGTTGACACTCTGTCCACACGCGAGGTACACCAGAACCGGTCTGGCCTGTATTCGAAAATTAGGCTATCGTCGGGAAATGAACCTACAGACCGATCGATAACGTTAACGTCCTCGCCAATCATCATCGCACTCGCACTCGCACACTCGTCACTCGCGCTGGCCGCTGCGGGAACTGGATTGAGCCGGATCGGCCTGGTGGCTTGTCGACGATTGAGGCAAGGCCCAACAATGGACGACGATCTTATCGTCTCACTGTGTGTGCGAGGCGACCTCCTGATCGCCCCTAGGGAAATGTGAGTGTGCTTAATTGCCGCAGATAAGGTATGCCAACAGCTACACCAGCCTAGGTCAGATGAGCGCGACAGATTCGCCTTGTTTGCATACAGCTCCTGTGGGTGGGAGGGGGCGGCTTGACTTGTGACAGTCCAACGATTAATTGATTGATTGCGAGGCAGCGGACTGTTTTAGATTTGACGCGGGCGACGGAGACCGCTTTAGTTGTGTACACAAAGCGCTCGCTCGTGTGATAAGAGTTCGCAAATTTACTCTTTTTTTTGGGGCCACGACGCACTAGTTGGAGACGGCTAAGTCAAGGCCCGTGAACGTACCTCTGTTTGGGCTGTCGCTCAGATTAGGCAACGAGAGTGACGGCGGTGGTGTTGACATGCGGTTTTGCGTGATATCCATCGCACGTGGCGATGAGTGAGTTTGCCACTCCGGGAGGCCACCATAACTATCGTCGCCACCGTCGCCACCACCGTCAACGTCGTCACCTTCGCCACCGTCGTCGCAGTCGCCACCGTCGCCACCGTCGCCACCGTCCCCACCGTCACGTCCGTCGCCATCGTCACCACCGTCGCCACCGACGCCACCGTCGCCACCGTCACCACCGTCACGTCCGTCGCCACCGTCGCCACCGTCACGTCCGTCGCCATCGTCACCACCGTCACGTCCGTCGCCATCGTCACCACCGTCACGACCGTCGCCACCGTCGCCACCGTCACCACCGTCGTCACGGTCATCACCGTCATCACCGTCACCACCGTTGCCACCGTCACCACCGTCACCGCCATCGCCACCGTCACCACCGTCACCACCGTCACCACCGTCACCACCGTCACCACCGTCACCACCGTCACCACCGTCACCACCGTCACCACCGTCACGTCCGTCGCCACCGTCACCACCGTCACGTCCGTCGCCATCGTCACCACCGTCACCGCCATCGCCACCGTCGCCACCGTCGCCACCGTCGCCACCGTCGCCACCGTCGCCACCGTCGCCACCGTCGCCACCGTCGCCACCGTCTTCACCGTCGCCAGCGTCGCTACCGTCGCCACCGTCACCACCGTCACCACCGTCACCACCGTCACCACCGTCACCACCGTCACCACCGTCACCACCGTCACCACCGTCACCACCGTCACCACCGTCACGTCCGTCGCCACCGTCACCACCGTCACGTCCGTCGCCATCGTCACCACCGTCACCGCCATCGCCACCGTCGCCACCGTCGCCACCGTCGCCACCGTCGCCACCGTCGCCACCGTCGCCACCGTCACCACCGTCACCACCGTCACCACCGTCACCACCGTCACCACCGTCACCACCGTCACCACCGTCACCACCGTCACGTCCGTCGCCATCGTCACCACCGTCATCAACGTGGTCACCGTCACCGCCGGCGCCACCGTCACCACCGTCACCACCGTCACGTCCGTCGCCACCGTCACCACCGTCACCACCGTCACCACCGTCACCACCGTCACCACCGTCACCACCGTCACCACCGTCACCACCGTCACCACCGTCACCACCGTCACCACCGTCACCACCGTCACCACCGTCACCACCGTCACCACCGTCACCACCGTCACCACCGTCACCACCGTCACCACCGTCACCACCGTCACCACCGTCGCCACCGTCACCACCGTCACCACCGTCACCACGGTCATCACCGTCGCCACCGTCACCACCGTCACTACCGTCGCCACCGTCACCGCCGGCGCCACCGTCACCGCCGTCACCACCGTCACGTCCGTCGCCACCGTCACCACCGTCACGTCCGTCGCCATCGTCACCACCGTCACCGCCATCGCCACCGTCGCCACCGTCGCCACCGTCGCCACCGTCGCCACCGTCGCCACCGTCGCCACCGTCGCCACCGTCGCCACCGTCTTCACCGTCGCCAGCGTCGCTACCGTCGCCACCGTCGCTACCGTCGCCACCGTCACCACGGTCATCACCGTCACCACCGTCGCCACCGTCACCTCCGGCGCCACCGTCACCACCGTCGCCACCGTCGCCACCGTCGCCACCGTCGCCACCGTCGCCACCGTCGCCACCGTCGCCACCGTCGCCACCGTCGCCACCGTCGCCACCGTCGCTACCGTTGCCACCGTCGCCACCGTCGCCACCGTCGCCACCGTCACCACCGTCACCACCGTCACCACCGTCACGTCCGTCACCAACGTCACCACCGTCGCCACCGTCACCACCGTCACCGCCGGCGCCACCGTCGCCACCGTCGCCACCGTCGCCACCGTCGCCACCGTCGCCACCGTCGCCACCGTCGCCACCATCGCCACCGTCGCCACCGTCGCCACCGGCGCCACCGTCACCTCCGGCGCCACCGTCACCACCGTCGCCACCGTCGCCACCGTCGCCACCGTCGCCACCGTCGCCACCGTCGCCACCGTCGCCACCGTCGCCACAGTCACCACCGTCGCCACCGTCGCCACCGTCACCACCGTCACCACCGTCGCCACCTTCACCACCATCGCCACCGTCACCACCGCCGCCGTCGCCTCCATCGTCACCATCGCCTCCATCGCCACCGTCGCCACCACCGCCGTTAAAGACCATCGAACCCACTCCGCTTCGATCCTGAGGCTCTTCCCCTCGCTGATATGAGATGCCGCGATACCCGGTTATCGCTCGGCAAACGCTGATTTGCTGAACCGCCCTGATACGCTAAGGCCTCTTAAGGCGGCCAAGTCTGATGGGGTAATTGACCCCAATTTGTGAAATCTAATAACAATGAAGCTCGTGCTAGGCGGCGCGTCTAAATTTAGAGCACAATCTACGTTCCATTGTTTACAACTAGCGGCAATGATTTGTTTAGATACTCTCGCTGCCAGAAATATGCTCCCTCGGCGCGGGGGCGGCGGGCGGAATGGACGGAATAGGCGGAATGGGCCATTCGACAAAAAAAACATCGCCTTATCTTATCCGCCGCAGTGACACATGGATATGTGTCATCAAACAAGCGGTAAGCAATTTGATTACAGCCCGAGAGCGAGAAGGAGAGTGGCTTGCGTGCAACCTGTCAGATACACAAAACTTCTTTTGTGGCCACAGCGAGCCCCGATCTCGACAAATTGCAAATTGTAAGCACGTTTACGCCGATGTAGTCGTCCGATCTGTACCGGACCGATGGACGACTGTGGGGGGGAGGGGAGCGGATCTGAGAATAAACATTCAAGCAGCGAGAGATCTCTCGCCAGGGGGAGGGGGGGGGGGCGGTGGAGAGGAACGGCAGTCCTGTTTTTGTGTTTTGTACGTGGTGTACGTCATTTGGCTAAGCACGACGAATATTGAATTTGATTTGTCGAGATTTTTCATTTTTGGCAACCGAATGTGCAGCGATTTGCCAGCGTGCGGGAATGGTGGCAGAAACACGGATTTTATGGCAAAGTGCAAGCTTACTCAATCAAGATCGTCGTCAAGCGTAACAGATTTAGAAATGTTTTCCTCTTGTGCCTCTGCCGCGTCGTCTCGCCGCCTCGGCCGCTCACTCTCCTGGGAGATTTTTTGACGCTTTTAGTGGTGTTTTCGTTCGTTTCGATCGTTTCGTTCGTTTCGATCGTTTCGATCGTTGCTTTTGTTGTTTTTGTCGATGTTGTTGGTTTTTGTTTTCGAGCTGGCCGGTCTGGGATTGTTTTTGCAGTCG
Source organism: Myathropa florea (assembly GCA_930367185.1). Classification (NCBI taxonomy): domain Eukaryota; kingdom Metazoa; phylum Arthropoda; class Insecta; order Diptera; family Syrphidae; genus Myathropa; species Myathropa florea. Next base: position 45,503,223 of record OV884005.1, on the reverse strand, counting down.
AAATGGTTTTTGAGAGTATATTTTTGAAATTCTCATGAAAAATGTGCTGATGGGGAAATTGTTTTTGAATTTTTCTTTCCTTCTTCTTCTTCTTTCTGTGTTTTGAGTCGATTTGAGATGATTTTTTGGTATTTTTTTTGAAGATTTTTTGGGGTTTTTTGGGCTTTTTTTTTGTGTTTTTTTGCGTGAATTTTTACGGCATCGAGGAGGTGATGATGATTATGTCGCCTGGTGACAAATTCAGTGGAAGCGTGACGAGCACTTTTTGCAAAGGCATCTGGCGATCGTATAAATGCTCTTTGTCTAGAAAATTGATGGCCCAACAGTTGGCGATGGGGGCGACAAGTGATGATGGATCGAATACTGTTCGTCTCTGTTGATGTGGCCTATGGAATGATGGGGGATGTTTTTTCATGGGAAGCGAGGGATTTGTTTGCAAATATCCCCCATATTGCCTTCATAAAATCGTAGCCAATTTCAGTCGAAGCTCATTCATCGATGCCATTCAAATCCGCGCGTACAATCGTGCCCAAGCACCATGGGACACATTTGACGGTACAAAACTGCCAATGGGATGCGCCATTTGTTCGTTACCGCGAACATTCAAAAACCATCTGCCACAAGACCGAACCGTTTCCACGGTTGACATCGAACTCGTTCGCCCGCTGTAATCCCAGCGTCAAATGGCACAGACGTGCTCTGCTCATCAACTCCGCCGCACCTGTATCGCTGAACTAGTTCACACCGTCAACTTCGAGCGAAACAAAAAAAAAAAGAACGCTAATAATCTGCATGAACCCATCGCAGGTGCCTTTCGAACGTGACCTCTGACCGAAAACTAAATGGGGTATCCAGAGCGGGTATCTCTCGCCGGGGATCTCGAACAATGAAAATCGCCGAAAAGTAGTGAAAATATTGCAGAAAAAAACCATCACATCCTAACGGCAAATCCGTTTTTGCAGTTTTCTTATCTGCTCCAGATACAACGAGCGCTCACTCGTTGCGGTGTCGCGGTGCAGGGCATGCACGCTTCGGCTGTACTTCGCTTTTAATCGCTTCCATTAGACGACGACTGCCAGGTCGGGCCGGTCGATGGGACACTCTTTTGTCGCTCTGTGGCTGCGAGTCGTCGCGGCGGCTTCGCCTTTGAGCGAGCAAAACAAAACTCTGGCGTTTGTTGTGATATCGTTTTGGAACCTTGAATGGTTCTGCACTCGACAATCAGTAATATCTGGATGGGGAGAGGGGCGGGGGTCGAGGGAGCGGCATCGGATGCGGTTTGCCGCAAGCCACCACCACTGAATCTCGAACTGAATCTCCGACGAAGTCGGTCTGAAGCTGAATTCGAAGCTGAAACCCCGCAAGAAGTGATTAGAAGTGTGCGATGGCAATGGCAACGGTAATAGTCGCGTCAGTGGCGGCGAAATGTTGCAGAGAGATGAGAAGATACCGAGCTGTACCGTTGTTCGTTGCAAGTGTAGGATGAACTTTATTGCTGTTTAAGCGAACCTGATTAGGTGTAAGTGATAAAGTTCCTCCGCTCGTCGTTCGTCGTCGTTCTTTGCGCTACATCTCGCAGTGCGATGCCGTGAGATTGTTTCAAATGTCAGCCGGCGAGAGCGAGGGGGTGGCTGGGGATGGCTGCATGAGGGCGGTGGGTGTGTGTGTGCTTTAATGGGGTTCGATGTTTCAAACGCTCTGCGGCGAAGAGGAGGTGATTACATTAGAGCAGGTACTTATCTTTTACGAGTGCGTACTGGATGCGATATGATCTGCTTTTACACGATGCGTATTATAGGTGTGCCAAGGGTCTTGGGTTAATTGCTTAAGTTAACCAGTGAAGTGTGTGTGCATGCGAACGTTTTGCCGGATGAAATGGTGTGAAAGTGGTTTTGTGGAATGATTGTGGAATTTATGGTAAATGTTACAACTTACGACATGTCTCTGAAATGGGGTGTGTGGTGGGTGGGTGGGTGGAGGTGGCAGATAACGGCTTGCGTAACACCTGGAACGACAGGGGGAGAACGAGGAAATTGAAACATGTCCTCTGTTGGAGTGGATCATTTTGGATCTCGAAAGAGCAGACCCAGGAGGAGATGGTTGTCCAAAAACTCGGGCATAGCCCCTGATTAGTTAGAGTCGATGGCGGAGGATTGAGTGGCCTGGCTCGCCGTTCGTCGTTCGTCGTTCGTCGTTGGTCGTTGGTCGTTGGTCGTTGGTCGTTGGTCGTTGGTCGTTGGTCGTTGGTCGTTGGTCGTTCGTCGTTCGTCGTTCGTCGTTCGTCGTTCGTCGTTCGTCGTTCGTCGTTCGTCGTTCGTCGTTCGTCGTTGGTCGTTGGTCGTTGGTCGTTGGTCGTTGGTCGTTGGTCGTTGGTCGTTGGTCGTTGGTCGTTGGTCGTTGGTCGTTCGTCGTTCGTCGTTCGTCGTTCGTCGTTCGTCGTTCGTCGTTCGTCGTTCGTCGTTCGTCGTTCGTCGTTCGTCGTTCGTCGTTCGTCGTTCGTCGTTCGTCGTTCGTCGTTCGTCGTTCGTCGTTCGTCGTTCGTCGTTCGTCGTTCGTCGTTCGTCGTTCGTCGTTCGTCGTTCGTCGTTCGTCGTTCGTCGTTCGTCGTTCGTCGTTCGTCGTTCGTCGTTCGTCGTTCGTCGTTGGTCGTTCGTCGTTCGTCGTTGGTCGTTGGTCGTTCGTCGTTCGTCGTTCGTCGTTCGTCGTTCGTCGTTCGTCGTTCGTCGTTCGTCGTTCGTCGTTCGTCGTTCGTCGTTCGTCGTTCGTCGTTCGTCGTTCGTCGTTCGTCGTTCGTCGTTCGTCGTTCGTCGTTCGTCGTTCGTCGTTCGTCGTTCGTCGTTCGTCGTTCGTCGTTCGTCGTTCGTCGTTCGTCGTTCGTCGTTCGTCGTTCGTCGTGTACACTTTCTGCGAGGTGGCCTTAATGCTCGTGCGAGGTGGGCATGATGTTCTTTGCGTTACATCTCGCAGTGCGATGCCGTGAGATTGTTTCAAATGTCAGCCGGCGAGAGCGAGGGGGTGGCTGGGGATGGTTGCATGAGGGCGGTGGGTGCATGCGACCCCTTTAGAGGAACGTGCGGATCACTGAAAATGAGATGAGTGATGAGATGAGAAGAGCCTGTTCGAGTTGAGTCTGAGAGCACAAACTTCTCCAAGCGCAAGCAGTGAACTCCGTCCCAGTATCCAGTCCGGTTACCCGCACCCAGTCGTTAAGGATTATCTCCCATCCGTCACAGCTTAACCCGTCGAATGTGACCAGACCATCAAAAGAAAGCTCTCAAATGTTAATCGACTGTCAGGGTCTTTTGATTGGCTATCCGTTAGAATAAATTATACTTTCTCGTCAGCATTTTGATAGCCCTCCACTCCACAAAATCACAACAAAAGCCGTGTTGGCTCGCCACTGCAATAAAGCGGCATTAACTGCTCAAACTGCTCAAACAGCTCAAACTGGGGAAATGTCATAATTTTCATTGCCGGCCATCATTCGACTTGGCACAGTCGATTATCATAAATCACTCGCCAGTCGGCGAGTTGGAAGGGCTCAGTTTGGCGGCTTTCGCCACCGCCACTGCCGCCAGTTCCTCCACGAAGGCAAACGCCAAACGAAGGCAGACAGCCGGGCAGTCAAGCAGCTCGCTAAGGCAAAGTTACATGATAGATTTCTATGGAAGAGATTAACGATCAAAGTAAAATCAGCACTTTCACCTCTGCCGCCGCCGCTGCTGCACATGCATGCTGTGCGCGGCGGCTTCATTTCAAAACCGCAAAAGGCAACGACAACTACCCGGGTCGGTCGTGTTCAATGGCAACTGTATCGTGTTACCCACCCGTTTGGACGCGTGGCTGGATGTGTGTGTTGCAAGCGCACGTCGACGGTAAGTGGCTGCAGTAAACGGAGGCTCGCTGATAAGGCGGCGGATCCTACGACCCTCTTCTTAACTTATCACGGCTCGAGGAGATTAGACGGCTTGCGCCTTGATCTCCCGCCGCGGTCCATCTGTGTGACTCTGGGTGCTTGCTCAAGAGAAGATTGTACGCATATTTGCTCGTGTAATTAAGTCCGCATTGTCGTTCGGAAGGGTTTGAGATCCATCCGCTTTGATGTTCGGCGCTCACCTCAAACAAAGGCGTGACAAAACAACCTGCCGCATAGCCTGACTGAGACTCATTGACATCCGACAACATCGGCAACGATTCCCTCTGCCAGAGCGTGCCAGGCAGGGTCTGGGGATGGAAAAAACGCAAAGCGGATAATTTTCAACGCTTCCTGCGTTTTATGACCATACGCGCAACGCACACGATCGTAAAAGCTGTCATTCCCAACCAAAGTCATCGTCGCCGTCATCACTGTCGACGACGACAACGACAACGACAACGACGAATTTTCACGAGATGGTTGTCGAATCTGTTTTGGGTGACCTATTAAAAGTCTGACAGCGGGGCGGCGCGGTGCGGTGCGGGCAGACGACACAATGCTTGCTGCCAGTGGTGGCAGGGACATGATCGTAAAATTATTTCTGAAGCAATTAATTCGCATTTATTCTCATTTATTCGGATGCCTCCCCGAGCTGGGCTGCGTGTTCGCTCCTCGGGCGTTTATGCTCGCTCTCGGTTCTGTGCGCCTGGCATGGGGCGAAATTTGTTTCCACTTTTTTTTTCCGTTTTTTTTCGTTTTTTTCGTTAATGGTTCGCGTTCGACAGAAGTTCGGTGGGGCACGGCTTTTTTATCGTTTTGGACTTTTACGACTTCTTACGGTAATTAAGGGAAATCATCGATGGAAGGGAACAGGGGGGTGGGGGGGACACACCGAGACGGGGAAAATTTCATTTCAAATTGGAGGCTGTACGTGAAGGTACATCGTCCAGGAAACTATTTAACTTTCTGCAAGCGATTCTGGGCACGTGCGTCGCTCGGAATCGAAAGCAAAAGGCATTGTCCGATTGTGCGACTGTGCGATTGTGCGATTGTCTGCCATGCTAATGGCGTTCGTGTAGTTCCACTTCCTAGTTGAGATGTCGAATATTTGCTGGGCTCGATTGCGAGTGCTAGTTGCGCTGGAGTATTAGAACGTAGATACAATGCTTCCGCGTATCTGCTGCTGCCGCTGCTGCTGCTGCTGCTGCTCGAATCGATTGACTGCTTTGAATCGAAGCTTTGTTCCGATTCGAATGTGCCGGATGGGAAGTGACTAGAAAAATGGTTTTCATTCTTATCGAAGCGCTAATGGCTTGGTGGGCATTCATTTTTCATTCAATTCGTGCGATACGCAATTCGCTTTAATGGCTTTTGGGGCGAATTTGAACTTGAAGTGGAGCCATTGTCAGAGCGGATTGTGAGTGGTGCTTGTGCGATGGCTTCTCTGAGGCTTAGTGTTGGACTTCTTGTTTGGAGGCTGTGCAGTTGTTGTCTGAATCAAGGTCTTGTTACCCACTGACAGGTTGTTGAGATGTTGCTTCTGTATGCAGACACAGCTGGTGTTTCTCATTCGATTCACACAACAACGCAATTCAGACTCAAAATTGGTCCATTGTGCTGCCAGGTAGCAACCAACTCCAGCGATAGTGGCATTAATTTGATCCCAACGGCGAATGGTGACTGGACCAGATTCGATTTCACTGGGATTCGAACCTGGGACCCCTCTACCTTGGGCCAGGCACTTAACCAACTGCGCCATCCAGTCGTAGCAACCTACTCCAGTGCCGTTAATTTGATCCCAACGGCGAATGGTGACTGGACCAGATTCGATTTCACTGGGATTCGAACCTGGGACCCCTCTAACTTGGGGCGCTCAGACTCAAAACTGGTCCATGTACTGCCAGCAACCTACTCCGGTGCCGTTAATTTGATCCCAACGGCAAATGGAGACTGGACCAGATTCGATTTCACTGGGATTCGAACCTGGGACCCCTCTAACTTGGGGCAGGCACTTAACCAATTGCGCCATCCAGTCGTTTCAAGCAATTCATTCGAGAGAGAGTCATAATTCAGGGGAAAAAAGCCATCAACGTGGCCTCACTCAATCAACAGCAAATAAACCCACCGCCACCACGGATGCCTAGACCAGATCTTAGTCCTCGCCACCGGATAGATAATCCCCTCCACTCCATCCTCCACTTCTTAACCGCTCGCAAATGTATCTCCGCTGAGGTAACTAATTTACAAATTAACTTCAACCTTATCTCGGCACCACCTCATCCCCATCGGTCGGCCGACCGACACCACCTCGCGCCTCACGGTGGCTGCTGGCTGCAGCAATCAGTCCACGCTGCCACTCTTCCTTCAGCCATTGTTGGCCGACAAGAAAATAAGCATTATTACGCTCCTATCATCAATCTACACAAGCCGCGGCTAAGCACGGGACCCTGGACGAAAAACCGGCAAAACAAACCCCCCCCCCCCCCCGTTACAATTTTCGCTCGAAAACGAAACACAGCCGAAGACAAAAAGAACCAAAACCAAAAACCACTCGGAAAAAAGCGAAAACAAAATTTCATCAAGATAAATTATCGCGATAAGCGGCCGTTACACTGCACAAAGAAACGAGCCCCGGCCAAAAGAAGCAAGGAGAGAAAATACAAAAACAACAAAAAAACGAAACACGGAATCGTTTCTCTCGTGGCTGGTGTTGTTTTTCGCTTTTGCTTTGGCTCAAACAAAAGGTTCGAAAGTAACAGCCGTGGACCGCTGCCCCACCGCCTCTGCCGCCTCCGCCGCGACCCACCCGAGCCCGGGCAGGAGTTGCAAAAGTACAAAGTGCCTTAATCCGCGCTCATAATCGCATAATCGCCGTGTGTACCGTGTTGCAGCACCGTTGACGTCAACGCCCAATTTTTATACAATCCTCCCCCCCTCCCCCTCACTCTCTCTGCATGTGTGTGTGTGTGTGTGTGCGTGTGATATTAATTAGCATTCGAAATCGATATCTAATCACGTCGATCAATAAGCAGCAGTGGCAGCACTGTCACACTTTGAGTAATCGTCCGTGTTGGATGGGCCCCCAACCGATGGGCTGATGGAGCGGTGCGGTGCGGTGTGGTGCTGGTGAACCTTTGGGGCAATGCACTATTTGTACGCTCGACGTTGTTGCAACTTTGTGCTTATGACAGAGGGGCTCTGCGGCATACACCGAGCGCACATAATGGACATCATTCACCCGCGCGCTCACACGGCGCTGGGGGACCGGGGGACCGGGGGACCGACCAGCTGTGTCCACACACAGGGAATGAGGTTATGTTGACTTTGTGTTGTTTTGTGCATTGTGCCCGAGTGTGTGTGCCCGTTTAACTGGAGTATCTGTGGGGTGTACATAATTATCACGGAGCTCTCTTTCTCTCGATTATCGAGTGCCGATTATAGACTGCACTGCGGAAGGGGTGACGGGGGGATGGGGGAGGCGGTGTGAGTGCTTGTCGGGTGAATGATGTATTTATAGATCGCATCTGGCCGGCAGGAGATAGCGAGAATGATTGGTTAATCAGGTCGGAAAGCGGCAGCGGCGGCGGCGGCGGCGAATCCCTTTCGGAACGGTTGATGTGACAAGAGAAAGTCGCAACTTTGTGTAGGTGGGTGCTCCTTTCTGTTGTGCTTGGGTCAAAGGGAGGAGTGTCTGCTGGTCTGTGCGAGAATTACTTTCTGCGTTTTATTTTCGACAGGCGACTGAAGGTTTTTTCGAAAGCGACGTCGGTTAAAATATTCCTTTACTTTAAATAGAATTTGACCGCTTTATGGATTTCATTTCAGATTCTGGTCAGACGTCGCTTGGGAGGGATTTAGACGAGAATGACGCAATCTCAAGATTAAGCAGAGGATCAGTCTCAAGCAACTTCTGAACTGACTGATCCTCTGTTTTGATCAGTCTGGAGATCGTCTAAATCCTTCTGAAGCGACTTCTGATCTCCTTCTACAGGCGAAGCCCCACGATCTCTCGCGACACCATCTCAAGACTGTTCAGAACAGAGGATCAATCAGAGGATCGAACAGAGGATCAGTCTGGAGATCGTGTCACTCTCGTCTAAGTCCTTCTCAAGCGACTTCTGATCTCCTTCTACAGGCGAAGCCCCACGATCTCTCGCGACACCATCTCAAGACTGATCAGAACAGAGGATCAATCAGAGGATCGAACAGAGGATCAGTCTGGAGATCGTGTCACTCTCGTCTAAGTCCTTCTCAAGCGACTTCTGATCTCCTTCTACAGACGAAGCCCCACGATCTCTCGTGACACCATCTCAAGACTGATCAAAACAGAGGATCGAACAGAGGATCAGTCTGGAGATCGTGTCATTCTCGTCTAAATCCTTCTGAAGCGACTTCTGATCTCCTTCTACAGGCGAAGCCCCAGGACCTCTCGCGACACCATCTCAAGACTGATCAGAACAGAGGATCAATCAGAGGATCGAACAGAGGATCAGTCTGGAGATCGTGGCATTCTCGTCTAAGTCCTTCTCAAGCGACTTCTGATCTCCTTCTACAGGCGAAGCTCCAGGACCTCTCGCGACACCATCTCAAGACTGATCAGAACAGAGGATCAAACAGAGGATCGAACAGAGGATCAGTCTGGAGATCGTGTCACTCTCGTCTAAGTCCTTCTCAGGCGACTTCTGATCTCCTTCTACAGACGAAGCTCACGATCTCTCGTTTCCCCCATGTCAAATGACGATCAAAACAAGATCATCTCGCTCCCCATCCCCAGCTCATCCACTCCACAAAACAATGGCTCCCCTGTCCATTTCGGATGTCAGATAAATCCTCACTCCACACATTCAATTCAATTCCCATTCCGATCTCAACCACCATCACGATCACCCTCCCGCTGCGATCGCGGCATCCAAACATTCGTGGACTTCGCTCCGCCAACCATCCGTCCACACTTGCGAATTTCGATCTCAGCACAATTGTATCACGAACCGCTGGAATGATCACACAGCGATCGTGTCCGAGCACTAATCAAATTCAGAACATGTAATTATCCATTCATTTTCCAGTTTAATTACGCAATTCACGTCCCAGCTCTCGGCTGAGTGTATGCGCAGCACAGCTTCAGACGTCCCCGCCTCCTTCCCCGACCACTTCAGTCGTCAGATGATGCGTTAGATGGAGCACCGAATTTCCCAGCTGCCTTCACTTGAGCCAGTCCCCCGCTCCCAAGTTGTGACCTCAAGTGTAGCTCACAGCACTCGTCATTTCAATGCCATCCCATCGCAGGGGGCCGGGGGAATTTATGTAAATTTATGACAACTCTAGTCGCTTTTCATAAACACATCGTTCTAAGTCTGGCTAGCCTTGGCTGGGAGCACTCGGGATCGGCGCGGATCGCGATGGTGGCTTGCAGCCTTTTGGGGGAGAGCGACTGATCGTGCGTGTGGGTGTAATTGTCGAATCGGCATGCGACACGTGCCAATGGCCCAATTTGACAACAAACCGATCGCAAGTGTGTGTGACATCTGTCAGAGGGTGGGGGGGCTTGCAACGCCAAAATCCACACATGGCCAGGTCGAGATAATAAAGTTATGGAAGATTTGGTTAATAGCCTTCTACGCCAAGTCGCTTTTTGGGCCATAAAACCCGTATAAGGTGTGCACGGGTCTTGAAGTGAATAAATGATGGCGACGCGCATCGGTCGCATACGAGCGAGAGCTCGGGTATAGCTCACTCGTGGTGGAGCGTAGGTAGCCGCTAATTTGCGGCGGCGGCGGCGGCTGGTGTCGCGATGACTGCTTTTCTCTTCTCTGCTGCTGCGCCCACTTCAGGAAGCATTAGTTTACATCGCCCATTTGTTTGTAGCGTTTGTTGATTAAATTATCGACGCACAGTGGGGTCGATGGGTGGGTAAAGTGGTTCAATGCGGTCGGAGATGGTAACGAGGAGATCACGATCAGTTGATGACCGATTTGGAGTTCTGGACAAGACGAGGGAACTGATTCAGTTGTAGGTTACAACTTTTGTTAAAAAAATGAGACATCAGCTGAAGTGTCCTCGGCCGGCTTGGTACGCGAAACTGGAGACAGCTGGCGGAAGATCGTGGCTGGAGACTGTAGCGCCCTAAGAAGAAGAAGAAGAAGAAGACATTAGCTCCTCTTTGCGGTCGGGGATCCGTAGGCATGCATCAAAGTCAACCACGTTCGCAATGATCTCCCTGATCTCCACCGGCTTGGGGTGCGAAACTGGAGACAGCTGGCGGAAGATCGTGGCTGGAGAGAGATCCTGTCTGGAGAGAGATCGTGGCTGGAGAGAGATCGTGGCTGGAGAGGCGTGTTGGATGAGGTCCAGGTCCACCTCGGACTGTAGCGCCCTAAGAAGAAGAAGAAGAAGACATTAGCTCCTCTCAGCGATCGGGGATCCGGCGGTGTGCCTCAAAGTCGACCACGATCGCAGTGATCTCCCTGATCTCCACCGGCTTGGCGTGCGAAACTGAAGACAGCTGGCGGAAGATCGTGGCTGGAGAGAGATCCTGTCTGGAGAGAGATCGTGGCTGGAGAGGCGTGTTGGATGAGGCCCAGGTCCACCTCGGACTGTAGCGCCCTAAGAAGAAGAAGAAGAAGACATAAGCTCCTCTCAGCGATCGGGGATCCGGCGGTGTGCCTCAAAGTCGACCACGATCGCAGTGATCTCCCTGATCTCCACCGGCTTGGCGTGCGAAACTGAAGACAGCTGGCGGAAGATCGTGGCTGGAGAGAGATCCTGTCTGGAGAGAGATCGTGGCTGGAGAGAGATCGTGGCTGGAGAGGCGTGTTGGATGAGGCCCAGGTCCACCTCGGACTGTAGCGCCCTAAGAAGAAGAAGAAGAAAGCACGATCAACTCACTTTCCTCACATCCAGCTGTTCATCGTCGTCAACTCTCGCCTGTCAAACCATTACCTCCCAGGATCACCTCCGGTTGTAGAGCCATAAGAAGAAGAAGAGCTGAAGTGTCACATGATCACTTCGATCGTGAAGTTCACGATCATAGATCTTCTGCGACGATCGGTCTGTTCCAAGATGATGCAACATTTCGTAATTATCCGTCAGTGGGCTACGCTTCCAAGTTCCTCTGCTCTACCCCACAGTCACCTCCCTCTCTCCCCCCTCCCGCACACAGACAATCTAAGCTGCCTTCAACACCTTCAACTATCCACACCCGAGCACGTGATCTCCTTCGTTGCGTGCTAACCGGTCTAATTGCCAAATTGTTGTCTCCATCAAAAAAGGTCACAAGCAACAACAACAACAACAACAAGACCGAGAGACCCCATCCATTCGGATTGTTCGGGCTCATTACTCAAAAAGACTGAAACACAAAAATCGACCCTCTCTCGGCGTAAATTGATACGGAATCGCGCATAAATCGGCGAACGAAATTCAAATGTCCCCGCAACATAAGCTCTCGGGCGCACAGACACACGCATACGATGGACAGGAGAGAGGCACGAGAGAGGGAGAGGTAGGGAGCAGCAGGACCGCACAATAGAAAACAACTTGAAAACCCATAAATTATCACTCGAACAATATAATCGAGGGAGACACACTTTGCATTTCAGATTGGATTATTATGTATTCAAAGTGGCAACCTAATCATGGCAATCACAAGAGGAAAACGAAAAGAAACCCAAAGAGAGAGACCCCAGCAAACGCGAAGACCGCCCCCGCCCGACGCTGTGGTGGCAGAGAGAACGGGAACAGTGCGGCCAGGCCACAGGTAGGCAGGCAGGCAACACGGTACCAGAGGTGGTGGCTGAGATGAATTCAAATTTGTAGAAGTGTTGTGTTGCAATATCCAAGAAACAAGAAACAAGAAACAACAGGGGCCACGGTGTAGGAAACATCAGCGACACGGCCGACGTTGACGACAGCGACAGCGACGCGACCACGAACGTCAGCCGAGTCACACACAGAAAGACGAAGAGCTTCCAAAGAAAATGTTCAATTTGCCCTCATCGCCATCGTCGTCGTCGTCGTCGTCGTCGCAGTCGGTCATCTGCGGCGAGGTGGGTCCGGGGAAGCGTGGACGACAGTTGCTTAAACAATACTGGAGCTGTGCTGCTAATGGAATATGGAGAATGGATGGCGTCTGAATAGAGTGCCCATTATGCTAATTTAAAGTTTCAATATTGGCCCGGTGTAAACATCGCAGAGCTCTTGAGTTGAGGTCTGGACATGCAAATGCAGCCGAGGTCCCTCACTCTCTCTGCATCTCTCTCTGTGGTCGCCGTGGAGTGGGGACATCGGAACCGCGATATCACCTGTTTCAATGGATTATCTTGGGATGAGGGCGATGAGCTTGCAAACAAGACACAATCCCCCGATGGGTCTTGTGTTTGAGAAGGTGTGCGCCATGCAAATGAGTTTGTTGCGTTTGCATGCGATGTGTAACGATCAGATCGAGGTGGACGTTAAGCCCTTATCGGTGGGGAGCAGCTTTCGGAAGACTCTCGTGCATACGATGAGTTCGATGAGTGATGAAAGTCTGAGACAAGGCTGAACTGAAATGCATCTCTCCAGTGAATTGCGAGAGGATGTCTTTCTTCTTTCTTTTCCCTGTGATTCAATTGGAGGTTACAATGTCGGTCTAGGAGCAGATACCTTAATTTCTAAGGACGTTGTTCGTTTTTTTTTCACTAGTCCATTGCCAAGTCTCCAACATTAACGAAACAGTTACGATATTTGGCATCCCTTTCCCCTTTTTATGTGAATTCCTTGAGTTAGACTGTGCCTTTCTTCTGTATTTTAGCTGTGATTCAATTGGAGGTTACACTTTCACTCTAGGAGCAGATACCTTGAATTCTAAGGAAACCGTTCAGTTTTTTCCACCAATACATTGTCAAGTCTCCAACATTAACAAAATAGTCACCACATTTGGCATACCTTTCCCCTTTTTATATTAATTTCTTGAGTTAGCCTGCGTCTTTCTTCTACCTTTTAGCTGTGATTCAATTGGAGGTTACAATTTCACTTTAGGAGCAGATACCTAAATTGACAAGGAAACCGTTCAGTTTTTTACACCGACATATTGCACTCACTCTCACACTCCAACATTAACGACATAGTTACCAAATTTGGCATCTCTTTCCCCTTTTTGTGCGAATTTCTTGAGATGAGTTAGCCTGTGTCTTCTTTCTTTTGGCTATGATTCAATTGGAGGTCACAATTCCACTCTAGGAGCAGATATCTTAATTTCTGAGGAAACTGTTCAGTTTATTGCACCACTCCATTGCTAAGTTTCCAACATTAATTAAATAGGTACCAAATTTGGCACGCCTTTTCCTTTTTTGTGCGAATTTCTTGAGTTAGCCTGCGTCTTTCTTCTTTCTTTCAGCTGTGATTCAATTGGAAGTTACAATTTCAGTTTAGGAGCAGATATCTTAATTTCTGAAGAAACCGTTCAGTATTTTGCACGAGCATAATCCCAAGTCTCCAACATTAACGAAACAGTTACGACATTTGGCATGCCTTTCCCCTTTTTGTGCGAATTTCTTGAGATGAGTTAGCCTGTGCCTTTCTTCTTTCTTTTAGCTGTGATCCAATTGGAGGTTACAATTTCAGTCTAGGAGCAAATAATTTAATTTCCAAGGAAATTGTTCAGTTTTTTGCACCCACACATTGCAAAGACCCCAACATTAACGAAATAGTCACCAGATTTGGCATTCCTATCCCCGTTTTGTGTGAATTTCTTGAGATGAGTTAGATCTCCCTGGCTATTCGGTGACAAATCATGTCGGTCCACAGTGGATCAAAATGCTCAAACTCATGATCCCACATGACGAGTCCCACCTTGTGCCACCGTCGTGTCTCTAGGATGACATCAGACCTTCACCGTGACAGTCGCTGGCATCACGTTAGCCTTGCACGAGTTCACAGGCATCTCATAGCCGAGTTCAAGGTCTCACAGCTCTTATCCCCAGCTATGGACTTAAAACAAAACACATCCCAGGCGAATCCTACCCCTCCCGTCATCCCATCCAATGGAGCCCTGTCAACTGCCATAGGTCCCTCTCTCACTCGCCGCTAAACAACAAACTAATTTGAAATTCAATTCTAGCTCCTATTAGAATTTCCAAGCCCAACCACCCCATCACGTTCGAGCGCCTCCCCACTTACCGAGTATCTGTATCTGTATCTATCATTTGCTGAGCTACTGCTTACATAAAAAATGATGTCATATTGAGTTTGTGCAAATTCGCGCAAACAAACGCTCGCCTCGTTCCCTCTGGATGCGATAAGCACGACGACGACGACGCCGAGGACAGTCCAAGTGATTCCGTTCCGTCCACCCGGTCGAGAGCGTACCTCGGGTGTACGAGCACTGTACGGAGCCCGGAGCTCGGAGCTCGTTGTTCTACACTCTTTCGGAATTAGAATAATACAATCGCTGATGGTTACGCCGACACGGTTCGTTGGAACCCTGAATAGCATGGAAGCAGTGGAGCACTTCGTTTAGATCTCTCGAATGCTAGACGCACACACATGGAGCATCATTTCTGTGTGCAGCGTCGGGCTAGGGGTTGCGACAGAGGGCGGCGCGAAGGAGGAAGCGGGTGCTGGTGTCTCGCTGGGATGTTGGAATTGTGATGGATGGCTGGACGAATTGTGTGATAGAGCTTGGTTGCATCAGAGAGGCGATTAGATTTATCTGAACGGCTTCATCAACGTCAACATCATCAGAGACTGCCTTCATTAGCATGGCACACGGGCTGGGGCTGGGACTGGAGCTGGGGCTGGGTCTGGGGCTGTGTGTGCCTGCGACAACACGCGGCGTCGGGCGATTGAAGGGTAAAGTTAAATGCACCCAAAATGTGGGTTAGCCGGGCACTCTACCGGCATTCAAAAACCGACCGGAGAGGCGGGGAGGGGAGGTTTAGCAGATTAGAATTGCCAAAACTTTGAATTGACGTCAGCGGAATTAGAATATCATTCGCCAGCAGAGGGGTTCACGTCGAGATAAAATAGTCAAATGAGGCGGTGTCACTGAATCTATTTCCCGGTTATGTTACGGCACGGATGGGAGCATCGATGCCGGAGGACGCGGAGAGGACTGGCCTTGAGTGGAGAGGTTGGGTGGCTTGGCGTTCGAAGTCGATTCGAAGCGAGGTTACTCCAAGTTGTCGACCTCCTCCGAGTCAAACGCACACGACTTGTGGACTGAATGGAGGAGGTGACTACGTCAAGGAAATGGGGTACGATTGATGGGGGCTTTCAAAGTCGAATGGGGGACGACATTCCTCCAACTCGAGCCGAGACAAAGGTGTTCCCTTTTACACCGCCTTTATCTGCCCTTCATCCACTTGCAGGGGCTTCCTCAGAAGCCGGCCCTGCGTCCATTCAGCCGAGTTATGACACTTGTGAAAATGGGAACCCTCCAAACGGCCATAACTCAGCACCAAAATCGAGATACCCACCGTCGGCTGGGAACCTCAGTTTTTATATCCCGCTTATCAAAGCAATTTGCCTCCGCCATCAACCAACAACTCCATTAGCACGTCTCGAGTGCTTTGGTGTCATAATTTACGCCGCCGCGCCGTCGACTGGTGGCTTTGATGTGAAAATTAAAGCCTCCTCCGCATCTCGCGGAGTTTTCTCCTTGCGGTCACAAGGGCCTGACCGAGACACACCAAACGACGACGCAAACCGTAACCCAAGCAACTAGCTACAGCCGGCTTGTAAATTTTACGACCATCCTCACTTTTACGAGCGTTTCCACTCCACACACGCCCTTTGCTTCACAGCAACTACCACCTCGAGCGTCATCAGCGAGCCACTAATTATCAGCCGAAAACAATAACTCATCGCATGCATAATTAACCCGTCGTTCACTAAGCCGGTGGCTTAAGACAAGGCCCACCAGAGCTTAGCGAACAAACACAAACTCCCCCTCGGCTCATTCGATTGTTTGTTCTTTTCATTCAGAGTCCCGGCTTAGTTGTGCCCAATTAAGTTCCCCCACTCTGAGGAAAACCTCGGGTTCGAGAACATCTCAAGCCCGGAAAATAGAGATTAATTGAGACGCAGTCCGCTCTGGTGGTTGGAGTCGTTGCTCCTCGCTTCTAATTTGCTCGCCGCACCCGTGTACAACTGACAACGCGATGCGGGTGTGATGTAATTGTACATCGACGCTCGGCTTGCCTGCCGCTCTGGAGTTTATGCAAATGAATCCTTGATCGATGTTGTTGAGGTACGTTTGACTGACAGCGGGCGGTGGTGACGGTGCGAATGGGGGACTCGAACACAGCAACTGCCAGCGGCTGTGAAATAAATTTAAGCGGTATGCTAATGAGTGATTAATTTGCGCCCAACCGAGCATGGCCAGCATCAGCATCAGCATCGACATCGACAGCGTCAGGGCCCACGCAGCCACGCGTTGCTGTCCGCTCCGTGCTTAGGTAAAGATGCATCTCTCCGCTGTACGCCGGCGATCAGTGGCGATCTGTCACCGATCAAGCATTTCCATAAAATCGTTGAGAGCACTTTACGCCTCCTCGCACGGCCCTTTAAAAGCAAGCGGTCTGTAATTAAGATTTAATTCGTTTGCATCTCGACTATGACCGGCGAGTGATCAATGATGCCTTTGAGCGTGGCTTGGGCGAATCGAAACGAAATGAAACCGAACGATTGTTCTGATTTGGGGCTGATCGAAGCTGTCACTGCTGATCGATGCGACTGACTGTGATCCCAGTGAACTCTGGATCGATTGTGCTCTCATCGAGTCAAGCTGACGATCGTCCGGAATGGACGCGTTTATCTGTGATCGACGAAACTCTGCCTCTGACCAGTGATCCTAGTGATCTTTTGGAATGGAGAAGCAGATCTTGGCAACTGATTTGCGATAGAAGAGATGGTTTCTATTGAATTGATGGTGATCTAGTTGGCAGATCATTGAGGGAAATGCTTGTCAATGACGAGGCGGTAATTTGATTGAATTTTGATCATAAATCGACTAAGGGTGTCAATTTAAATGAATAAGGGGCTAATGGGGCTAGCGTAGGGATGTAGAAATCATTCAAAGAGAGTCTTCCGATTTGATTTCCTTCCAAAGGGTTTTTAAGAACATCCTCGTCTTGAGAGGATGAAGTTGGTGTAAAAACTCATTCGAAGGAGCCTAGGCAACAAAGTAATGAAGCACCAGCAGCAGGAAGTGTCCAGCAGGTACTTGATGCTGCGCACAGCGTAGTCAAGAATCCTCTTAATAGGCCAATCAAAGAGGCCTCACAGGCCGCTTGAGCTGGCCTGACAAAAAAGATGCAAATACTCGAAACCGCCTCCAAGCAGACAATGCTGTCCATCGATCTTGAGGAACAACAGCCGCTAACAGACGATCGAATGAAGCAACCACAAAAAGGAATGAATGACGAAGATCACATTCACCAGCATCTCCTCCTCCTCGGAGGGAGCACCATTAGAAGGGGCCACCGAAGCGGGTCAAATGCTCCATTAATCGTCTCAAATCACGTACATCCAGCACCAGAGTGGCTCGGACTCGGATTGGAGTAGCTTAACTGATTTATTATTAAACTTTCCGATCATAGATACACACACAGGCACACACACGTTCGGTGATATGCCCCGAATCTACATGAACGATCAAATTAGTCGAGTTAGGCGAGCGAGTGTGCGATGCCAGTACTCGTACGTGAGGCCGCACCATGATGATGTATGAGGCTTGAGTTCCCATTCGTGGACCTTTCTTCCCTTCACTGACGGTGCGTGCCCTGCGGACACGACGACTTGAAGTGAAAAGATTTGTATCTTGACTCGGGCCAAGGTTAAAGTGTTACCATACACGTTCATCGTTCTGACACAATGGAAACGCATAAAATGCTAATCCGATCCGTAAAGATGGAGGCGGAGGCACAAGACGATATGGAAACTTAAACAGCGAGATCGTTAAGATGATTGTGTGCGCAGACAGTGGTGCTGAAAAGAAGGGCATTCGATCGGGGGAAAACTGTGGTGGTGATTTGTGTCGATGGAGATTGATGATTGACAGAGTGACAGAGCTCATAAAGGGGCTTAGGTTTGATGGGAAAGCGATTTTGGAGGCTCTCTAAGAATGGCTTCGGCATTGAGGAGAAGTCGACGTTTGGAGTCTCATTGGGGATCTTTACTTACTTACTTAACAGGCCTATGGAGGGTCCGAGCCTGAGATATCGCTGCCTTCCATCGTTGACGGTCCCGGGCACGTTGCTTCCAGTCTTCAAGACCAAGCTGTCTTGCATCAGCGATGACTTGTTTTTTATACCGGAGGTTCGGTCTTCCTGTTCTTCTCGAACCAAGAGGCTCGGTTTCGAAAAAGCGTTGTTGTCCATGCGCTCGATGTGGCCGAGCCAGTGCAGTCGACTGATCTTTAGCTTATTCTAGTCTCTAGCTCCTTTCCCTGCTTTGTTGCTGGGCAAGATTCAGGCTTTAGAGCAAGCATTTGCGAAGGTTAGGGTTCCCAACTCAGACTTTAGAGCAAGCACCTGTGGTGCCTAGGCTTCCCAACTTCGACCGAAGCAAAAGAGGACAGTGGAATTTGGAGAATCCTCGCATTTGTATTTTATCTCCAAAATAGTTGCTAATTTGCTGTTTAGCTGAAACGAATTGAAACTGAAACAGATTTCATTGCTTGTGTGGCAAAAGATGACATCACAGACCTCGCCCCCAAAAAGACTAACCAAGGCACTCCCGTCAAAAAATCTTAACTTTCTACGCTTCTACGCCCAATTTCCTATCCATTCTGGTATCCCACATCCTTCAATTCCTCCAAACTATCGAGAAAATTGTTTTAGAAAAAATCATGTTTTCCAAGATCATCAATTTCATGCGAAAAAGTAGGATCTCCCGAACTTTGACTCCTACTTCCCAACCAGAAGACTCCCATTCAAAATCTGGCCTTATTTCGCTTCTACATTAGATTTCCTATCCACTCTGATATCCTACGTCCTTTAACTCGTCCTAGTTGCAGAGAAAGTCGCTTGAGAAAACTTCATGTTGCAAGTTTCATGCGACAAAGTAGGGGACTTCGAACTTTGTTTCCAACTGACCAACCAGGGAACTCCCGTTAACAAATCTTGTCTCATTACGCTTCTACAATCAGTTTCCTATCCATTTTGATATCCCACATCCCTCAGTTCGTCCTAATCGTGGAAAAAATTGTTTCAGAAAACATAATGTTTCGAATTTCATGCGACAAAATAGGGAACTCGGAACTTTGCCTCATACGAAGCAACCAGTGCACTCCCGTTTACAAATCTCACCTCATTTCGCTTCTCCATTTAATTTCCTTTCCATTGAGGTAACCCACATCCTTCAACTCGTCCTAATTATCGAGAAATTTGATTCAGAAAAACATCATGTCGTCCAAGATCTTCAATTGCATGCAAAAATGTAGGACCCCCCAAACTTTGCTTCCCCCTCACCAACCAGGTCACTCCCGTTACAAAATCTTGACTCATTTCGCTTCTCCATTCAATATCCTATCCATCCTGGTATCTCGCGTCCTTCAACTCGTCCTAGTTGCCGAGAAAATCAACTCACAACATTTTGTGATCATCAAATCCACTGCCGAAAAAGTTCGTTCATTTTCAGCAAAATAATGCGACCCAGTTGTGTTATGAATTCACTGCATTTTTTCGTGTGTCACGTGCCATTCTTTCAAAAGTCGATTTTCTTTGAATTTGAGCAGAGTTTTCACCTCAAATGTGTGGAGCTGAGTGTGGGAAGGATGAATAAAGTCGATTCTGTCCGAAATTTCAGTCAAAATCCTGAAAAATTTGAGAAAATTGAATTTTTCAGATTTGTTGAAAAATAAGTTTGTTAAAAGTGGTCTGTTTTTGCACACGCACGAATGCCATCAAATCGCACTTTTCTGTAGCATGTTATACAGTTTTGAAAATGTCAGTTCTTTCCCTTTGCAGGCCTTGAGAAATATGTTCAGGTCATTCTTAAGGAATTTACAGTGATCGAGGTTTCAAATTGTCACCTCTACGTGAATCACCTTAAAACTGCTCATTAAAGAGTCATCTACTAGCCCAATCAGAAGCTGGTCGTTTGCATCGTTGGCAACAAAGACTCAACTCAATTCATGAACTTGACGAATCCTGCGGTTGATGCTGTACAGGACCTTCCAGAATTCCTCTGCTCTGTGATAGGAGTCAGATTGATGAAGGACTGCTGTGCCTGTGGTGGCAAGCAAAACACAAGAATAATTGCTCATCTGGCAATGCTGGCGTTGGGTGCAAATTGAGTGAGTTATTTGAGGAAATTTTCTCAAGCATTTGGAGAGAATAGATCCAGGGAATGAATGGGAATGAGTGTGAGGAATATTTTAACACGAATTCGGGTCATTTTTCTACTGAAAGTTTTTGAGTGTCTTCCATTCAACTTCACTGGCGATTGTTTCTCTGCGGTGTTGCCAGGTCTCGTGTTTGGGCGTTTGTTAGAAGCTTAGATTTAAAACATTTTGAGCAAGTCGAAGTCATCGAAAATGGCATGTAATCGGATTGACGTTCAATTTTAAGTTTGAGCTTAAATATTTTTTAACGTTCGAAGGGGTGATCGGGTTTGACCGGTTCTTCAAATCTGGTCCAGAAATTAACTCCGAACTTCCTCATCCATTCATTGTGGGCGCCGTGGCGTAGTGGGTGGGTGCGCTCAAGATCTAAGGTCCGAATCTCGGAAAAACACTTAACATTTTTTCACGGCTCCACCTCTTTCGAGTCACTGACTGTCTAGAAAAAGCTTTTCAATCTCGCCGTTCGGAGTCGGCATTCAACTGTAGGTCCCCTCCACTCGTGAGAGAACAATAGTACGCACAACACGAGTGGTTGGCTGAGAAACTAAGCCTAGGTCCACCTCGGACTGTGGCGACGTCATGATTATTCCTCATCCCGAATCAACGACTGGATGGCGCAGTTGGTTTAGTGCCTGCCCTAAGTTTGAGGGGTCCCGGGTTCGAATCCCAGTGAAAGCAAAATTAATACGCTTTTATCCGGTTTTTCAATTCTGGTCCAGTCACCATTTGCCGTTGAGATCAAATTAGCGGCCCTATCACTGGAGCGGGCGATCGGTGGAAGACTGTGGGTATCACAATGGACCAACTTGGTCTAAGTCACTAGCAGCCGCCTAATCTAGGGACGAGAGAGAGGGACGGACGAGTTACTGAATTATAGCACACGTCTCTTAAGAACGATTTCGAATGTTGCTGAGAAGCTAGGCCCAGGTCCACCTCGGACCGTATCGCCGCCATTATTATTATATTCTCTTAAGAACGAAACAGTTTTGAAAACCTTTTCGGCTTTGCCCCTGATTTGGCAAAAGTCTGAATCGAAAAACGTATTCCCTTGTCCCACAGACTGTCCACTCAGTCGAGAGCAACAGCAGAAAACCGAGAACCAGATCACCCCCAGCTGCGTGCGTTGGACGGCGATTATCATCGCCCTAATCACTGTGATCAACGACGATCCCCATCATGATGACTATGATGAAAGTTAATGTTGTAATAAACACACAATCGGAGTGCCCTTTTCCGTGCCCGGCTGTGGTCTCTCTCTGGTCTGGGGCTCTTTTCATTTAATGGTTACTCCTCCGCGGTAGCCCCCTGCGATGGGGTCGCTGCAATCGAATTGACATGACTTATTGACTTGAATCCATCATCATCATCATCATCGTCGTCGTCAGCATCAACAACGACTGCCTCTTCGTCGTCGTCGCAGTCTGGGCTGTCTGATCGTTGATCGCGGAGGAGGCAGAGGAGCGATCTCAACGACGGCAACAACAGCAAAGACGATCAAAAGGCGTCTTTGTTTGGGGACTAAATTGCTGTTTATTACTTGAACTTAATTTTTTTTTTGTCAATGTCCCGTTAAGGCCTGTCAGTCTGGCTATTGTGAGTGCGCGCGATCGGTTTTATGAGTTTGCATTGTTTGCAGAGAGGGGGGGGGGGGAGGCTGTGCATGCGCGGCGCTGAAAGACGCTGCGAGATTAGAACAACGAGGACAATGGGATTATGTAGTTTGTCTTCGGATGGGACTTTGGACACTGGACACTGGGGCTGTCTTAAGTGAATCCAAAGTTCAGGAGGTAGAATTGATTCTCTACGATGCCTGCACGCTTCTGAGTTTCTCTTTGTGCGGATAAGTAGTCACGTAGGATGCGCGTCCACACAATGGGACGAGGTTTCTTGCTCTGCTCTGGGGGACGACGGCTATTAATAGAGCGTGGCTGTGACTGCGATGCCAGCTGAAAGCAAACGGGGTCAGGCTAATGAGCTCAATTGACAACGGCTTGCAATAGATTTCTGTCACGTGGATGAAGAGACAGAGAGAGGCTTAAGACGCTACTGATGAGACAGAGAGAGAGAGAGAGAAGAGAGAGGCTTAAGATGCTACTGATGAGACACAGAGAGAGAGATAGAGAAGAGGGAGGCTTAAGAGGCTAGTGATGTCATGTGGCCTTCGAGCAAATCGCTCTCTAAATCACGGAAGATTTCAAAGACCCTACACACACACTAGACAGGCACAGCACGTCGCACAAGGAAGTTCGAACGCCCCACCGAAACTGCGCACCACCAGCTAATGGCCAACGAACGCAAGTCGTGCGTCAATCCACGGGCCGAGCCGGCCAAATGTGTGCAAAACAGTCCAAGTACACTCCCTAATTACAGAAACCATCTCAATATTCAACAAAGGCCCGCACAAACAAACCACATTCAAACACTTTGTATGTTTTGGTCACGTCCGTCGGGCGACGTTGTGCAACCCAAGCAGGGCTCCTTCCCCCGGCCACAGCCCCTCGAATGCGTGTATGAAGCGACGAGAAACAAAAACAAATTAATTAGCCATGCATCAAAGCAACGAACTATTATTGAATGTATCTAGGCATCGCGATCATAATTACATCGGCCTGGGGCGAAGCCTCGCAACACCCAACCGAAATGAGATGTTTTTTCGTTTCGATATGTTTTTCGTTTTGTTTCAGCTGGTCTGGGCTCGGTCCTCGCATGCAAATGCTCGCCCCATGCCGGACCCAAGCCTGTTTGAAAATTCATAATTTATTCCGAGAATACGTGACCAAATTCCATGATAGATTGACGAGGCGAGAGAGGACCCCGACGCAGACCTTCTCGATTCCACAGCAGCGGTGGTGGTGGCGATGGAGGAGGAAAACAACAGCGGAGCTGGACAAAAAGGAAGAACAAGGTGGTGTTCTCTATCTCCTGCTCTGTTCTGGGTTCGTAAACTGACACCGTTATCTAATGTGGAGCATTAGCATAATCGAAGGTGCAGGCGGCTGGCGGCTGGCGGTGGGCGGTTGCGCTAAGCGGCGCTGATGTTGATGTTGGGCGCCCATATTTCACTCATGGGCTGGTTTTTGAGTGAAAGTGAGGGTTTTCCTTGGTTTTCTGGGAGATGAGCAGATAAGCCTCGTCGGCAGGTGGAGTTTCCTTGGAATGGACGGGCATGACCCTCACTCATGAGTGAGGATGCGTGCGTTGGAGAAGTGGTTAATTAAACAATCAATTAGATAAGGGTACGCAGAGGATATGGGCAGGATATCAGCTTATGAAGCTATCATCCCCCTCCACGGTGAACGATTTCCTCGAGAATGCGAACGAGGAGAGAATCTAGGCGATTAATTAAAACAAATGGGGGGTAAACAGTGGAGGCCTTTCAGCCGCAGGGGATTATTAGCTACACTCCTCGACTCCGGTGGGTGATTTGAGGGAGGAATTGACGCCGTTTTTGAACATAATTCAACGCAAACGATATCGTTGGTGATGTCAGCGCTCTGAAGAGGACTGCTGCAGGTTCATGACGGTCTGTTCGGGCAGTTTGTCAGACTTCTGACGCCGGTAATGGGCTGGCAGGGACCTGGCCTGGGCCGTAAGGCCCACAGTTTTCTCGAACCCGTCTCTTTCGGGACATTCGTGTCGGAAGACTGTTTCGAAGAAGGCTTTCTGAGGGGCGCGTCAGTCAAGAAGTGAGGCAGTCAGTCTTAGGATTCAAGACTGGCGTGGGTCATCCCATGGAGTGAATGACGCTTTCCCGAGTGGAATCTGAATCGATCCGAACCATGACCTAAGGCCTGAACAACGAATTTTTGGGCCGGCAGGGACCTGACCTTTTTTTCGGAGGATTTTTGAAACCCTACTGGAACACCCAGACTCAAAACTGGTCCATTGTACTGCCAGGTAGCAACCTACTCCAGTGCCGTTAATTCTATCCCAACGGCAAATGGTGACTGGACCAGATTCGATTTCACTGGGATTCGAACCTGGGACCCCTCTAACTTGGGCTCCAGTGCCGTTAATTTGATCCCAACGGCAAATGGTGACTGGACCAGATTCGATTTCACTGGGATTCGAACCTGGGACCCCTCTAACTTGGGCTCCAGTGCCGTTAATTTGATCCCAACGGCAAATGGTGACTGGACCAGATTCGATTTCACTGGGATTCGAACCTGGGACCCCTCTAACTTGGGCTCCAGTGCCGTTAATTTGATCCCAACGGCAAATGGTGACTGGACCAGATTCGATTTCACTGGGATTCGAACCTGGGACCCCTCTAACTTGGGCTCCAGTGCCGTTAATTTGATCCCAACGGCAAATGGTGACTGGACCAGATTCGATTTCACTGGGATTCGAACCTGGGACCCCTCTAACTTGGGCTCCAGTGCCGTTAATTTGATCCCAACGGCAAATGGTGACTGGACCAGACTCGATTTCACTGGGATTCGAACCTGGGACCCCTCTAACTTGGGCTCCAGTGCCGTTAGTTTGATCCCAACGGCAAATGGCGACTGGACCAGATTCGATTTCACTGGGATTCGAACCTGGGACCCCTCTAACTTGGGCTCCAGTGCCGTTAGTTTGATCCCAACGGCAAATGGTGACTGGACCAGACTCGATTTCACTGGGATTCGAACCTGGGACCCCTCTAACTTGGGCTCCAGTGCCGTTAGTTTGATCCCAACGGCAAATGGTGACTGGACCAGACTCGATTTCACTGGGATTCGAACCTGGGACCCTCTAACTTAGGCTCCAGTGCCGTTAATTTGATCCCAACGGCAAATGGTGACTGGACCAGACTCGATTTCACTGGGATTCGAACCCGGGACCCTCTAACTTGGGCTCCAGTGCCGTTAATTTGATCCCAACGGCAAATGGTGACTGGGCCAGATTCGATTTCACTGGGATTCGAACCTGGGACCCCTCTAACTTGGGCTCCAGTGCCGTTAATTTGATCCCAACGGCGAATGGTGACTGGACCAGTCGTCTAAAAAAAAGCGTCCAGTTTACTCGACGATCAAAAGAATTGCGCCATCCCGTCTCTTTCGGGACTTTCGTGCTGGAAGACTGTTTCGAGACAGACTTTCTGAAGGGCGCGTCAGACAAGGAGTGAGACAGTCAGTCTTAGGATTCAAGACTGGCGTGGGTCGTCCCATCAGATGAACGACGCTGCACTTCCCTGAGATGAATTTGAAACGATCAGACCATGACCTAAGGCCTAAGCAGTACAATGAGACCGTTTTTGAGTCTGAGTGCTCCATCAAAAAACCTTCGAAAAAAACAGGGGCCTGAACTACGTCTTTTTCTTTGGCACATTCACTCCCACTGCAAGAACCCTCATGCAAGCCACGTCATCTCCTCTTCTAGTTCTCTGGCCTCCAGTCAACCTGTCAAGCTTGTCGCAGTCGCAGCAGCTGCAGCCACGAACTCCCTTCATGATCATTATTCATCGCAGCGCGCACAAAAACTTTTCGTAACGTTAACCTTTTCGTTTGGCAGCAGGCAACAAGCACACAGAAACACAGACACACATTCGAGTCAACTTTCGCAAGCTCCTCTTGCATCAACGGCGGCTCGTCGGCGGCGCCCAGCCCGCTCACTCCACAGTCTCAACGAGACTCAGCGGAACACTCCAGTCAGTACGACTTCACAAAACATGCATACGAGTGTGTACTCGTACTCGTACTCGTACATGCAACCATTAGAGAGCCCAGCAATTGCGGCAGCAGCAGCGGCAGCAGCAAGTTGAATAAACCACTCTAAGTCAAGGCTTAAAGCGTGCATTGAACGCAGCTCCACACTAGACCTCACGCTCTGTCTGCGACCGGGCCAAACCCCCGTGGACTGTTGAGGCAGAAAATAAGTTTCGAACCAATCTCACTTCTCTCGAGCTTACATCTGTTGTTCGGTTGTGTTTGTCTTTTCGCAAGCCGCGACGGGAAAGAGGAAACGCAAACACAAACCTTTCGATCGCTGAACTCAATTGAGGTTGGCCGCGACGACTGAAGCAGGCGTGGAGTGCTGGAGTGGTGGAGTGCTGCGGTCACAAGCGTTGGTGGAGAATCAATAGCGCAGAACGTCAGAAAGCGTCACAATTAACGTAAATGTGCCAATTTACTGTTTTATAATAATTTAATCATAATTACCATAAATGCGATCGCAATTAACAGACGACCGGCGAGGCGGAGCGATGGCAGACAGATAGTCCGCCAGGCGCACGGTTCGAGACCGAGATCGAGATCGCGATCGCGATCGGAATGGGGATGAGGATGGGATGGCGATCGGTGGTGATTGGCGACTGGCGGGCAAAAGGGCGGACAGCTGACATTTGCAGGCCGCGTTTAGAAAGTTGCCCGTAAGTGATGATGACGTTTCGATGCCCGACGCCGAAGGCGAATGAACGCCGCCGCCGCAATTCGATTTAATTAGTGCCGCGGGAGACTGACGCAGAGCGGCTCTGTGCACGATTGTCATCAGTGATTGTTGATTTGACGTCTATTGTCATTGAGATGTCATGTACTCGCCGGTTGACGAGTGTGTGGAAATATGACGGCGGGTGAATGATGTTCGCGGTGACATTTTCGAATTGGAAAGTGGCTTCAGTGACGAGTGACTGCGATCGGAATTTGGACTGTTCGGCTGACTGGGACTGAAAATGAAAATGAGATGAGATATTGAGTGGGACTAGCTTGATGCTCTCGGAGAAGGTCTTCAGGTCCCTAAACTCAATTAAGTCCGACCTTTTCCTCCGCACTGCCACGCTCCATGCCTCTCCCTTGAATGCGGGCAGAATATGGCGGGTTCAATGCACTTCATTAGGTAACTCGGGTTTGCTTGCTAAACCAAATTCACTCTGAACACGTACAGCAGCTGATCGTGTAGAAAGCAGAACCAAAATAGGAACGCGGCTACGTGCTCCACGGCGATTGAGTCTCATGTGGCCGATTGACGTCGAAACTGATCGAGGCAACGTGTGTCACGCTGGAGATCGGTCCTCAAAGTGAACGAATGGGGACGCCCAGAGAAGGTTTCGAGGGAAGATTGGCTGATGCAAGCCAACAGATCCACTGCAGACCGTGACGCACCAAAGATCACTCGATTTTTCGAACCCAGACGTCTGGCTGTGTGTGTGACGCTGAACGTGTGTCACACTGGAGGTCGGTCCTCAAAGTGAACGAATGGGGACGCCCAGAGAAGGTTTCGAGGGAAGATTGGCTGATGCAAGCCAACAGATCCACTGCAGACCGTGACGCACCAAAGATCACTCGTTTTTTCGAACCTAGACGTCTGCGTGACGGCTGAGTGTGTGACGCTGGACGTGTGTCACGCTGGAGGTCGATCAACAAAGCGAACAAACGGGGACGCCCAGGGAAGGTTTCGAGGGAAGATTGGCTGATGCAAGCCAACAGATCCACTGCAGACCGTGACGCACCAAAGATCACTCGATTTTTCGAACCCAGACGTCTGGCTGAGTGTGTGACGCTGGACGTGTGTCACGCTGGAACAAAGCTCGATCAACAAAGCGAACAAACGGGGACGCCCAGAGAAGGTTTCGAGGGAAGATTGGCTGATGCAAGCCAACAGATCCACTGCAGACCGTGACGCACCAAAGATCACTCGATTTTTCGAACCCAGACGACTGGCTGAGTTCCAACTGGGATCGGACCTGTCCACAGCTCATTAAAATCTCAATAAATCACGATCCGCATCGCATTCAGCCGCCATCAGCCGCCAAGGGGCGCCCTTCGACCACACGAAGGCCCTTCTCAGCACATCTTTACGTGCCCGACGATAGGGCCAAATTGCTTTGACCCCACATCCGAGCCACCGCGTGTGTGTGATCCAAGATTTTCTGTTCCATTTGAATTTCTGTTCCATTTGAATCCACGAGAGCATAAATAACATCTCACCAATTCATTATAAATCTTCTGATTGGACTGACCTTGCTCCCACCCCACAGAGACAGCGGCGGCGGCGGCAAAGAGGCGACCACGGCATGTACGCAGCCGGCACCGTGTAACCCACTCACACCGCCGCTGAACCCCATCATCTCAATTATCGTCATCATCGTCGTCTCCGAAAAATCGTGACCATCGCCAGAAGCCGAGGCCTCGAGTGGCCCCGAAGTGGCCCAGCGTCGACGACCAATGGATTTGAGGCGGTACCCGAGGAGGAATCAGATCTCCGGATGGAAAATTTTTGGAAGTTTAAAAAAATTGAATCCAATTAGAGCCGGAGTCGTTTAATTAGATCACAAAGCGGGCCACGAACTGGGCCTGTGTCCAGCCCCTAGCCCCATGGCCGATGTGCTCTAATTTCCTACTGGAAAACTGGACGACGACACGTACGCCGCCGATCAAGGGGTGAGAATGTCTTGCGACCATACGTTGGCCGACGACGAGCGGGGGAACCTTCACACAGGCGCTCGAAGGTGGAAGGAAGCAATCACGTGGGCGACCTCTGAATGAATTCGATTTTTGGTGGCGCTGATGGGTGGGTGGGGCGGGGAGAAGGGCAGGAGAGGCGCGATGAAAAGAATCGAAATTAATTTCCTCTCGCCGGTTGGGTGTTTTTCTTCTGGCGAGCCGCGCGAAAAGTTTAATTAAAACGTATCCATTTGACGCTCCAAACGCGGCATCGATGGCGGTGGCGCGGCGTTGGTGGAGAAAATGAAGAGGATGACGTCGCCGCTACTGCTGCCGACACACAACTCACACTTTCCCGATGAAACTCTGCTGACTACTGAGTTATTTCATCCGCGTAAACATCGGAATCGAGAGATTGTTTACATTTCCATCGTGAAAATTCATCCTCCCTCCCCCTCCATCCAACCCAACAGCATCCTTCCTTCAGCCGGGCGGGAGGGGGATGAGGTGAAAGGTTAGAGGCAGCTCTAATGAAAGCAACTTCCTCCATCGCTGTCAATGTTGGTTTCCGAAGGAGGGATGCTAAAGATGCCTCTCCTCGAGGAAATCGATGAGGGATTCGCGGTGGTGCTGTCGGTGTGTGCGTGCGTGCGCGCGTCTGTGTACCGATCAGACCGGCATTTTGGGAAATTTGTGGATAAACCGACGAGGCGAAGAGGTTAATTTCTTTGATTTCCGTGACACCGATGAGGGGAAGATATAATTTAAATTGGATTTCTGTTCAAAACTAAACCAACACACCCTCGGCTGAGCTGAGATTTGATAGATGGCAACGCTCAGGACGTGAGTTTTCGGTTTGGTTTGGTGGTTTCCATTTCAAAAGGATGTATCGGCGTGGGAGGGAGGGGGCGGAGGCTGATGATGAATGCGAGTTGGAAATGAGAAGCGTGTGGTCTTGACAACGCGGGGGAACTGGAATGACAGTCGAAATGTCGGAAGAGGTTATTCGAATCTGTGCTTTGATGACGCGAGGGTGTGATGTATCACAGGGAGTCGCAGGGCATCAGAGTTTGCAACCGGAGTGAGGATGGTTTTGCGGGCTTTTTTTTGAAGGTTGAGACATTGGATCCCCTCAACGATCAGAGAAGAAGATCGTGGGCGTGGAACTGGAACGACAGGCGAAATGTAGGAAGAGGTTATTCGAATCTATGCCTTGATGCCGCGAGGATGTGAGGTATTACGAGGCGTCAGGGTTTACAACCGGAATGAGGTTTTGTGGGCATTTTTTGGAGGTTGAGACAGTTGCTCCTCCTTCGAGAGAAAAGGTCTACGTGCGATCTTTGATCTTGTTTCCGTTGATGGCATGTGGAGGAGAAGGTTCAACCACGAACTATAGCGACATGAGTCTAGCCAGGCCATGTAGGCCATGTAGGCCATGTAGAGCGAATGGACAACTTAGCTCCGTCCCAAAGAGTCCTCGACTCTGAGCCTGTGGGACAACGCAACAGTGGACGTCCACATTGAAGGCGACGCAACAGAGGACGTCCACACTGAAGGCGACGCACCAGAGGACGTCCACATTGAAGGCGACGCAACAGAGGACGTCCACACTGAAGGCGACGCAACAGAAGACGTCCACACTGAAGGCGACGCAACAGAGGACGTCCACATTGAAGGCGACGGTACAGTGGACGTCCACATTGAAGGCGACGCAACAGAGGACGTCCACGTATAAGGTGGCGCACACAATTCGAAAGGAACCTCGGCCGGCTTGGCGTGCGAAACTGGAGACAGCTGGTGAGAGGAACGTGCTGGCTGGAGACGCATGTTGGGTGAGGCCCAGGTCCACCTCGGACTGTAGCGCCCTAAGAAGAAGAAGAAGAAAGTTAACTGTCAGTCCTATTTGGCAGATAAATACGTATGACAACAACCAGCCAAGTCATAAGGCCTGTTCACCCGGAAGGCCTGTTCACAACGGAGGCCTGATCACAAGGAAGGCCTGTTCACAAGGAAAGCCTGTGCACAACGAAGACATGTTCACAAGGAAGACGTCTGGCTGAGTGTTCACAAGGAAGGCCTGATCACAAGAAAGCGCCCTAAGAAGAAGACATTAGCTCCTCCCTGCGATCGGGGATCCGTAGGCGTACGTCAAAGTCGACCACGTTCGGAGTGATCTCCCTGACCTCCACCGGCTTGGGTTCCGAAACTCGAGACAGCTGGCGGAAGATCGTGGCTGGAGAGAGATCGTGGCAGGAGAGGCCCAGGTCCACCTCGGACTGAAGGATCCTACGAAGAAGAAGAAGAAGAAGACATTAGCTCCTCTCTGCGATCGAGGATCCGTGGGCGTGCGTCAAAGTCGACCACATTCGCTGTAAAAATGTTTCAAAGGTGATTAGGAACGACACAGCGAAGGCAACGAACACTAAACGACGAGCCTGAGAGTCCCTGAGACCATCATACAGCCGCACGAGCGTCATCGAGAGTCAACCAAACTGCGCCGCTGCCAAGTCGCTGCACATTCAAAATGTCATTTCACTCTCGCCGCCCGTCATTCATCCATTTGTCGACAAAGCGTTCCATCCAAAAGCCATAAGTTACACGTCAGTTGACTCGCCGCACTCGTTGCTCCCGGCATTCGCCGGTCCACTGTCATCCACTAGCAGATAAATAACCGCCATAACTGTCCTCTTTACAGCCTCCAAGGTGTGCGTGCATCTCGGCGATACCAAAATACATCCATCCGTCCGATTATATTTATAATGAAGTACCGAATCGATAAATTAAAAAATGTTATCTGCCGTACGAGAGGCCGCACACATACTCTCGCACTCAAACTTCCCCCACCACCCACCACCCTCGCGCCCTGTCTATTCTAGTTTTATGGTTCCGGATTGATGTGTATACAATTCGGAGAGCGCAAAAAAGCCATAAAAAGGCAGTAAAAGCCAGCTCCCGCCCTAGACTGATTCCTTCGGAGAGAAATTGTTTCTCAAAACGACAGGAAATCAATTAAAATGCGAGCGCACAGTGTGAACGGAACGAGTGCCGATGGGCGGGATGGATTGGGAGGTAGAGCAGACACATATGAACATGGCAGCATAAGGTTGCGTATCGACGAGTTTGATTGGAGGGCATAAACAAAAAATGATTCGATTTTCCGGGCGAAGCGAAGACAATGCCTGCTGATGGCCCAGTCGGTGGTGCGAGGAGGAGGCGGAGTGGGGGAGGGGGGGAACAGTAAACATGAAACCGATGATTTGTCGGGTGGATGGGTTGCTGCAACGTCGTTCTCATCGTCGGGCATGTATGATAACATTTTCTTGCACTGACGGGGCTATTTATAGAGTTTATTGCTTTGTAATGATTGTAACATCCCTCGTCGTGGTGTGGGGCTGTCGGGCGGTGTGGCGGTGTGGCAACGCTCCCTGCACGGTGGGGGATGGGCCATCAATCCAGGGATGTTTATCGTGTTGACAAAGTATAAAACTCCAGCCGCAGGATCTCTTAATCCGGTGTGGGGTTGAAGTTTGTTGGAGGAGCCTCATCGACCTAAGATCGACCTGACACAGGATCTCCGATAATCCGGTGTGGGGCAGAAGTTTGTCGGAGGCGCCTCATCGACCTGACACAGGATCTCCGATAATCCGGTGTGGGGCAGAAGTTTTTCCGATAAGATCGACCTGACACAGGATCTCCGATAATCCGGTGTGGGGCAGAAGTTTGTCGGAGGAGCCTCATCGACCTAAGATCGACCTGACACAGGATCTCCGATAATCCGGTGTGGGGCAGAAGTTTGTCGGAGGAGCCTCATCGACCTAAGATCGACCTGACAGAGGATCTCCGATAATCCGGTGTGGTGCAGGAGTTTGTCGGAGGAGCCTCATCGACCTAAGATCGACCTGACACAGGATCTCCGATAATCCGGTGTGGGCCAGAAGTTTGTCGGAGGAGCCTCATCGGCCTAAGATCGACCTGACACAGGATCTCCGATAATCCGGTGTGGGGCAGGAGTTTGTTGGAGGAGCCTCATCGACCTAAGATCGACCTGACACAGGATCTCCGATAATCCGGTGTGGGCCAGAAGTTTGTCGGAGGAGCCTCATCGACCTAAGATCGACCTGACACAGGATCTCCGATAATCCGGTGTGGGCCAGAAGTTTGTCGGAGGAGCCTCAACGACCTAAGACCGACCTGACACAGGATCTCCGATAATCCGGTGTGGGGCAGAAGTTTGTCGGAGGAGCCTCATCGACCTGACACAGGATCTCCGCTAATCCGGTGTGGGGCAGAGGTTTGTCGGAGGAGCCTCATCGACCTAAGATCGAAATGACAGAAGATCTCTTAATCCGGTGTGGCGTTGAAGCTTGTTGGAGGAGCCTGTTGCACGCCACTCGACTTTCATTCCGCTGCGCACACTCCGCGGGCTGTGGCAACGTGAGAGAGAGAGAGATCTCGCAATCGTCGGAGTTCTGTGAACCTGCCTCCAAATACAGTCAGTCACATCCCACCAACATCCAGCTCAAGTTCAGGATACCTTATCCGGCGGCGGCGCAAACCACATCCTCACATGGCAACTGAACAGACGGGGGCCAGCCTCTCAAATCGCTGCCATTTGCACCGAATTACGCCTGCGGCGTGTGTAGCTGTAGCTGTGGCTGCATTCAACCGCGAAACCCAAGAAAAGCGATTCCGTTCAACTTGGCTACAAAAACGCTGTCTATCCCTCATGTGTCGACACAAAAACGGAAAGTAGAGCGTTGAACCTACCGAAACCGAGCCAAAGATTGTGTGTTAAGCCTGTGCCGTGGTAACTTTGTCTCCACGACCACGACGGAGACGCCGACGGTGATGGTGACGGTGACGGCGCGGGGGTTTCGTTTGTCTTTCTTGCTTTTCTATTTTGTTAACTGTCTGAGCTGTCCGAGAGCTCACGTAGAACACACAACACAAATGGTAGGTGCGGCAAATGACAGGTCTAGTACACAGATAAACTTCTCTGTAGCTGCAGGTTACACCAGTCGCAGTCGGCGGAGTGGAAGTCGGACTTGGAGTCGCAGAGCAAACACCAGACCGCGCAGCGCAAAAGCCTCGCTTCTATCTAAGGAACAATGACACTTTGACTCTGGTAATGATAGCTTGTGTGCATTAGGATGTGGAGATTATGAGCCGGAGTGGCTGTGACTGTGGCTGCGACTGCGGCCAGGCATCAATTCCGAAAGATCGAAGTAAGGTGAAGGGTGAGCGCTGCCACCGCAGCCGCCGCTCTATCGAATGATGGATGCAACTGCCTAAGGCCAACGTCGGTGGTGGATGGAGACGAGGTTGCGTTGCGCAAAGACACAAGCGGTTAAACGGGATCCCGCAGGATGGCAGTCGGGGAGGAGAGGAAATCGTTTTAAGCTGGGTCGACGTCGTTTGAGGAGCTGCTGCACGTCTGTGGGGAGTGCTTTGGCTGGTTTTTGTGTACCTTTGTGGCACACAAATAAATTTCCATCGGCGCACTATCCACCACCAGTGGCTCCCTCAGCGCTGGCCAACGGACGGACGGTCGCATGGTGGCATGGTCATATGGTTGCATGGTTCCATGTCCGCTCGGTCAGCGCAATCTCAATAGCTTTGGCCTAATGCTAGGCTTTTCAGTCAGCAGCCTCTGTTACCTATAACGATGC
This sequence comes from Myathropa florea, assembly GCA_930367185.1. Classification (NCBI taxonomy): domain Eukaryota; kingdom Metazoa; phylum Arthropoda; class Insecta; order Diptera; family Syrphidae; genus Myathropa; species Myathropa florea. The sequence goes on along the minus strand of OV884005.1, from coordinate 45,468,954 downwards.
CAATTAAGATTGATACAAATCGCTGTCCAAGTAGTCGTCGTCGTCGTGGTCGTCGTCGTCGTCGTCGTCGACGTAGTGGAAGCCATCTCTGCAGTGGCTGTCCAAGTTGATGGCCCACACTCACACGGCCAGGCACAGCGGGGACGAGGAGGAGGAGAGGCTGCCGGCCTCTTGAGGAGTCATTGAATTGGCGGTGTTGAGCTCTGTGTATTGTGTCAGGAGATTGAATTTAAGAGCCGTTGCCGTATCGTAAATCGTTTGCGCCTGCCTCTCCCGATGGTGGTGGTGTTGCTGCTGTTCGCTGCGAGGCTGTGCTGCTGCCGAAAGAATTGCCTTGTCGATGGCTGACGTTTTGTCATTGCGATAATTCAAGTGCCATGGGTCGTTGATTTGTTAGCGATGGTGTTTGTGCATCGTCCGGAGTCAATCGGCGGCAGCGGAGAGTTTCTCTTTGGGTTTCCGGGTGTTTTTTTCCTCAGTTTTCCTTTTTGTTTTGTGCCGCCGTTAAGTGGACTTCCTAGGAGTTGATGGTGCATTGCGGTGGCAAAGAGGCAGGTTCATAATTTGTGGATTGGGAGGTTGTACTGGGCTCTTTGTGGTTAATGGTTTTCGAAAGGAACAACTGCAGGCAGAGAGAGGAGAGAGTGGTGTGATTAGTAGTGCCTCGGATCGGGGAAGTCGATGAGTGGATTTTGAGATGAAAAGTGCTCTGTGGACGTGTGATGATAGAGTTCTTGTTGGCATCGGTGTGAGTGGGAGATTTGATACGCTTCAGTGGGTTTTATTTTGATTTTGAACAGTTGCTGGACGAAATCTGCAAGAAAGTGGGAGGCTCAGAACTTTGCCTCCAACTAACCAATCAGGGCACTCTCGGTAAACATATTTCGCATCAATTCTCTTCTTCTATTCATTTCCTATTCATTCTGATATCCCGCTTCCTTCAACTCGTACTAGGTACAGAGAAAATCGCTTAAGCAGACATCATGTTGCGAGTTTCATGCGACAAAATAAGCAAAAGAGGCACGTTGCTTCCAGTCATCAAGACCAAGCTGTCTTGCGTCCGCGATGACTTGGTCTTTTTACCGGAGGTTCGGTCTTCCTGTTCTTTTCGAACCAAGAGGCTCGGATTCGAAAACTCTCTTAGCTGGAGCGTTGTTGTCCATGCGCTCGATGTGGCCGAGCCAGTGCAGTCGACTGATCTTTAGCTTATTCTAGTCTATAGTTCCTTTCCCTTCTTTGCTGCTGGGCAAGATTCAGACTTTAGAGCAAGCATTTGCGAAGCTTAGGGTTCCCAACTGAGGCTTTAGAGCAAACATTTGCGGTGCCTATGATTCCCAACTTAGACTTTAGAGCAAGCAGCTGTGGTGCCTAGGGTTCCCAACTTCGACCGAAGCAAAAGGAGGACAGTGGAATTTGGAGAATCCTCGCATTTGTATTTTGTCTCCAAAATAGTTGCTAATTTGCTGTTTAGCTGAAACGAATTGAAGCTGAAACAGATTTCATTGCTTGTGTGGCAAAAGATGACATCACAGACCTCGCCCCCAAAAAGACTAACCAAGGCACTCCCGTCACAAAATCTTAACTTTCTACGCTTCTACGCCCAATTTCCTATCCATTCTGGTATCCCACATCCTCCAGTTCGTCCTACTTGCAGAGAAAATCACCCAAGAAAACATCTTGTTGCGAGTTTCATGCGACAAAATAGGGGCCTTCGAAGTTTGCCTCCAACTTAGCAACCACGGCACTCCCGTTCACAAATCTTACCTCAGTACGCTTCTACAATCAATTTCCCATCCATTAAGATATCCCACATCCTTCAATTCCTCCAAACTATCGAGAAAATTGTTTTAGAAAAAATCATGTTTTCCAAGATCATCAATTTCATGCGAAAAAGTAGGATCTCCCGAACTTTGACTCCTACTTCCCAACCAGAAGACTCCCATTCAAAATCTGGCCTTATTTCGCTTCTACATTAGATTTCCTATCCACTCTGATATCCTACGTCCTTTAACTCGTCCTAGTTGCAGAGAAAGTCGCTTGAGAAAACTTCATGTTGCAAGTTTCATGCGAAAAAGTAGGGGACTTCGAACTTTGTTTCCAACTGACCAACCAGAGAACTCCCGTTAACAAATCTTGTCTCATTACGCTTCTACAATCAGTTTCCTATCCATTTTGATATCCCACATCCCTCAGTTCGTCCTAATCGTGGAAAAAATTGTTTCAGAAAACATAATGTTTCGAATTTCATGCGACAAAATAGGGAACTCGGAACTTTGCCTCATACGAAGCAACCAGTGCACTCCCGTTTACAAATCGCACCTCATTTCGCTTCTCCATTTAATTTCCTTTCCATTGAGGTAACCCACATCCTTCAACTCGTTCTATTTATCGAGAAATTTGTTTCAAAAGAACATCATGGCGTCCAAGATCATCAATTGCATGCAAAAATGTAGGACCCCCCAAACTTTGCTTCCCCCTCACCAACCAGGTCACTCCCGTTACAAAATCTTGACTCATTTCGCTTCTATATTTAATTCCCTATCCATCGTGGTATTCCACATCCTTCAATTCGTCCTAGAGCCTGAGAAATTCGTTTCACAAAATTTTGTAATCATCAAATCCACTGCCGGAAAAGTTGGTTCATTTTCAGCAAAAAAATGCGACCCAGTTGTGATATGAATTCACTGCATTTTTTCGTGTGACACGTGCCATTTTTTCAAAAGTCGATTTTCTTTGAATTTGAGCAGAGTTTTCACCACAAATGTGTGGGGCTGAGTGTGGAAAGGATGAATAAAGTCGATTCTGTCCGAAATTTCAGTCAAAATCCTGAAAAATTTGAGAAAAATGAATTTTTCAGATTCGTTGAAAATTAAGTTTGTTAAAAGTGGTCTGTTTTTGCATACGCACGAATGCCATCAAATCGCACTTTTCTGTAGCATGTTATACAGTTTTGAAAATGTCAGTTCTTTCCCTTTGCAGGCCTTGAGAAATATGTTCAGGTCATTCTTAAGGAATTCACAGCGATCGAGGTTTCAAATTGTCACCTCTACGTGAATCACCTTAAAACTGCTCATTAAAGAGTCATCTACTAGCCCAATCAGAATCTGTCCGTTCGCATCGTTGGCAACAAAGACTCAACTCAATCCATGAAGCTGACGACTCCTGCGGTTAATGCTGTACAGGACCTTCCAGAATTCCTCTGCTCTGTGATAGGAGCCAGATTGATGAAGGACTGCTGTGCCTGAAGGTGGCAAGTAAAACACAAGTATAATTGCTTATCTGGCAATGCTGGCTTTGGGTGCAAATTGAGTGAGTTATTTGAGGAAATTTTCTCAAGCATTTGGAGAGAAGAGATCAAGGGAATGAGTGGCAATGAGTGTGAGGACTATTTTGACACGAATTCGGGGTATTTTTCGACTGAAAGTTTTTGAGTGTCTTCCATTGAACTTCACTGGCGATTGTTTCTCTGCGGTGTTGCCAGGTCTCGTGTTTGGGCGTTTGTTAGAAGCTTAATTTTAAGACATTTTGAGCAAGTCGAAGTCATCAAAACTGACATGAAATTGGATTGACGTTCAATTTTAAGTTTGAGCTTAAATATTTTTTAACGTTCGAAGGGGTGATCGGGTTTGACCGGTTTTTCAAATCTGGCCAAAAATTAACTCCGAACTTCCTCATCCATCCATTGTGGGCGCCGTGGCGTAGTGGGTGGGTGCGCTGGAGATCTAAGGTTCGAATCTCGGAAAAACACTTAACATTTTTTCACGGCTCCACTTCTGTCGAGTCAATGCTCAAAGAGTATAACTGTCTAAAGAAGCTTCTCAATCTAGCCGTTCGGAGTCGGCATTCAACTGTAGGTCCCTCGAACTTTGGCGCCGCCATGATTACAGCTTGGCGTAGACAACTGGAAGCGACGTACCCGGGACCGTCAAGGATGGAAGACAGCTGTTGTTCAGGCCCAGTCCCTCCATGGGACGCAGGCCTGATAAGTAAGTAAGTAAGTTGCTTTTAAAACATTGTGAGCTCGTAGATAGAGCCGGCTGGAGACGCTTGTTGGTTGAGGCCCATGTCCACCCCGGACTGCAGCGCCACCTTCAGTAAGTAAGAGCTCGTAGAAATCCTCGAACTGAAGGTGTAATTGGAACAAATTTTCGAACAGTGCCCCAAATTGTATCTTTCCACTCAATTTTCTCCTCGTTATCCGCTTAATTGAATGTTACCCTTGCGCACATGAACAAAACTTCCACTTCCACTTCCACTTCCACTTCGACTAAGTGCCTCACTTTATTAAGCATTTTGAACGAACAACTCTCTTGGCGTGGAACCGCTTCAAGCACCGGCGCTGCAACCCCTTCATCATGCGTAATTATACCAATCTGGAGGGAGACTTATTCGCTCCTAACCGAATTGCAACTCGTCCCTGCGAAGGGTTCTCAACTAAAGACACATGCACCCCATTCCTGCTCCAGCTCCAGCGACCACCAGTTTGATTTCACCCCTCAGTCGCTCGGTGCCCCCGACCGAATAATCACAAACTGTGTGCCACTATAACCATTTTTATTGTTCGCCGCTGCTCTGTGTTATTAAAAGACTGTAATCGCGTTGCGTTTTGTGTGCAAAAATTAATTTAACTACCTGTTTTCGAATTCGGTTCGTTGCACCCCTCCCCCGAGTCGTTCGCTGAATGGCGGTTCCTCCTTGGCCGGACCCTGCTCTGGACGGGGACTCGCATGTATACTTTTGTGTTGCATCGCACACGCCCACTTATTAAGTTGGAAACAATGGTAACAACGGGGAGGGTGGACGGGCTGAAGGGCTGGCGGGGTGGTGGTGGGGCCCTATGCAATCACCACACCATAAAACTCTCGATTCGACTGAATTTACAAACTTAATTTTGCGAACGCAAAACGACAACAGCGGCGACGTCAGATACGAGTCGAGATTGCGATGGCAATGGCATGGAGGGCAGCGATGTTTTGTGGCGGGTGAGGTGTGGTGTGGTGCGGCGCGGAGCGGTGCGGTGGCCGGTGTCGGTTACAATAGGCCCCCGGGGGCAGAGAAGCCGGCCTGTGTGTGGAGTGGCTGTGGAACAGAAAACGGCAACGCATCGAATGTGCCATTAACATAATGCAGCGGCATGTAATCTGCATTTGATTCTAGGTTTTGTAATGTGGTGGCAGTGATGCTGAGAGCAGTCACTTGCCGACTTTACAGTGGACTGTGGAGAGGTCTGGGACGCTGGGGAATTATGCTGGCTGACTCTCTGCCTCGCTCTCAGTTCTCAGGCTCATTTGATCGTGCCGAGGAAAGGGAAGCAACGAATTTTCTTGAGGATGACTGCAAAATTGAGATTTCTCAAATTTGAGACTTCTCAACTTTACAGTGGACAGTGGAGAGGTCTGAGAGGCTGGGGAATTGTTTGCAGAGGTCTGAGAGACTGGGAATTGCTTTATGTTTAGTGCTGGCTGACTCTCAGCCTCAGTCTCAGTTCTCAGGCTCATTTGATCGTGCCGATTGAACGGGAGGCACTCACCCTCAAGGGTAGCAACGAATTTCCTTAAGGATGACTGCAAATTTGAGATGGAATCAAAATAAATCGATGATTTTAAAGGGCCCTCCTGCGGAAGGTGTCAATTCCGTCCCAGTGACGTTTAGCGCAGTAACTTTTCAACTTTACGACCTGGGGAATTGTCTTGTATTCAGACCAGATGGCCCTCTGACTTAAACTCTGTTCCCAGGCTCATGCCCAGGACCGTCAACGATGGAAGGCAGCGATATCTTAGGCTCGGAGAAGCCTAGGAGGCTGGGGAATTGTTTGACTCTCTGCCTCGGTCTCAGTTTTGAAGTTCACTGGATGAAGGACCTTTCCTTGAACGGGAAGCAGTCACCCTCAACAATGAAAACAATGAATTTCCTTGAGGATGACTGCAAGCTAGAGCTGGATTCGTGATAAATCGATGATTTGAAAGGGCCCTCCTGCGGAAGGTCTCAATTCTGTCCAAGTGATGCTGAGAGCAGTAACTTCTCAACTTTACAGCGGACTGTAGAGGGGTCTAGGAGACTGAGGAATTGTCTTGTATTCAGTACCAGATGGACCCCTGACTTAAATTCACTTCTCAGGATCATGCCCAAGACCGTCAACAATGGAAGGCAGCGATATCTTAGGCTTGGACCCTCCAAGGGGTCGTAGCCCTGTTAAGTAAGTAAGTAAGTCAGGCTCATTAGCGACTGGATGGCGCAGTTGGTTAAGTGCCTGTTCCAAATTCGAGAGGTCCCAGGTTCGAATCCCAGTGAAATCGAATCTGGTCCAGTCACCACTTGCCGTTGGGATCAAATTGACGGCACTGGAGTAGGTTGCTACGACTGGATGGCGCAGTTGGTTAAGTGCCTGTTCCAAGTTCGAGGGGCCCCAGGTTCGAATCCCAGTGAAATCGAATCTGGTCCAGTCACCACTTGCCGTTGGGATCAAATTAACGGCACTGGATTAGGTTGCTACGACTGGATGGCGCAGTTGGTTAAGTGCCTGTTCCAAGTTCGAGGGGTCCCAGGTTCGAATCCCAGTGAAATCGAATCTGGTCCAGTCACCATTTGCCGTTGGCATCAAATTAACGGCACTGGAGTAGGTTACTACTGAGTTTGAGTGCTCCAGCAGTGTTTCAAAAATCCCCCGAGATCCCAGGCTCATTGGATCATGCCGACTAAAGGGAAACAATAAACTTCCTTGAGGGTGACCTTGAGGGTCCTCAAAACTGAAACTGAGACAGAGGGTCAGCCTCTGACAGATTTGAGCTGGAATCATGCAGATTTGAACATGAGACAGATTTGAGACATAATTTGAAAGGAAGCACTGAAATCCTCCTGCGGAATGTATCACTTCTCCCCCACTCAGCAGCACACTCCACAGTCAAGCTTGTGAATCTGTCCAAAGTCATCGCAACCTCACGCCTCAGCCATCAGTCAGTCAGCACATTTCAGCTGACAACAGCAGCTCCCAATCGCACGCCTCTGTGATGAGCAATGCACTGCATTTCGAGATCACGTTTACAAATCTCATTTGAGGCCACACAAAGTAATTGCACCGCTAGCAGTGTGTCGGTGTTGTTTGCCGCCTGCCTGGCTCGCTGACTGTGCCGCCGCTGACTGCTGCTGTTTCAGTTAGAGGTGGCCAGTAGCGAATCCAGCACAATGGCAGGCAGGCTCCAATGATCCCACAGCCCGGTGTCGGTGATTCCATTGCAGATCCGAAAGCCTGCCTCGCATATAATTGAATTTAGCCAACTCGGTTACATCGAATTAATTTGAATCCAACTTCGACACGACACACAGAGCCCACGATGCGGCCGGGGGAATGGAAAGACTGCGGGCCAGCGCCTAAATCACACACCGTGCCAAAGTAAACGAACCTTTCTCTAATTCGCAGCGCCACACAATGACGACTTGTGCATTCGTAACTCGCGCGTTGTTCGCGCACAATTTACCTCCTCGCCTGCTATAGATACATTTTACAGATTTCCCAACTGAACAAAAAGAGAAAAACTCATGGAAAAAGTTGTGGAAAACCCGGGGAAAGCGCCATTATTGCGCTCGCCTAGTCAACGACGAAATTGGCAACGCAGGCGGCAGGCACAGAGGCGATTAATCGCCACAAAACCCATTCCATGGCGGCCTCGTTCGATGGTAGTTTTTCGGGATAATCCATCAAAGTCACTTTAAGACAACAAAAATCATCCCTTCAATCAATGGGGTGGGCCGCCCTGGCTAGTCGCTCAGTCTTCGGCGCTCACTCATCACCGGGCGTCCATGGGAAGACTAATGGTTTATTAATACAATGGCTGGACATTTATCATTTCTAGCGCGATACTTCTCCATTCATTCGTTCGTCGTCGTCGTCGGCAAATGGACAGGCTGGCGGACGGGCGGGCGATCGATTTGAAGAAAAGTTTGCTTTCGAGTATTATTAACCCGGACTGACACGCTGCCTGTGCTGCTGTCTCTGGCACTCTGGGCACTCTCCCGATCTGATGGACTCGCCGTCATCATCATCTATCTGGGACACGAAAGTGGTGGCGGTGGCGGCGGCGGCAGACGATGCTTGTTATGCTGCTCTCCTGCCCCTGATGGTCTTCCCGTTTTTTTTTCCGTTCGTTCCCTTAATGGCTCTGTTTGGTTTAGATACCGGTGAGCGCGGCGACTAGGGGTTACCGGATCAACTGAGCTGGCCATTTTTCAAGTGGCCCGGCCTAATGTCCCATTTATACGGCCCGATTGCATGATTGCTGGAGTTTTTGTGCGCCCCCGGATTGGTGATGATGGGTGAATGTTAATCGGTTATGGAATATCGTTTGTTTGCCAACGACAACGACGGGGGCGGCGGCGGGTGAAGATGGGTGATTAAGGTGTTGCCATTGTGTGGGGATTTGCTTGGCGGGAGGGGTGAAGGCCGACGAACTTGGGTCGCGCTGACGTTTGATTGACAAATTATTCGTGTGTTGAGATGGTGGGAACTAGATGAGCTCGTGTGTGTGTGTAGGTGCCGGATGACCACCTATTCCCAGAAGCCCCCCCCACTCTCTCGCTCGTCTGCACGTCGGAAAATGTTCATGCAGTCACTGGTCGTGTCGTGGCCTCTTCCGAGAGTAAAGTTTAAGTCTCCAGCAAAAGAATCACGTTTACCCTACCCACTCCCCCTTGCCGCGCACAACAACATCATCCTGTCACATCCTGACGCCCAAGTTTTATTCCTCTTCCTCGTCGTCCTCGTCGTCGTCGTCCACGTCGTCGTCGTCGTCGTTTCGGTGGCAAATTTGCGAAAACAAGTTCGCCCTCCCAGTGGTGTGTGAACGAATCCCTTTTATTTTTGTGTGTGACAACATTCCCCCTCCCCCCCCCACCGCCGGGGACGGAGAGACAGCTCAACCAATTTACAAATTAAGTATCTCACTGTTGCATGTCTCTGCAAAAATTATAAATCCATGAGTCCCAAGAAGTTTTTAATGTTTTAATGAGAACGTGATGCATTCTCCTCCCGCGAACTCGTGCATTCATGCATTCGAACGAGGGACTTGAAGACTGCCACAGACACAGGCACTGGCAGTGGCAGATCCACTGCCACTGAGTAGCAAAAGTTTCCGCCAGCCACCATGCACCGAGCAGACGAAGACGTGAGCGCTTTCAACTCTTGCCGAAGGAACACGAGGAAGAAGAACAACAGAGGCAAACAGAACACACAAAAAAAGAACACAACCGTCCAACTTTATGTCACCCCGGCTGAGGGGCAGACTAATGTGCACCATCAGCGTGCACCCATGGCGAATGTGTCCTACGTGACAAGTAAGGAGAATGATTGCGATCATTCTGTTGATTCCAGGAAGAAAGTTCTCGGGCTCGCCGCTGATCGCGGATCGCCGCGGATCAGCCGTGACAGTGTCAACTGTCAAATGAACAATCGATTTGGGTGACGTTCTGTGTTGCGCTGTCTCTTTGCACGTGAATTTTAATCACGTCACCGTTCGTCCATCGTCCGTGCGCCCCATTCAATCGTTCGCCGGCTGGTCAAGCGCGAATATTGAAATTCAGTTTTTGTCGCGCACACAACAGCCCATCGGCCCCCCTTTTATCGGATTCGGCATCAGTGTAAGGGCCGTGCGGCGAGCGGAGGGGGAGGGAGGGACTGGGCACATGACTGACAGGCCTGGCCTGCAGTTTGAACAGAATTTGATGAATTATGCATGGAACGGGCCCACGATGCTGCTGGACTGGGGAGTTTCATTACCCGATGGTTGAGTTGTTTTGCTAGATGGTCTTGTTGTTGTTGCCTTTGAAATATTGGATCCTTTTTGCTTTGGGAAGTCATTAGATTTTAAATTGACAAGCCGTCAAAAGTGCGGGGTTGACAGGGGGACACAAAAAAACGAAACATGCTCTGTATGGTCACGTACGATGAATCAGTGCTTCGAGTGTGTTCACTCATCTGTGCCACTCCCTGGGCCTTAAATGTCTTTAATAATGTTCAGGAGGATGGCAGCTTTAAGCAGGCAAGTCAGTCAGGGGTAGCTCTGGTTTGGTCACTGTGGCGGTTGAGAGTGGAGAGTGGAGGCTTGAAAATTGCTTCAGAATTCCATAGGTTTACGGATGATTCTTTTCGAGGGAAAAATCGACTCAGTTAGGCGACCGCTTGGCAGACGGAGGATGAAATGGTTGAACCAGGTCCAAACACTCGCTTGGTTCCGCTTGGGCGTAGCTCCTGGTGAGATAGAGTCGATGGCGGAGGATCGAGTGGTCTGGAGATCTCCGGCGCGCGTTGCCCCGCGCCCCTTTTAGTGGAACATGCGGGTCACTGAAGATGAGATGAGGTGAGATGAAAATCGACTCACAACCGCGGATGAAACATCGGTTTTCGCTGCGTCATCGAGTGGATATTTGAGGTGTTAGTTGAGGCCACCGTGGCGTAGTGGGTAGGTGCGTCGACTCCTACGCTCGAGGTCGTCGGTTCGAATCTCGAAAAAAACATCAAACATTTTTTCACGGCTCCACCTCTTTCGAGTCACTGACTGTCTAGAAAAAGCTTCTCAATCTCGCCGTTCGGAGTCGGCATTAAACTGTAGGTCCTCTCCGCTCGTGACAGAACAATAGCACGCACAACACGAGTGGTTGCTGAGAAGCTAGGCCCAGGTCCACCTCGGACGGTAGCGCCACCATTATTATTATTATTATTAGTTGAGGCCACGACTGGATGGCGCAGTTGGTTGGAGACGTCGAGATACGAGCAAGGATTTGAAAAAAAAAAGTCCTGAGACGGCAAAGCCATAATCTTCTGCTAACAGCTTTGAAATGTTTTTCTAAAGTCGATTTGCGGTATCGTCCTTCTTCTCAGCTGGAATTTTGAGCTGAAGAAGGAACCTCGAAAGGGGGTTTACGGATAATTCACTCGAAAGAATATCGAAAATAAAGAATAAATCGTTCAAAAATGGAGTCAAATCCCGTGAAGTGATTCAAACAGAGGCGTGCCTGAAAAGTTGTGCACATCCCTGCGGCAACATTTGAGGTGATTTTAAACGCATTTTAGACGACTGGATGGCGCAGTGCCTTCCCAAAGTGAGAGTGGTCCGAGGTTCGAATCCCAGTGAAATCGAATCTGGTCCAGTCACAATTTGCCGTTGGGATCAAATTAACGGCGCTGGAGTAGGTTGCTACAACTGGATGGCGCGGTTGCTTAAGTGCCTGCCCCAAGTTAGAGGGGTCCCAGGTTCGAATCCCAGTGAAATCGAATCTGGTCCAGTCACCATTTGCCGTTGGGATCAAATTAACGGCACTATCACTGGAGTAGGTTGCTACCTGGCAGTACATGGACCATGGTTTTGAGTCTGAGTGGTCCAGCGTAGTTGGCCTGACCTAAGTTAGAGGGGTCCCAGGTTCGAATTCCAGTGAAAGCAAAGTTAATACGCTTTTTGTCCGGTTTTTCAAATCTGGTCCAGAAATTAACTCCGAACTTCCTCATCCAGAATCAACGACTGGATGGCGCAGTTGGTGAAGTGCCCGCCCTAAGTCAGAGAGGTCCCGGGTTCGAATCCCAGAGAAAGCAATGTTAATGCGCTTTTACCGGGTTTTTCAAAACTTGTCCAGTCACCATTTGCCGTTGGAATTAAATTAAAGGCACGTTCACTGCAGCGGTCGTTCAGTGGTAGTAGTGTCTGACTGTGGGACTAACATGGTCTAAGTTTGCCGGTGAATTCACTAGAAGCCCTCTAACCTAACCCAGTTGAGGCCACATTTTTGAACAAAAAATGAGTCAGTCAGGAGTCAGAGGACCTCCGACTGTACAACTGTTCATTCCCAAGTTTTGAAACGGACACCCGAGTCAGGAGAGTGGAGGCTTGTTATCAAGCCCGTCAAAGGTGTCACCACTTCGATGTCAGGCGCCTCACTAGATGGAGCTGCATCGACAACAGATCAGGGGGAGCACAGAGAAAGAAAGACAACGCCTCACCAGATGGAGCTGCTTCGACAACAGATCAGGGGGAGCACAGAGAAAGAAAGACAACGCCTCACCAGATGGAGCTGCATCGACAGCAGATCAGGCACCACAGGGGAAGCAGCACAAAGAAAGTGAATCCATACCGGGAAGAACATCAATAATCCATTTTCCTAATGAACGTCCGTATCTATGTATCTATGATCTCATCTCGGGTTCGCGTAGTCGCCGAGGATACGATGAATCCTTTCAGCAGCAGCACCCTGTCGGCATGTGGGAGTCGGTGGTGAGGCGTCAAAGAAAATGGGAAAAAAAAAACACCACACACCACGCCCGCCCACCAGAAGAGGAGCTAAAATGATTACACGATAACATTATGACAAACTTCTCATAACAATAATGGAAGATTGATTGCGGGGACGGACGGTGTGACGAGGAGCGGGGGGCCTCCCCATCCATGGATGATATCATGTGAAACAATAGTAATTACTGCCACTGGCTCTGGCGGACTGGATGGAGCGCAGCGCTAGTGCTGATGATGAGGACGACGACGATAATGGTGGTGGTGATGATGTTGCCACTATTATTGTGACTTCCATACATAGCACAAGTGCGGCGGCGGCGGGGTGTGAGGCTTTTAATAACCATCACCCCCCTTGTGTGGCTCCTGCTGCTGCTGCTGCTGTTGTCACTGACGATGGTGTATCCTGCGAAGAGTAGTATCATGTTATTGATCAGACAAAAGGAACCAGCATTCGGTTTCTCTGTCTCGACCCGCTGTCCATTGTGTCCTGGCTGTGCACAGGTAAGGATAACCCGGACTGGCCGAAACAAAGCATCACTCGCGGAGTGCTCGAGGAGACGGAGGAAGGAGGGCGGAGGGCGGAGGGCGGAGGGCGGAGGGCGGAGGGCGGAGGGCGGAGGGCGGAGGGCGGAGGGCGGAGGGCGGAGGGCGGAGGGCGGAGGGCGGAGGGCGGAGGGCGGAGGGCGGAGGACGGAGGACGGAGGACGGAGGACGGAGGGCGGAGGACGGAGGACGGATGACGGAGGACGGAGGACGGATGACGGAGGACGGAGGACGGAGGACGGAGGACGGAGGACGGAGGACGGAGGACGGAGGACGGAGGACGGAGGACGGATGACGGAGGACGGAGGACGGAGGGCGATATGAAGTGATGTGCATTATAGTTTTGTCATTTCAATTATAACCACCCCCACGCAAAATGATTTATGTCCCGCCGAATGGAATCAATTTAGCTCTCGATGAGAGAGAGAGAGGAGATTTGTCCTTTTGTTTCTGCTCCTGTTTTTTTTTTTTTTGCTATTCGTCCCCTTTTTTGTTGTTGCTTCGTTGTCCATCGCCCTCAGGGTTCATCAATAGCTAAGCACTCTCGCCGTGATGGTCATGGTGATGAGTGGGGGGGGGGGAGAAAGTGGGGAATGGGTCCAGTGATGATGATGATGATGGTTATTGTCTGTAATTAGTACATGAAATGAATGGCTTTCATCCGAATTTGATCCGAAAAAGGAAGTGAAATGAAATTCCGAGTGGGTAACAATGGGATCTGTGGAAAAGGACTTCCATGTATCCATGGAAAGTAGCTTGCTCCTCGTCTGGGTGCGGATGCGAGGAGTGTGGGGTGGTGATGATTTGAATTTGATGAAAGTTATAGCAAAGTCTGCGGATTGAGAGACGACTGTGGAGTGGATTTTGTAAGCAGTTGTGAGCAATGAAAGTTAAGCGGATGGCATAAAGGATTCTACATAATAGACACCCCAAATTCATCCTCCAAATCACTTTGTGCAATGGCCGCAGCACCAGGTACTCAACAATCACCCTTCACTTCCCAACGAGAACTCAACGACACACCTCTCAGGCGATTCACTCGCTCGGCAGTCAACTTGTCTTCTTCTTCTTCTTCTTCTTAGGGCACTACAGTCCGAGGTGGACGTGGGCCTCACTCAACGTGCGATCTATCGCCAGCTGTCTCCAGTTTCGCACACCAAGCCGGCCGAGGTCCCCCTCGACTTGTGTGGGCCACCTTGTAGTCCTCTGTTGCATTGTCCCACAGGCTCAGAGTCGAAGACTCTTCGGGCCGGAGCTAAGTTGTCCATACGCTCTACATGGCCTAGCCATCTTAGGCGTTGGATCCGTAGACGCCTGGCTAGACTCATGTCGCTGTACAGCCCATACAGTTCGTGGTTGAACCTTCTCCTCCAAAAGCCATCAACGCAAACAGGACCAAAGATCGCGTGAAGAACTTTTCTCCCGAAAAGACCAAGAGACTGTTCATCCGCTTGGGATATTGTCCATGCCTCTGCGCCGTACAACAGGACTGGGATTTACCCTTTGGTAATACTTTCGGACATCATTCCTGCCATAACACCTCTCCATCTCCTCGATCGTGCGCTTCTCGTGCTCTTTCTTTTTTTTCCTGAGAAGCCGGTTCTCTTCCCTTCGTTTCTGTTCGTAGAGCTCACGAACAGCTCTCGTGGTTCGATGCAGCGTTGCCCGGTAGGCTTCTTGTTTTGCTGCATGTGCCTGCCTGCACTCGTTGTCAAACCAGGGGTTTTTCCTAGGTGGTATTTTAAAACCCAGCACATCAGTAGCGGCTTCTCTGATGGCTCTTTGACAACGTTTCCATTCTTCGTCTATTGTTACTGCAGGCGACTTCGAACTTTCGGAGAGTTTCGGGGAGACTCGATCGGCAAAGTTCCTGGCAGTCTGTTGCGATTGTAGCTTTTCGACGTCAAACCGTGGTTGGCTTCCTCGACTCCGTTGTTCTCTCGATATCCGGGTCCTTACCTTGGCTACAACAAGGAAATGGTCCGAGTCGATGTTGGCGCCTCGGAACGTTCGGACATCAAGAATACTGGAGGAGTGTCTGACGTCGATCGCAACGTGATCAATCTGGTTGACGGTTGAATGATCAGGGGACCGCTAGGTCCCTTTATGGATGTTGAGGTGTGGGAACCGCGTGCTAGCTACAGAGAGGTTTCGCCCCGTAACAAAGTCCACCAGCCTGAGTCCGTTTTCGGACGTGGTGTCGTGCAGGTTGTGTTTACCGACGACTCTAGCAAAGATGTCCTCTTTACCCAGCTTAGCGTCAACTTGTCACATCCTGGAAATCAATAACAAACCACCGCTTAGCTCACTAATTAGATGTGAGCCTCCCCCCTCGCCTAATTTATGAGCCATGTGCCGCTGATCCGCGTACCGCCCGCTCCTTTAGGCGCACCAAAAACCGAACCGAAAAAAAAAAAACTCACTCAACATCGGTTACGTGATGGAAAGTACTGGCACTCAAGCAAAAAGTGGGAAGATACCCGACTACGTGTTCCTGCGAGCTGACACGAATCCGGAAAGACGTCATTGGCCCCCATGACCCCGCACGCTCGCACCTCTTTTCTTGTTTATACGACCAAACACACACACATGTGTGTGCCTGTGTGTGTGTCTTAATTGGCTCCGAAAAACTTTCGCCCAACCACCGAGCGAGCCTAGCCCAACGATTGCCTCGCGAACACTCACGTAAATCTTCTGTAATCAAACGGCTTCAGCCTGCCAGCCCAGTTGACTGCGTGTGTGTGTGTAATTAACCTCCGAGAATGGCATACACGCAGGCACAAAGTTTTTCACGTGACAAATCAAACAAGTTTTGCCAGCCTTCGATTATCCATCCAATTCCAAATCCAAGCTGAACACCCACTCTCCGTCGCATCGCACACGAAAGCGAAACGCACAAAAAGGACGAATATCAACTCGAACATCAACATGATTAACTTTTAACTGAAACTTCACACGCCAGTGTATCATAGTTATGCAAACAGAATGGTGGGGGGGGGGGGTGTTGCCCCTTCCACCCCTCATCGAAGGGCGTCAAACTGATTAATTGGCTTTCACCAGGATTCAGTCGTCTTCTTCGTCCTTCATGCAGCGACAGGCCTCAGTCCAGACTGACTGTGGGAGGAGGGGTGAGGAGAGGAGAGGAGAGGAGAGGAGAGGAGAGGAGAGGAGAGGAGAGGAGAGGAGAGGAGAGGAGAGGAGAGGAGAGGAGAGGAGAGGAGAGGAGAGGAGAGGAGAGGAGAGGAGAGGGAGGGAGAGAATTTTGAAAATTTTCATCCGAAAATATTACCGCGCTCTGAATTAACTACGTGTGCCTACACTCCTTCACGTCGCTGTTCACTTGGCAACAGCCCCGTTGGGGGGATGATGACGCCACGGGGAGGAGCAGGGACGCCAGTGCCGGCTCAATAGCAATGATATGCGGAAAAGTAATTAAGTGAACATGGAAAAAATTTGATCATGCGAAAGGATGAAACTTTTCGGAATTAATCGGATGAGAGTTCTGGGCGATGTTTGGGGTGGATGGCGGCTGGCAGAGCACTGGAATGACTTTCATTTAAGAGCGCGCGCGTAAAGCTGCAGGCAGGCAGCACATTCCACCCAAAACTGGCGAACTGGCGAACTGGCGAACGCCCGCCTGCCTGCTCGCTCGTCGTCTGAAGTGTATCTGATGGATACGAACGATGAAGCAGAGCCGGGAAAAAGATTCCCTCCCATTAAAAAGGATAATATTACGTTTTGCTAGCGTGCAATTATTCATGTTTCCGGAAATTTACTTATACGAGTAGTTACTGGCTGTGCCTGGGCCTGTGCCTGCCTGCCTGTCTTTCGCCGGGCCTGACTGCTGGGGTATCTGTTGGGGGGGAGATGCTCCAGCTAACTGGAGTCGTCGCCGCATGAGTGAGCTAAGTAAGTGCTCTCCGGGGTAGGATTGCCTGCTGACTGTATCATTCGCTGGCGCTGTTCGCCTTTTTTTTTCTTTCAATTCTTTTCCCCTTCATGCCCTCCTGCGTGGCGCTTTTCATTCTACGACGTGTGCGATGATTGGGGAGCGGTGAATGGTGGCGGTGGCGGTGGCGGTAACGGTGTGATGGGTCTTAAGGACTTGAGGGTTATTATGAGCGTATTGGCGGGTGGGATGATTTTTTTAATTAATTTTAAAAATTGATACACGAAAACCTCCTTAATGCGAGACGATTTTTCAAAGACCATGCTCTTTGCTGATCCTCGCTGCTGTTGCCTGCGATGGCATGCCCCGGCAGGGGAGGATGGGTGGGTCTATTAATTTAGGTGGTTTGTCATGTTCAACATATCGTTAAGGTGGAATTTTGTCCTTTTTTTCGAACCGTGCGCCATTCGCGGAGAGACAGAGGAAGTTTTGCGCAAGGATTTCTGTGATTAATTAAAATGACTGATGTCTGATTTTATGGTGCTGTGATTTTTTTGCTGCTGCTCCTGCTTCTGGATTCACTCACAGCGACAGTGAGTGATGGGTTTCGTAGGATACACGTGTCCTGTGAAGGGGCTGATGGGGGGACGGGGCGAGGGGGGCTGGTATTTAATGAGAAACCTTTTTGAAATTGAATTTAATTAACAGAAGTCTAAAAGTGGATCCTTGGAGTGGAGTTCTGCGGGAATACTTCGAAGTCGGGTACAGGATATGACTGAATGAGTCTTCTCTCCAGGAAGAGGATGGACGGTTTATACGATCAATTCATTAGTTCTGGAAGTCCTTACACTGTACGACTAGATGGCGCAGTTGGTTAAGTGCCTGCCCCAAGTTAAGAGGGGGTCCCAGGTTCGAATCCCAGTGAAATCGAATCTGATCCAGTCACCATTTGGGATCAAATGAACGGCACTGGAGTAGGTTGCTACCTGTCGGTACAATGGACCAGTTTTGAGTCTGAGTGCTCCAGTAGTGTTTCAAAAATCCTCCAAAAAAGTCCTTACACGCGGCCCTTAGGTAGATAGGTTGTGACTGGATCGCGTCTCACTGAGACCAACAGTTGGGTCCCTGGGCTCGCGGCCCTTGCAAAAGGCTTCAAAAATCCTTCGCTCGCGGCCCTTGCAAAAGTCTTAAAAAATCCCCCTTAAACAGCCATTTTACGCCGCATTCAAAAATTCATCGATTTTGCGCGAAAAAATGCGCCTCTGCTACGTCGACTGTGTCTCGATCATCTTCCTGAAAACTGAACAACTTTCTTAAAATGAATTTCCTTCGAATTTCCAGGCACAAGGCGTCTCAAAAGTGCTGCCTGCCGGTGGAATTGATAGTAAATCGAAGAATTTCTCAAGGATTTCGTCCTAGACACTCGAATATCTTCGAAACTCCTGATCGCTCTCTTAAAGTGGACTCCTATCCCCACGTGCACAGAGAACAGAGTGATTTTTGTGAAGTTTTGGAAATTGGTCCTCCACAGGGGCAGAGCAAAGCAGTACTGCCAGGTGCTCCACAGCAGCAGAGCTTACCTCCAAGGCAGTGCTGCCAGGTCCTCTACAGGAGCAGAGCTCGCCTCCAGAGCAGTGCTGCCAGGTCGTGGTAAATTTACTTTTTCGTGGGAAATTTCGTACAAAAAAATTCATTCTGAAAAAATACCCCTCCACTTGGTTTCGTTCAAAAACGAGTGGATGGCGCAGTTGGTAAAAAGCCTGCCCTAAGTTAGAAGGCTTCCAGGTTCGAATCCCAGTGAAATCGAATCTGGTCCAGTCACCATTTGCCGTTGGGATCAAATTACCGGCACTGGAGAAGGTTGCTACTTGGCAACACAATGGGTTTTGAGTCTGAGTGCTCCAGTGAAGTGTTTCAAAAAATCCACC
Source organism: Myathropa florea (assembly GCA_930367185.1). Classification (NCBI taxonomy): domain Eukaryota; kingdom Metazoa; phylum Arthropoda; class Insecta; order Diptera; family Syrphidae; genus Myathropa; species Myathropa florea. Next base: position 45,450,322 of record OV884005.1, on the reverse strand, counting down.
AAAAAAAAGAAAAAGAACATTCAAAATCATTCAAAAACAAAAGCCAGGAGGTCTCATTCCCAAGTCGCCTCTCCCCCCTCTGATACCCTGCGAGCATCTTCCTAATATCCAGCCTAACTTTGTGCCAGCCGACCTTTGTCCGCCCCGAAAACCGTCAGTTTCTATTTTTCTTGTGTAAGTCGTCCACTCGCAAAGTTAAACTTCCGGTAAATACCAACCCCCACCTCATTTTTTCTTGCTGCACACTTTCACCTTCCCAGTGTCCAATGTCCACACCATCGGTGCCAAACCGCGCCTCCTTCTGTGTGTGATTCTGGAGTAAACACACAGCGACTCCGCCCGGCCAACGGGGGGAAACTTAAAAATGTGTTCCTTGTCCTTGTCGACGGGACGGAGAGTGAAAAATAACTTTTTGTCGTTCGGACTTCATTCCTTTCTTCTTCTCTGTCTCTGTCTCAATGAAAACGTTAAGTTTTTCTAACCCATCTCCTTCCTCTCCACCCACTGTAGCCCTGTCCTTTCATAAGCTGGAGCAGTCCTTTCAAAAAACTTTCTGAAAAGATGCATTTGTGCAGAGGATGTTGCTTTTGCCGACGCGAAGAATAAGAAATAAGTTGAGTTGGACATGGGACATGCATTTCGAGGGACCATGCCCGCAGGCGAACGGAAGGCAAAAGGATAATATCGTCCTTTCTGCTGACTTTTTGTCTAACTTAAGTACAGAATTAAAAATTCAGTGAAAATAAGTTTTGACACAATATACCACTAATTAAAAATTAAAAAGGGAAAAAACGAACAAAACCCGTGAGAGAGAGAGCGGGGGTGGTGTGCAGATGACGAGGAGCAAGGAAACTGAAAGTAGTTCTGCTGACTGTGTTAAGAGGTTTTTTTTCCGCTTCGACAAGTTGAACAGTTTTCGGTTTTTCTCGTGTTTTTCGCTTTTCGTTTTTCAGTGAATGGTAATTAATTAACAGGGGACGGGCTCTAGTTCCACACGAAGTTCGGGGGAAACTTTAAGAAACCCCTCCGAGGAGTGTAGCTTGTTTCTGGTTTTCTTTCATCCTTTTGTCTCTCAGTCATTTGGTCCTGGGAAGGGGGTGGAACTTCACCCTCTGCTGGGGTTCAATGCTTTTGATATAAAGTTACCTAAACTTTGGGTTTGAACAGGGAAATCTTTGAAAGACGGCAGTTTCGGGGAATTTGCTCGTTGAAAAGATCAAGTTTTCCACTCCACCTCCATCAAATACAAGTTTGTGAGCAAACATCTATCCAAATCGGGCCAAACTCGGGATCTCTTCCCCTCGGGTGGGATGATAAACTGGAAATCGTTCAATCAGCGGAAGAAACTGCTTGCTACGGGTACTGATGGCAAAGGCGGGGATGAAGGCCTTCCAACTCTACGTACGATGAGCAGAGGACCAGGACCAGTGACAACTACGTACGACGAGGCAGAGGACCAGGACCAGTGGCAACTACGAACGACGAGGCAGAGGACCAGGACCAGTGACAAAAAACGGAGTTATGCGGACCAACTTGGTCTAAGTGTGCTGATGAATACTCTAGCAGCCCCCTAACCTAACCTATGCGTCATCCTTTGACGAACGGCTGTCCCGTTGACCCTTGAAAAGGAAGTGCCACGGTTCAAGGCATTCCCTCCCTCCAACGAAGTGAATGTCAAAACGTAATAACCCACAACAAAGTCACACTTGTCATGGCACCTCTCGAGTGGACATTGACACCCACCTTAACACCAAGCCATCCAAGGCATAGGGGGTTGAGTTTAAATTACATGAGCAAAACAGATTTCCACCGAATGCCACGGAAACGATCCACGATCACGAATCTGCAACGCATCCGTTAAAGCGATTCCCACCAAAACCTGAACAAAACACGAACGGAAGTGTACGCGGCAGTCCCCAGTAACAAGTCGTTCAACTCCCACTCGTGTCCTCCCCCCGTGTCAGTGCTGAATACGCTTTCACATGCACGTCCTTGGCGGCGCTCTCGAGAGAGTTTCACGCACGCATTTCGCTTCCGCAATTTTTCTTTTAATCGATTCCCCCACCACCCCACCCGACAGCAAAAAAAATACCATTTCCGAATCACACTCCGAATTTAGAGCTTCATAATCTGAATCAATCGGAAGTCGAACACCACACACTCGCCTCCTGCGCCACCGCCACCACCGCCGCAGCGCCGGGGGGATGTGTTTAACAAAATAAATTCCAATTTTAACGCCCATGCTTGATTTAAATCTGCCGTTTCATTTCCCCCTTCTGAGCCCAAACCCTGCCCAGCCGGCTTCCGTTTCCTCAAAATACCCCCCGCTCCCCCCATCACCCATGGGAGGAACTCCCTGCCTCCGTCCCCCCCAAGCAGCTCACGAGGAACTCCCTGCCACCGTCCCGCCAAGCAGCTCCTGTTAAAAGCAAATAAAATTAATATTCGTGACCAAAAAGCATTTTGCTAGGCTCATGTGCGCCACCACACGGAGGACGGTACCAAGGCAAGCAAGTCGCCTCCTTCCTTCGGTACAACACTCCGAGAGTAAACACACCGCCCCTCTTGTGGCTCCATTCGACCATTCACTCCGGCCGCAGTGATTCCGGTCAATTTTTCTTTTATTTTCCGAAAATTACTCAAAATTTCACCTAAACATCCCGTTGCGCTGGAGGATGGCCAAAAGCACGGACCCACCCACCACCGCCACCACCACTAGGCAACTGCACCGGGCCACCCTCCACCTTAATTAATACATTCAGCTAATTGCTGACCATAATTCCGGCCGGGGACCCGGTCCCTAGCACTCGGGAGCTTCGCAGAACCGTTTCATTATTCAAATTGCAGGTCAGCGCTGAGTTGACGAAAACGATCGACAGAGGGTGTGCATGTGTGTGTGTGTTTGTTCCCGAGGGATAATTGATGGTGGATATTAGGAACGATTCTTTTTTGTTTTTCCGTATTTCCGTGGGCATGGGGGAAAACCAACAAAGGCCGGGGCGCGCTCTCACTCCCCAGATCGCTATCGGGAGAGGTGGGCATTGTAACAACCTGTTAATTAGTTTTTTAAATGCTAATCACTCTTTCGCGCGGCGCGTCCTTTACGCGGCCGACTTGCGTGAATTTCCCTGTTCCAGTGACTTAATTAGAAGGTTCTCTGGTTTTTCGGTGTTTTTGGTGTTTTTTTGTTTGGATCTGCGTTGTGCGCTTTACGCCCTGCGCTATCGCCGCCGCCTCGCAGCACTCGGGGGTGACCCAGGTGAACCTGTCATGACATCATCGCGCCTTCGCCTGGGCTTCTTGCGGTCTTGTGGTAGGGAATTTGAATTTTTATTCAGTGTGTCGGGCTAATTAGCGCCCCGGCATGCTGGTGCTGGTATGCAGCTCCGCTCCGCTGCGCTCTCGCCCTTATCCGTGGTGTAGTGGTGAAAATTTGTCAGCAATTTGGTGGCGTTTTCTTGGTTCTTTTTTGAAAAATTCGGACAATAATGAAAGGTTGTGTCAAGTGCAGGGATTGTGTGGAGAGGACGGAGGCGGAAATGCGTGCCAAGGCTGATGGCTGCGAGGTTATTGTGGGTGTGAATGAAATTAATGAGATGTCGGTTGAGTTTGTGTTGTTTTTTTTTCGCGTACACTCGCCTCGGTGGTGGGGGCTGCCTGTGTGCACGTATGCAAATTTTTAAAACATGTTTCCGGTTTAGCTCATGAGTATGGAAGCATGTGCGTTAAGTGATTTAATTTGATCCACTGCCATTGGCAGAGGAGTGATGGAGAGCTGCTAATGAATGCGTTCAAAGGGGGGGAAGCGTTTTAAATTTAAAGAGTGAAAGGAGCTTTGGACCAGTGCTGCCAGCGTTGTCAAGTGAAAGTCACCAAATGGCTCAAAGTTAACAAAAAATTTACTCGAGTCAATGTGAGCTACAGGGAGGTTCTTTTTACCAAATGCGAGGAACGGGAGTTTGAATTTTATACAAAAAAAGTGAATCCACCACGACCCACCTGGCAGCACTGGTTCAGTTCATTTGATTTTTAGGGAGAAGAGGACTGAGAAATTTGACGCTATTCAGTAACTCCTTGAACGGCAAATAGTGACTGGACCAGATTCGATTTCACTGGGATTTGAACCTGAGACCCCTCGAACTTGGGGTAGGCACTTAACCAACTGCGCCGTCCAGTCGTTGATTCTGGATGAGGAAGTTCCTTTTGTTCGCTTTTATCCGGTTTTTCAAATCTGGTCCAAAAATTAACTCCGAACTTCCTCATCCAGAATCAACGACTGGACGGCGCAGTTGGTTAAGTGCCTACCCCAAGTTCGAGGGGTCTCAGGTTCAAATCCCAGTGAAATCGAATCTGGTCCAGTCACTATTTGCCGTTCAAGGAGTTACTGAATAGCGTCAAATTTCTCAGTCCTCTTAACTTAAGGCAGGCACTTAACCAAATGCGCCCACCAGTCGTTTTTTGAATGGTGTTTTGAGCTCGTTTTCTGTCTGATTTTGTCTCTGGAGTTTGTAGGGCGGTCTAAAGATTGTTCCTCCGAGGGGATGCTCTATTCTTGTGGGACTTGATGCTAAATGATTGTCAGTGAGTCGAAGGAGTGTCCTAATTTTTTCAAATGGCTTCGAAAACAGGAGTTTTTTTTTTCGAAAATTACGTTTTTGAAGTTCCCTACTAAACGCACGCTCGTTGAAAACTCTTTGAACCCGCTGTACAATTCAAGCGAGTCTAGAAGTTTGTTCCAACTGCCGGAACCCACAAATCTGTTCCTTAGGGAACCGATTGCAGTCCTGATGATCCCCTGAACGTGAATCGGAGTCACCGGATGTCTCATTCAAGTGCAAACGAATTGCTTGCCCCGAAACCCATCTTCTGAGAGGGAATAAAGATTGAGCCCCGAAGTGACGCTCTATGCACCAGTATTCTTGGAGAACTTGACGCCGAAGGATTGTCAGTGAGTCGAGGGAGTACCTTAATGCTTTCAAATGACTTCAAAAACGGCAATTTGTTTCAAAAATTGCGTTTTTGAAATCCCCTACTGAACGCTCGCTCGCTAAAATCTGGTTGAATTCACTGCACAGGCCAAGCCAGCCCAGAAATTTGTTCCAACTGCCGGAACCTTCAAATCCGCTTTTTAGGGGACTGTTTGCAGAACTGCTGATAACCCGAACGTGACTCGAAGTCACACGACGTTTCATTGAAGTGCAAACGACTTACGTGCCCAGAAACACTAGTCTTCTTGGGGAACTTGACGCCAACATTTTTTCAGTGAGTCGGAGGAGTGCCTTAATACTTTTCAAATAATTTCGAAAACGGGTCTTTTTCAAGGAAATTGCTTTTTTGAAGTTCCCTACTGAACGCCCGCTCGCTAAAATCTGTTTGAATTCACTGTAGAGGCCAAGCGAGCCTAGAAATTTGTTGCAACTGCAGGAACCTCTAAATCTGCTCCTTATGGGACCGTTCGCAGAACTGCCGATACCCTGAACGTGATTTAAAGTCACCCGATGTCTCCTTCAAGTCCAAACGACTTACGAGTACTTGCCCCGAAACCCATAGCAAAAATAATGATTTTGTCGAGCAAAAATGATGAACTCCCGCACGAGGCTCTATCAAAAGTTCAAAACTCGATTTCGCTCGAAGCCCTTAAGCCACGAAATGCGATAGTTCCGATGACGACGACGACGACGACGACGCCAAGCGGTCTAATGGACAGAATCAGATGTTGTTTTGGCAACATTCATCCACTCCCTACTTCATCACCATCGCATCCCATAGATTATCCTGACACTCAGTGCCACTTAGGAGCATCAAATCATTCTTCCGTGCCCGCTTCCCCCCGGCCAATTATATTTCTTATTAGAGTTGTGCAGCAAAAGACGTACACCACCACCACCGCCGCCACCGCCACCAGCAGCAGCAGCAGCAGCAACATCCTGTAAGGACATAAATACCTCCCATTCCTTCTAACGGTCACTTATCCCAAAGACTAGTTGAAAGAGGAAAACTTTCCTCATTTCTATTTAAGGAAGACAACATCAACAACAACAACAACAACAACGACAGCGGCAGGAAAAGAGGAAAAACCGAGGACCGTGTCCAGGCGAAAAAGAGAAACGGGAAAACAACTCTCTCGTCCTTGATAGATCACGCTAGGAATTTTGCAAATTTTTCAATTAACTTGGAAAGTTTTGTAGTCTTCCCCACACACACACACACATACACTCGTCATCCCCCTGCGCAGCTGGGAATACGATTTGTGTTCCCCTTTGTGTCCGCAGAGTGAACTGAGCTTTAGTTACCTAGCTTAGGGGCCAATTACATCATCGACCAAGTCGAAAGCAAGTATTAGACGAAAATTGTCTTTCCGGCGAAAATAACACTTCCACACAAACACGAGACAGGGTGGGAGAGGGTGAGCAACAAGGACTAGTAGGAAAGCAATCTCGGACTCGGGGATACACGGCCAGCTAGCATAAGGACGAAAATTACACACGGCCACGCTATGCACGCTACATTATCGCACCGCATACCATCGCCGCGCCACACCACCGCCCGTCGTTATTCCCGGCTACTCTATTCCTGCCGTGCTGAGTGTGAGGACCAATTTCAAAGTCAAAGTAATTTCCGGGTCGCGCAAACTTTTTCATTAAAACTTGTTGACTGCTGGTGAAGTAAATTTTTGTATGAGACGCCCGGTTCTCGCCTCCTGCGCGACGGTGGCAGCGGCGGCGATGGGACGACGGTCGATGGCGTTGCTTGTGTAGTTCCGACGACTCCGCCGCACATCGAGTTCCGACTGCCATGCCGCTTGATGATTTATAGAACATTCTCGGAGTGTGATTTATTTTTTTGTTCACTCACACACACACATTGGCACACATTGTCCTGATCGCAAACAAACACATGCTGTGAGCAGGAGTAGATGAAGAAGAAGACGAAGGCGAGGACGAGGACGGAGAAGAAGACGAATTGAAGTTCTCGGTACACTCGTAAAGTTATGCGACAAGAAATTTTCCAAATTACTTTGCACAACTATTTGCCACGTTTTCTGGGCGCACACCGCTTGGCGCTCGGTTCTCGGGGCTCCATGCCGCGTTACTGCGTAGTAGTGGCTCACTCACTATTACCGCAACTTTTCCTATTGTCCTTTTCCCCGAAAGTAATCCCCCGGATTGGCACTGCTTGTTGGTGGATAAGGTGCCGACTAGTGGACGGAGAGAGAGAGCGGCGTTGAAATTGACGTAATTTGCAGCCAAGATGACGTAAACGACTTATTCATAGTTTTCAAAAGTTTCCTCGGTACAGTCTCCGTTTTATTTTCACTTGATTTTTTTTCCCTCGCTTCCTTTCAATGCTCTTGTCGTCCGTGCGAAGGACCGACGGAAGATTGTGCGGTAGCGGTGAGGATTTATGACAACTCAGAGAGGGAGAAAGTAATTCTAACTGCAGTAAAAGAAACAAACGGGAACGAATTAGAGCGACCAAGATGAATGTCTAAATCAGGTTCAGCTGTGCGGGTGAGTGGCTTCGGGGGGCGGAAGGTGCTGCGGAGCTAATTAAAGGGAAATTTGTTTGAACGCTTCTGCTGCTGAAAGGGAAGTGTGTCGCTGATTGTAATGACATGGAACAGGAGTTTGGCTTTTATGCCAACGTCAAGGGCACCCTAAATTGGCGATGTAATGGCTAACTGCTGGGTCGTCGGTGGAGGAACTTTTTCATGACATTTTTGCAGCGGAATTTGAAGTCCTCTTGGGGAATGTGAAAGACTTGAAATGAGCGAACTTGGTTCATTCGGTGTTAAGAAGTTCTCCTGTCCCTCGAATGATAGGTTACTCTTCAAGGATTTGCTGGGAACGAGACGGTGTTGTTAGATATTCTCAAGGTCACTTAGTTTCTTAGCAGGCTCCCGACGCGCGAAGGGTCTTTGCGTGAGACACGGCAGCCTTCCATGCCTTCTCAAGGTTACACCAAAAATATGGACAGGGTGTGCCATTTAGTGGCTCTTTTTTAGATCATAGGTTATTTTGACACTGACGGATGTTTCCCGCTTGAAATCTTGACAGAAAGTCAGTATCGTACTTCCGCTGAACGAAATGGACCACAATACTCTTGAATAACGTTGGAAAATATTGAAAACTTGTTTCCAAAGTGAGTGCTGTGTAGCCCAAAACACTGCGGTTTTTGAAAATAAGCGAGCCATCTAGTGGTTCTTTTTTAAATCATTTTGATTTTGACACCGACAGCTGTTTTCCTGTTCAAAATCCTGACAGAAAGCCAGTATCATACCTCCGCGGGACGAAATAGGTCGCTTTTCGCCTGAACAACGTTGGGAAGTATAGAAAACTTGTTTCCAAAGTGAGTGCTGTGTAGCCCAAAACACTGCGGTTTTTGAAAATAAGCGAGCCATCTAGTGGTTCTTTTTAAAATCATTTTGATTTTGACACCGACAGCTGTTTTCAGTTCAAAATCCTGACAGAAAGCCAGTATCATACCTCCGCGGGACGAAATAGGTCGCTTTTCGCCTGAACAACGTTGGAAAATATTGAAAACTTGTTTCCAAAGTGAGTGCTGTGTAGCCCAAAACACTGCGTTTTTTAAAAAGAAGTGAGCCATCTAGTGGTTCTTTTTTAAATCACATGCTATTTTGACACTGACAACTGTATCCCGCTCAAAATCTTGACAGAAAGTCAGTATCATACCTCCGCCAAACGAAATGACTCCCTTTGTGCTTGGGTAATATTGGGAAATATTGAAAACTTACTTTCAAAGTGAGCACTATGCAGCCCAAAACAGTGCGGTTTTTGAAAAGAAGTTTTGGCCGAAATGAAGCACCCTCCGCGACTGCTGTACGGAAGTTTGTGAAAAAGGTCCTGAGACTGGGATGCTAGTGGACAACAGTCAAGGTCCCCGTCGTCGTGCGGTGCCCACAGATGAGAGTGTGGCCGAGAGTGTGAGACTCAAGTCACGAACATCGACTCGCCATCGATCTCAACAGCGCAGCATTTCACGCACTAGCTTGAGGAGAATTCTGCACAAAGATCTCGGATTATTCGCTTATAAAGCCCAATTGACTCAGCAATTGAAGGCGCGCGACCATCCGCTTCGTTATCTCTTCGCAGTTTGGGCCTGGGACTCGCAGCTTCAATTGGACAACGATTTTGGGCGAAAAATCATCTTTTCTGACGAGGCGCATTTTCATCTCAAAATGTCCGCATCTGGGGCTCGGCTGAGAACCCGCACGTTGTTGTCGAGAAGCCAATGCATCCACAGATCCACAGAGAGTGACAGTTTGGTGCGGATTGTGGAGAGGTGGCATCAGTGGACCATTTTTCTTCGAAAATGAGGCTGGAAACAACGTTTCGGTCAACGGTGGGCGTTACAGAGCCACGTTAACTGACATTGTTTTTACTGAAATTGAAGACATGGACTTGGACGACCCTTGGTTCATGCAGGGTGTCGCGCCATGCCGCACAGCCCATTCCACAATCAATCTTTTGCGCCCCAAAGGCTCAAATCGTGGTACCAGTCGTCTTGGCGAAGTCAATTGGCCGTCTCGGAGCTGCGATTTGAGCCCTTTGAACTTTTTTTTGTGGAGAAGCGTGAAGTAGCGATGTTATGCTAACAATCAGGAAACAATTCAAGGTCAATATCATTAAAGGAATCCATGAGCTTCAGCCCGAAACCATCAACAAAGTCTTGAAAAATTAGGGTGACAGAATGCGCGGAGAAAGCGAATCCAGCCGAGGTAGCCACTTGAACGACGTTCTTCTTCTTCTTCTTCTTAGGGCGCTACAGTCCGAGGTAAACATAAGGCATGTCCAGGCCCAGTCCAGACCAGTCAGCACGATCTCCAGTTTCGCACACCAAGCCGGGCGAGGTTCCCCTCGACTTGTGTGCGCCACCTTGTATGTGGACGTCCTCTATTGCGTTGTCCCACAGGCTCAGAGTCGAAGACTTTTCTTGAACAACATTGTATTTCAGATTTAATGGGAATGTTTCCTCTTACTAATAAAGCCATAATAAATAGGAAAAAATTAAATTTTGTTAACTTTATTGCGTTTTTAAAAAGAAACTTGTACTTGGTCCACCTTGTTGGTTGAGACGTTCTTTTCTGAAGCATGACAGGACTAAATGCTTGGCAGAGGCTTGCATTGGAGTAAGCTTGAGGCGCAGGGACTGATGGAGTCCTCCTCCATTTTCAGAAGGAAGCATCCATCGGGGGAAGCCGGGAAAAGGAGGAAAGGCTCACATGGATGCCAAACGAGGAAGAAAATCACTCCAGGAACTTGATTCCACTCAAACCGTACATGGGCACATGTTTTTTTGTGACTTTTCTGGTGCCAAGTGCTTTGAAAGAGGACCTCTAGAACGACAATGCTTGAGACTCCCTTATCAGTTGAGGCCAGACGTGGTATCACGCCATTCACTTGCAGATGGAGCGTGACACAAGTCGCGCCGATACAAGCGGTGGATCCTACCTTCAACGAACCTTCGGTTTCTACACAGAATCTCTTGAAAACTTTATTTTTTTCATTTTATTGTATTTTTAAAAATAAACTTGTATTTGGCCCACAATGCACACTATTCGGGTTAATTGAGAGATGACGAATGTCTGAGACATTGGTTCACTTTTGGGCACGATTTCCACTCATCTTCAGCGGCTTGTCAAGGACCTCAGGTCAAGTCTAGGGATTTTTACGCGGTCTAAGCCTTCTCTTCGTCTTCGACTCTGAGCCTGTGGGACAACGCAGCAGAGGACGTCCACGTCTAAGGTGGTCCACCAGTGGGACAACGCAACAAACGACGTCCACGTAAAAGGTGGCGCACACAAGTCGAGGGGACCTCGGCCGGCTTGGTGTGCGAAACTAGAGACAGCTGGCGAGGGAGGCATGTTGGGCGAGGTCTAGGTCCACCTCGGACTGTAGCGCCCTGAGAAGAAGAAGAAGAAGACATTAGCTCCTCTCTGCGATCGAGGATACGTGATCGTGCATCAAAGTCGACCACGTTCGCAGTGATCTCCCTGAACTCCGCCGGCTTGGCATGCGAAACTGGAGACGTGCTGGCTAGAGAGGCACGTTGGGCGAGGCCCTGGTCCACCTCGGACTGTAGCGCCCTGAGAAGAAGAAGAAGAAGACATTAGCTCCTCTCTGCGATCGAGGATACGTGATCGTGCATCAAAGTCGACCACGTTCGCAGTGATCTCCCTGAACTCCGCCGGCTTGGCATGCGAAACTGGAGACGTGCTGGCTAGAGAGGCACGTTGGGCGAGGCCCTGGTCCACCTCGGACTGTAGCGCCCTAAGGAGAAGAAGAAGAAACCTTCTCTCCAAATGGCAACAAAATTTTGGACCGTCTAGAATGAACTGATAATTGCGCTTGAATATTCCAAACAAGAGTGCGTCACATTTCATGCAGTTTTCATAGAGAATGGCGTCCTCATAGATCAAGACGTCATTCTGGGCTTGATGCCTAAAACTAGCAGGCGGCGAGGCGTACAAAACTCCCACTTAAACTGAATAAATAAGACAGTCAAGCCCACATCACCCACATGTGACAACTTGATGAACACATCCTCCGACTTCTGTTGGCCAAAATCGAGTTCACATTTCAATAGGGCCCAGGCCAACATGTGAATCATGCGACAATTCGTTACAACCACCCGCTGATCCCCCTTTCCACGTCAGGCAAACGTCAGATACGATCCATCACTCCTACACCTATTCCCCATCGGTTCATGTTTGTTCTTAATTTGTGGGATACTTTATGTTTTCGAGCTCTGTCGCGCTACAGTATCTGACAGCGCAGCCCACATTTATCTATCCCATCGCGACCGTATGCCTATTACAGGCGCTTTGGTTGCACGTAACCACTTTTGCCAGTAATCAGTCCCCCGGGGGTCAAACTATGCTGTCAAAACTGCCTCATCACACTCACGCGCACACACCGCCCCCGGTCGGGTCAATTCCGTCATAATTTACAACAAATTTTCCTTGTTTTTTCCCATTTTTTTTTTTATTCATTCCCCCCCCCCCCACATTTCCCCTCCACGACTCCTTTTCATAATTTCGCCACAGTGAATGTGTTCAGTGGAATATTGCGCTTCCACACGCATTTCCAGAGAGATAGGCAACGTTTTTTACGACCACGGAAGTTTCCTCGTTCAAAAATAGCGGAGAAAGCACAGAAAACAAAAAAAAACAAAAGGAGGAAAAACCATTTAATTGGGACGAATTGTAGTCGGAAGGCATATGGAATGTGGGGGCCTGTGGGAGCACTGGAGGCAAAAGCCGCTTTTAGAGCTCTTTGACATGACCAGTGACTATTGACCGTCAAAGCATAACTCATCGTCATCGTTAAAATCGGAGGTCTGACCTATGGCGACCGGTAAAACGATTCCTTGACACGAATCGGGAATGTTTGTAAAACAATCGCACAATCGACCGGCGGGCGGGCGGGTGTTGCATGCAACCACAACCGCCGGCCGCTGTTTACCTCCGCGACAGACGAGCGAACGAACAGACATGTCGTGTTGGAAATGGTTTAAATGGGAATTTGTCAATCGGTTTATTGTTTTATATCGAACAAACGTGCCGAGCGAAATGGATTATGGGCTTTAAGGCCGTTAATACCGAATGGGGAATGGTCGTCGGTTGAAACGATAAGTTTTGGACATTAGAACGTAATCGTTGTGATGGCTATTGCCTGCAATCATAATGAGTGAGGGGATGAATGCACGTTTTAACTGTCAAAAGTTTAATTGTTTCTTGTCACATATGTTGACTCACTGAAAGGGAGGGGTGTGAGTTGCCTCAATTTGGACGCATCGTTTGAATGGAGCGACTGGATGGCGTGGTTTGTTAAGTGCCTGCCCCAAGTTAGGGGGCTCGCAGGTTCGAATCCCAGTGAAATCGAATCTGGTCCAGTCACCATTTGCCGTTGGGATCAAGTTAACGGCACTGGAGTAGGTTGCTACGACTGGATGGCGCAGTTGGTTAAGTGCCTGTCCCAAGGTAGAGGGGTCCCAGGTTCGAATCCCAGTGAAAGCAAAGTTAATACGCCTTTATTCGGTTTTTCAAATCTGGTCCAGAAATTAACTCCGAACTTCCTCATCCAGAATCAACGACTGGACGGCGCAGTTGGTTAAGTGCCTGCCCTAAGTTCGAGGAGTCCCAGGTTCGAATCCCAGTGAAATCGAATCTGGTCCAGTCACCACTTGCCGTTGGGATCGAATAAACGGCACTGGAGTAGGTTGCTACGACTGGATGGCGCATTTGGTTAAGTGCCTGCACCAAGTTCGAGGGGTCCCAGGTTCGAATCCCAGTGAAATCGAATCTGGCCCAGTCACCATTTGCCGTTGGGATCAAATTGACGGCACTGGAGTAGGTTGCTACGACTGGATGGCGCATTTGGTTAAGTGCCTGCACCAAGTTCGAGGGGTCCCAGGTTCGAATCCCAGTGAAATCGAATCTGGTCCAGTCACCACTTGCCGTTGGGATCGAATAAACGGCACTGGAGTAGGTTGCTACGACTGGATGGCGCAGTTGGTTAAGTGCCTGTCCCAAATTAGAGGTCCAGGTTCGAATCCCAGTGAAATCGAATCTGGTCCAGTCACAATTTGCCGTTGGGATCAAATTAACGACACTATCACTGGAGAAGGTTGCTACCTGGCAGTACATGGGCCAGTTTTGAGTCTGAGAGGTCCAGCGTAGTTGGCCTGACCTAAGTTAGAGGAGTCCCGGGTTCGAATTCCAGTGAAATCGAATCTGGTCCAGTCACCATTTGCCGTTGGAATCAAATTAACGGCACTGGAGTAGGTTGCTACGACTGGATGGCGCAGTTGGTTAAGTGCCTGCTCCAAGTTCGAGGGGTCCCAGGTTCGAATCCCAGTGAAATCGAATCTTATCCAGTCACCATTTGCCGTTGAGATCGAATTAACGGCACTGTCACTGGAGTATGTTGCTACCTGGCAGTACAATAGACCAGTTTTGAGTCTCCTCCGAAAATAAAAAAAAGAATCGTTTGAAAGGGGTTCCCCTCTGCCCTGAGGGTGGTCAGAATTGAGTCTTTGAAGGGTGAAGGGTTCGAGTGTTCAGCACTTTTGCGCACTTAATGACAGAATCTCGACCAGGAATGAATTCGAACCCAATTAAACTGAGCTCCGCACTTGATGTCCCCTGCATCGATTCAATCGTCTGAGTAATCGACTCTGACTACACCCACAGCCCCATCTCCTCCCCACACACAGTGATGGACGAACAACAGAAACGGACAACAAATAATTCCCCCGAAATCCTGCTGAGCTCGAGGAAAGAAAACTCATCAAACAAATGCTCCCCCATCCCGTGGGATCCAAATGAATGGCAGAGGCGGCGGCGGCAGCTTTCATTCAGTGAAACTACATCCAAATCCCATATCCACTATACATTTCCCTGATAATGATTATGGCAACCGAGTGGAATGAGCCGAAGGACACCACCGAGAACTTACAGCCGACCGAGACCGATCGATGGCAATACATCAATTGCTCGGCAGTCGGCTGCTCCAAGTACAACAGCCCACACGATATCCGATAGATGTACGACGGATATGCATCATACCGAACCGAACTTTTTGTCTGCGGTGGAGGAGGGCGATGGAGGGGGGATGGGGGATGAAGGGCGAACATTAAAGGCATCAACAATATGACAGTTGACTGACAGCTAGAAACGTTGAACGAATTCAAAAACGAAGAAAAATTTAACATTCGCCAGAGGGAGGCGGGGGGCGAAGGAGGATATGGTTTTCGTGGCCAATGCCATATCGCTTTCATCCTGTGGATTTATTTTGTTCCTCGCCTCGACTTTGCTGGCATTCATCCACGAGACACACACCAGCAGCACATCAAGACCCGAAGTCCTTTCGAGTCGAACAAGAGTCTCCCGTTCACGGTCTCTCTCTCTCTCTCGGGCCGTGCATGAGGATGACAGGCGTTAATAATTCGGATTTTTGCGATGCCTTTCCTCCTCTGTGAGTTTTTGTGATTTTGACAGTTGAACAGTTGAACAGTTGAACACAGAGCCTACCGAAGGATACGAAATAATTTACATCCTCTGCCCCATTTCTATCCGTCTCTCGTCGTCCATTGTCGCCCGGTCGCACGAGGCTTTAAAGAGAGCATTTAAGTCGCCGTCCAGCTCGGCTCGGCCCCACGCTCGAAATTTATGCAAACAATTTGTCCGTGTGCTTGGGGAATATCCCTGCGAAATGCCAAAATCCTGTTACCATGCACTGAACCATAAATAATAACAGCAACAACCGCCGTCGCACCATGCAAATGAAACCCAATACCTCTCCCGGTGACGCACAGAGTACAAAGTATCTGTGCGGACTGTGGTGTATCCCCTGGTAAATTGTCACAATAATCATCGACTGGAAACACTGCCAGCGAGCGCCGAACGAGTGCCAGTTTTGCGTTCCGAACGAATGACTTCTGCCAGAGGAGACAGAGAGAGAGAGAGAGAGGGAGAGCCGGGAAAGCAATTGAAAAGCATTCGAGGCATTTGAAGGGCCTGGGACCTATCAAACTGTCAAATTCAATTCTTTTGCCGTCCACCTACGGGATGTTTGTGTGTTTTTTCCCTCCACTCCCTCGCTCGCTCACCCTCCGGCCAATGGACATGGACACACCGACACAAACACCGGGGGAAGAGGAGGATGTGAATAAATGTAATTTGTGCAGGGACATTGGAGATGCTCTCCAGGTACTGTTTCCCGGTGACATTCGAGATGGGTCACAGCCTGATGGATGGAAAATTGCTTAGGAAATTGAAAAATTCTACCCTCCCCCTTGACAGAGGGCTGGATGGGGATGGAGAATTTAAATGGGATCCACAGAGTTTCAGTTTCAGTGAAAGGAGAGTCGTCGAACCAGAGATCGGGGGGGTGGGGAGGACAGGATCGGCTTACACATCCCTCACATCGACCGGGGCGGTCCCCCGCAATGAGCTTTATTAAAAGATAATAACTTGCCAAATATCCATATTATCCTCATTTGAACTGGCGCTCCGCTCCGCACCCAGCCAACGACCCAAAACTGCTTATCCCATTAAGACGAGAGGGGGGGGGATGAAACCTTGCCATTGTTCACGACAAAATCCAGCTTCTCCCCTCGCAATTTATCACACCGGTCACAAAGGCGAGCAAAAAAGAAGAACCCGAAGAAATTGCGACAAAAAGGACTCTCATAATCCAACCCAGCAACGCACCAAAACACAACAACTTCCGAATAAGCTTGGTCCTGTGAGGGGGGACAGACAGAGAGAGGGGTTTCAGAATAAATACGAAAATTTATATCCACATCCCTTTGAATAGGTCGTCGTCGTTGTCGTTGTCGCAAAGCCGACGCGGCGAACTAACGCACAAAACGCACAACAGACGACCAACAGAAGAGGCTTGTGTAACGACTTGTGTAATCCTTATGTGACGTAATCAATTATAGGTTAGTATACCATTCCTAAGAACCGCTATTTGTCTTTGTTCTCCTCTCTGCAGCCACCTCGAGTCCCCGGAATGCCCATGTGCACGGACACAGCGATGAAATCAGAGAGGAAAAAAAAAATGTGAAAGGACTTGATCTCATGGGGTTCGGCTTGGCCCGGTTTGGCGGTGGTGGTGGTTCTTCCATTCATCCGCTTTCCACTTACCCAGCAGCAGCAACATCTTAACGCGAGCAGGGGATCGTCCTTTGTCCTCGAAGTGCTATTATACTTCGTTTTTTTTCTCGTTTCTGTGTGCCTCCGTGAGGGTATGTACCTTCACCGCGCACCGCTTCGTATTAATTGAGCTTTTCGCTCAGAGGATCCCCTCGCACCCTTGCTGGTCATGTTTACCAAAAGTGGTTGTGCTGTTTGTGCTGCAAACAATGGGATCGCTTCGCTTATCCTTATCGGGGAGTTTTTCTTTTTTGTCGACCGTGTGGACACAGGAAACTTGGACAGGCGGTGCAGATGGACGGGGAGACGGACTGTCGAGTGAGAGGGTATTGTGTGTGCGTGTTAGAATCAGCCGCGCAGGACAATAAACCCGATTGTACCTGAGGGCTTCAGTTGTGTCAATACAACGAGGATGATCCCAGTGAATGGGATCGAGAGCTGTGAGCTGTGAAGTGCTGGTGATAGACATCTCTGCTTGATCCGTTGTCGTGGCAAAATGTAACGCGTTCGAATGAGCGACTCTCAAGTGCTTCGGGTGAGAAATGTCGTCTTTCTTTCTAAGCTCCGTCGTTTGATGTGGAATGTCTTAGACGGCGTTTACGTGAGTGGAATGAGGCAGAAATGTCGGAGAGAGATCGTATGGTTTTTGAAAAGGTTGGGTCGCCGAAAATACAGTCAAAATCGGTTATAACGACCTTGAAGGGACTGACGAATTTGGTCGTTGTACACGATGGCGCTCAGGCGGGACCTAAGAATTTTGTCGTTATAACCGATGTCGTTATAAGCGATTTTGACGGTAGATCTCTTTCCAATTGTTTGTGTACAGCGTACACGCAGCGTGGATGCGGCTAAAGGTAGCCCTAAACGACGAACATGCTCGCTGAACTTGCTCGTGCTCGCCGAGCTTGCTCGTTCTCGCCGAACTTGCTCGTGCTCGCCGAACTTGCTCGTGCTCGCCGAACTTGCTCGTGCTCGCCGAACTTGCTCGTGCTCGCCGAGTTTGCTCGTGCTCGTCGAACTTGTTCGTGCTCGTCGAACTTGTTCGTGCTCGCCGAACTTGCTCGTGCTCGCCGAGCTTGCTCTTGCTCGCCGAACTTGCTCATGCTCGCCGAACTTGTTCGTGCTCGCCGAGCTTGCTCGTGCTCGCCGAGCTTGCTCGTTCTCGCCGAACTTGCTCGTGCTCGCCGAACTTGCTCGTGCTCGCCGAACTTGCTCGTGCTCGCCGAACTTGCTCATGCTCGCCGAACTTGCTCGTGCTCGCCGAGCTTGCTCGTGCTCGCCGAACTTGCTCGTGCTCGCCGAACTTGCTCGTCTTCGCCGCATTTTCGTCGTGTATGGGCTGGTTCCCGAGCCGCTCGCTGTTGGCGAAAAATGTCGATTTTGTTGTGTTCGTTGGCTTTGATGTTCGCCGTGTAGGGCCATGTTCGCGAGCAAACCTCATTTTTGCTGTGAATGTCACCGAGTGCATGTCGCGAACTAAGCACAATGTCAACAGTCAGCCACGACTTTATCGAGGAATTCACCACTTGCGCTTCCCTCTCACACATGTTGACGGTTTGAAGAAACAGCGCGAAATGAATGTTCGCCGTGCAGGGGATAACGCAAACAAGAAAGTTCTTCGAGCATGTTCGCCGTTTGGGGCTACCTTAAGCCACCGAACGACTGAATGGGGGAAGCGGACGCGTAATACGCATCGCTCTCTCTCCGCCATTTCTGCCTTCTTTCACTCATGTAAACGCCGTCTTAGACAAGCTCCGTTTTCCGGTGGTCGTGAAGATGGTTCAAATAGACGACAAGTTGGCTTACTAACATGTGGAGCGAGAGTTCAGAGTGGCTTACTGAAACACCGAGAGAGACGTCAGACTGACTTGTTGACATATGGAGTTAGACGTCAGACTGGCTCACGGTCCGAGATTGAACGTTGGCGAAGAGGAAAACAGCGGCCCATTAGCTCAGTTGGTTAGAGCGTCGTGCTAATAACGCGAAGGTCGTGGGTTCGATCCCCCCATGGGCCAAAATTTAATTTTTTTTTTCGAACGGCGCCCTTATGGAATGACGAAGAAGAGGAAGAAGAAGAAGAAGAAGAAGAAGAAGGAGAAGAAGAAGAGCAAGAAGAAGAAGAGAAGAAGAGAAGAAGAAGAAGAAGAACAAGAAGTAGAAGAAAAAAAAGAAGAAAAAGAAAAAGAAGAATAAGAAGGAAGAGAAGAAGAAGAAGAAGAAAAGGAAGACGAAAAAGAAAAGGAAGAAGAAGCAGAAGAAGAAGTTTAGTTCCTCTCAGATTCACACTCCACGTCCCTGCAGAGGCATCCTTTTTGGAACAGAATAATACCCCTAGTTATCCACGACTCATTCAGCCATAGTCTGGTGCCACTTGGAACTTGTTGCGGTGTGTTTCCCATTCAGAGACTTGGCTTTGATAAGTTGTACCAAAAAATACCCACAAAAGCGCCGTAAGGTAGTTGCTTCCCACCACGATCTGGTCTCCATTTCGTATACGAAACATTTTGTTTGTTTTGTACATGACCTTGATCATGCCAGTCCTGCTTTACGGCGCAGAGGCATGGACAATATCCCAAGCGGATGATCAGTCTCTTGGTCTTTTCGAGAGAAAAGTTCTGCGCGCGATCTTTGGTGATATTGGCGTTGTTTGCATGTGGAGGAGAAGGTTCAAACATGAACTATAGCGACATGAGCCCAGCCGAGCGTCGACGGATTAAACGCCTAGGATGGCTAGGCCATGTAGAGCGTATGGACAACTTAGTTCGGGCCGGAGAGTCTTCGACTCTGAGCCTGTGAAACAACGCAACAGAGGACGTCCAGATTGAAGGCGACGCAACAGAGGACGTCCACGTACAAGGTGGCGCACACAAGTCGAGAGAAACCTCGGCCGGCTTGGCGTGTGAAACTGGAGAGAGCTGGTGAGAGAGCCATGTTGGTTGAGGCCCAGGTCCACCTCGGACTGTAGCGCCCTAAGAAGAAGAAGAAGAAGAAGAAGAAGGAGTTTGTCTACCTCTGAGCAACCGTGAACTCCACGAACGACATCACAGTGGAGATCCGACGTAGAATCGCCCTCGGCAACCGATGATACTTCGGGATACAACTGGCTCGCTTATTCGGCCCGTCCTGCTGTATGAAGCCGAAAGCTGGACACTAAGCGGAACTGCTGAGCGCCCGAACTCACGCCCCTTATATTAAGAGTCTCATGCTTTACCGTGCAGCATATTCTCCACGACATCTTGGTCCGACATCAAGATCCGACGCAGAATCGCAGCTAGTTCAGCTTGCCGCAACAACTTGTATCGAAACTCCCGACTCGAAGGCCCAAATTCATGCTCTAGAGTCTAGAAGACCCTAGTCCTGCCAGTCTTCTTATATGGAGCCAAAACCTGGACACTGAGCAAAACTGCAGAGCCGATTCTTGGTGCCTTAGGAAGAAAAATTCTACGTCGGATGTATGGTCCCGTCTGCGAGGAAGGCGAAGGGAGGAGAAGACACAACCTGAGCTGTGCCAGGATGTGTATGTAGTCCGGAAGGCAAAAATCCATCGACTGCTCGGCCACATCAAGAGCATGGACAACAACGCTCCAGCTAAGACGGTCTTCGAATCCGAGCCTCCTGGTTCGAGAAGGAGAGTCCGGAACTCAAAAACCCGTCGACAGCATTGGCTCGGCCACATCGAGCGCATGGACAACAACGAGCTCTAAGAAGAGGAAGAAGAAGGAGAAGAAGAAGAAGAAGAAGAAGACGAAGACGAAGACGAAGAAGGAGTAGAAGGCGAAGGAGAAGAAGGCGAAAGAGATGAAGAAGAAGAAAAGAAGAAGAAGAAGAACATTTTGTTCGCTTTTGACTTGAATTTTAGACCAAAAGTCAGTCCAGAACTCCCTATGGTCGTCTTCACCAGGTTTTCCTTCGCGATGCGCCCCATCATCATGTCCCTTCCGAGATGGTTTGAAGTATCCTCCTCCCACTCGGCTGGCCATCAGAGAATTTATGATGGCTTGGTTAAAATCCCTTTTGTTTTGCTTCAAACCCCCCACGTTTAGCTTATCCGCGTGTGGAACATAAATGTGCTCACTCGCAACCCCTCAACCCAGCGCTGGGTACTGTCATTTTCCACTTATATCCACAAAGTACTGCCGTATAAATCGACAGAATGGACACATTAAGTTCGCAGTTATGTCGCATAGAGTTATGGCCCTCATCCAGTGGGACATAACTCGAAAAATTAAATTGTCCAGTTATAGCCCACGTAGGTTGCTCAGAAGTCCATTATAGATTTATGACCTGCGGGGGACTTTTGTGACGCTTCCCCACTCCGAATCGGGGGTGGTGCCCCCCTCCCACCTTCGTTCAATCAGTCTGACATTCCGTTGCGATCTATTTCTGAACGCACTCGCTTCGAGTGAGTCATCTGTCGATGGGGTTTCCAACTGCCCGGCTAGCTCAGTCGGTAGAGCATGAGACTCTTAATCTCAGGGTCGTGGGTTCGAGCCCCACGTTGGGCGACAATGATTTTTTTTTCTTTTCTTTTTTCGTCTCACCTGAGATCCGTACAAAGTCCACAGCCGATTTCAAAGCAACACGCACTCAGTGAGTGAGCAGAGATCCCTTGCAACAGCGGAACAAAGGAGCACCGAATGTATGCCATGCAGGTAGAGCGCGTTTCCACCCCTTTCTGGTTCTTTGGCGGCGGCAAAAAGAATCGGGCACAGAGCGTATCATCCTCATGCTCATTGTAATTCCATTTCGGAATGTGGGTCTTTAGGTCCTTTCTTCTCGTCGCTCCTCTTCAGTTCAATTCTTATCCTCGCCCCGCCGTGGTTCGGTCGCCCTTTGTTTGACGGAGTTCAAGACGAAGCACTCCCTCCCCGTGATTTGGTTCTGCGCTCGCACACCAAACCATACCCCGGTCCTGCTCAACATTAAAAGGGTGTACAGTGTACAGTGTACAGTCATACCGGGGCTTGTTGCCACTGAATTATGACGCAATTCAAGGATATTGCGTAATAGATTTTCTTTCGGGATTAAGTGTACAGCGTACACGCAGCGTGGATGCGGCTAAGCCACCGTGCGGCTGAATGGGGGACGACGGAACGGACGCGTAATACGCATCGAGGGATGCTCGTGCTGCGTATACAGTTTCAGGGAGTATCCTTGCACAAATAAATCGTCGCATGACATCGCTCGAGTGGGGTGGCTGCGTTTTAATTTCCTCTGCCTCTCCATTCCATCTCACTCGCATCTCACTCGCAACTCACCCCCCGGCACGCACTTTGCTCGGGCTGCGTTCCTTGGGGTTAAATACAACTGCGTCACATCACTTGTAGAGTGAAGTGGATTCCGGTGTGGATTGGGGTGGAAAGTGTGGAGAGTTTAAAATTCTACACCAGGATACACACGCAGGACATGTCTGGTAGCCGGTGTGGAGCGGTGTGTTTGGTTTAAATGTGAAATGAATTTTGTGACAGATGTCACTGCGGCGAGGCGGAGATCTGGGGAGCGAGGGGGAGGGAGCTCACCTCGACGCATAAAGGGGCGGACGGCACCGGACCCCAGTTGACGACGACTGGGATTAATGTCAGGCGCTCGGTTCAGTTGGCTTGCTTTGCATATTCCGTGCGTGATTTGCGTAAATATTTGCTCTCAATCCTATGACCCTTACGCTCGTCTCGATTTCCTGTGCAACTTCCTCTCACTCTCTCCATCAATTGACGGCCTCAACTGGGAAGTGGGTGATGAACAACATGTTAACATGACAATGCGGGAAAGAAGACCATCGACTTTGGTATGTTAACTCTGTCCAGGAGAGGGTTAGGGGGCGGAAGCAGTGTCAACTGCGTAAGACACACAGTTCCTAGCCAGAGGCTGGGAGATGCGATGGCCTTGGGGCCTGTGGCAGATGTGGGAGTGGGCGGTTTGTTTGCGAAATCGAAATCAGATGCAGCGATGCATGTGGGACCAAAGGATTAAGCGATGACTCATGGCTGAGGGACGCAAACAAATTTGACAAGCTGGAGATGTTTGATTTGGTGGACGGCAACTGGGGGAGGGATCAAGGAGATGAAACAAGACTGAAGGTGAATCTGGAAGACACGTGGAGGCTGCAATATTTTTTTGCTCATCCTTGAGCCAAGGCAAACACTCGCTTGGTTGCACTTGGGCATGGCTCCTGATGAGTTGGAGTCGATGGCGGGGGATCGAGTGGCGTGGAGATCTCTTCCTGGACAGAAAAATGACGGAAAACATGAGCTTAAGCCCTCAAAGGTTTAAGGACTTGATGAAGCAGGCACCACAAGACTGGTCAAACCAGCTGAGGAACAAATCTGAGTGGCAGTGGACTCGAAACATGATCTGATAGCAGTTGCGCCAAATAAAGGGCGACCGAACCACGGCGGGGCGAGGATAAGAATTGAACTGAAGAGGAGCGACGAGAAGAAAGGACCTAAAGACCCACATTCCGAAATGGAATTACAATGAGCATGAGGATGATACGCTCTGTGCCCGATTCTTTTTGTTGCCGCCAAAGAACCAGAAAGGGGTGGAAACGCGCTCTACCTGCATGGCATACATTCGGTGCTCCTTTGTTCCGCTGTTGCAAGGGATCTCTGCTCACTCACTGAGTGCGTGTTGCTTTAAAATTGGCTGAGGAAATGCGACAAATGCGCATGTTTCAGCGCCATTTAAGGAGTCCTTGCACTGATTGCGTCGCAGGCTTAAGGATCATCATCATCTTCCGCGACCCACAGCCCCGGGGATGTAAAAACGCTCCGCTTTAGTGGAACATTGGAAAATTCTTCGGGTGATTTTCGGTCCCGTCTGCATAGAGGGTGAGTGGAGGAGAAGATACAACAACGAACTGTACGAGCTGTTCAGCGACATTGACTTAGCCAGAAGGATGAAGATCCAACGATTGAGATGGCTAGGTCATATAGAGCGAATGGAGACCAATGCTCCGGCCCGGAAAGTCTTCGAATTCATCCAAGACCGCGACTCAGGTGGCGCACGCAAGTGAAAAGGGACCTCAACCAACCGTGCGTGCGAAACTGGAGGCAGGCAGCTAAAGATCGAGCTGGCTGGAGACGCTTGTTGGTTGAGGCCCAGGTCCACCCCGGACTGTAGCGCCACCTTAAGTAAGTAAGTAAGTTAGTGGAACATGCGGGTCACGGAAGATGATGATGATCCTGCGACGCAATCAGTGCAAGGACACGAACTCCTCAAATGGCGATGAAACATGCGCATTTGTCGCATTTCCTCAGCCAAGAGGGTTTCATTTCTCAGCTCAACGCAACTGATACCAGATCACGGTGGCTCATCGTCGTCGCCGGTGTTCCCTCAACCGGAATATGATCCTTCAGCATATTAATCTTCAGAAATGCATTCACTCTTCCGTGCACTCTCTCATTCGCACAGCTCGCAACAACCAACAACCCGCCGCGCCTCTTCGCTCCGCGGTCCTTTGTGTCAGCCTCAAGAAAGCAGCGCACATGTGTGTGCTGTGCGCTCCTTTCCGCTGCGCCGTCAAAGAAACCCGTAATGCACGGGAATTAGCGCATTGAAGGGCGAATCAAATCAACAAACAAAGGACACCGTCAAACAAAGGAAAACAGGAAAAAATAGCGAGAGCAGCCGAATGCCGGCATTGTCCTCTCGCGATTGCATAATCCGTGGGGTGGCGGTGCCTCATGCAAGTCCCGCGGCCAGCGAACGGGAAAAAATTATGAAATGTATTTCGCTCTTTTATGATGATTCCAATTTATTTCACCGCTACGCGCGGAATATGCTAATGAAGCAGCAACAGCGCACCCCAGCCATTCTCGCGGAGGATTAAGTTTTTATTCTTCATCCAGCTATAATTTCACAAACATGCTGCACACACAAGGGGTTGTGTGTTATTTTGCGCCGATGATTGTTCCCACCACCCCGCCCGGAGCTCACCCTTAACGCTGTGCTACTTGTTGGAATTTAAAATGCCATTATGCAATCGAGAGGAAGGTGCACTCACACGCAGGCAGACACGCACACGCTGTGGAAGTGGAACACACAGGACACACTGTTGCTGTTGCTGTTGATTTTGCTGTTGCTATGCGAGAGTTGCGCCCGAACGATTGGAATTATGATTCTCGATTTCTATTTCTGTCCCATGGCAACAGGGACACGCAGCGAGCGACTGTCGAGGGTTGACAAGAGTCTTTCGAGGCGATGTCCATTGTTGGCCAGGCCACCATTGCATTGCAGTGTACCGACGAGAGAGAGAGAGAGCGCGAACACAAAGGGGTTGCGTGGAATGACTCGAGGGGTCGTCGGGTGGAAACAGAAACGAATGAAGGAAAAAAAAAAAAAAACATTTGCGTATGCACTCATTGATCATGTCCAGGAAACAGGATTTCGAAGGACAATATGCGCGCTGTACGTGACTCCGTTGGATATGAAGTTAATAGATGGCGCAGAGGCAACCCTTATGCTCTGCAGAACTCGGCGAAGCGGAGTTCGGTGTGGTGATGAGTTATTCGGTGTGGCGTCGCTCGAAAGGATGCTCTGTTCCGCGGGGCGATGATAGGAAAAACTGGATTATTAGGTTGGTGGTCTTCGTGGCGGCTATTGTTCAACGAACAAGGGTTTTAATTAGAGTGAGAACCAGCCACTGCGCACGTGATGAGGGCTATTCATTACGGCGGGACTTAAGATGTCCTCTTCGAGGGGATGGACGTTTCGCGGTATCCTTGATTTGGACATGGGAATTGTTTTGTCAAACCGATGGACAGCAAAGCAGAGAGTGGTGAGATTTGAGATGAGACACGACAATCGATCCCGATCTGGTTGATCTGCGACACCTCGGCACCGTCAACGATGAGGGGAATTACGAAAGTCTTTAAATTTCCCTTGAATTTCCCTTCTTTTTGTTCCTTCGTAGGACGTTTGAAACACTTTCCTGGAGCACTCAGACTCAAAACTGGTCCATTGTACTCCCAGGTAGCAACCTACTCCACTGATAGTGCCGTTAATTTGATCCCAACGGCAAATGGCGACTGGACCAGATTCGATTTCACTGGGATTCGAACCTGGGACCCCTCTAACTTTTGACAGGCACTTAACCAACAGTGCCATCCAGTCGTTCCTGCATTTCCCTTGGCATCTTTTAGAGATTTTAACACGTTCGCGGACAGAGCGCTGAATTTTGTGGTTTTTGCTAGGACAACGCATTTCAACTGACCGCGGACGTGTTAAGCAACAGCCCCGGGGCGCAATGGACCCAACTGTTGGGCTCACCAAACCAGGACATTCCCAGATTTAAGGGCTACCTTTCTGGTGTGCTTTTTGCCTGAATTTTCGACTGAGATGTGTTTGAAAGCACTCCGTCTTACCTAAGGTGGCGCTATCTACAGTCGGGGGTGGACCTGGGCCAACAAGCGTCTCCAGCCAGCTCTATCTTTGGCTAGCTGCCTCCAGTTTCGCACTCACAGTTGGTTGAGGTCCCCTTCCACTTGCGTGCGCCACCTAAGTCGCGGTCTTTCTGTACTGCGACGCCGTGGACTCGAAGACATTCTGGGCCGGAGCATTGGTTTGGAAACCTCGCTCTACATGTCCTAGTCATCTCAATCGTTGGATCTTCAACCTTCTGGCTAAAGGTAGCCCTAAACGATGAACATGGTCGCCGAACTTGCTCGTGCTCGCCGCATTTTCGCCGTGTATAGGCTGGTTCGCGAGTCGCTCGCATGTGTTCGCCCAATCACGTTAATGTCATCCTCGTAAGCTAGCAGTTGAACAGACTTTGGGAAGATCGTGCCTCTTGTGTTGGCCAGTGAGTTTTGCACGGTCTTCTCAAGAACGATGTTAAAGAAGTCGCGTAGCCTTGTCTAAAACCATTTTTGACATTGAAGGTCTCAATAAATTCGTTACCGGCCTTGATGGAGCGGCGAGAGTTCTCCATCGTCATCCTGCTCAGTCGGACGAGTTTGGCAGGAATGTCAAAACTAGACATGGCGCTGTATAGCTCGTCTCTGTGCACGGTGTCAAATGCGGCCTTGAAATCGACGAATAGGTGGTGTGTCTCGATCTGCATTTCTTGGGTCTTCTTCAGGATCTGCCGCAGTGTGAAGTTTTGATCTATGGTGGACTTCCCTGGCCTGAAACCACACAGATAAGGACTTAGCAGTTTGGTGACAAAAGGTTTCAGGCGTTCACACAGAATGACAGAAAAGATTTTATAGGCGATGTTAGGGAGACTTATCCCTCGATAGTCGAAGGGGTCGAAGGGGTTCTTGTGGATCGAGCCCAACTGTTGGGCTCCCCAAACCAGGACATTCCCAGACTCAAGGGCTACCTTTCTGGTGTGCTTTTGGCTAAATTTTCGATTGGGGTGCATTTGAAAAAATTCCGAAGACCTTGAAAAAAAAATCATGGGCTAAGCACTGCCTTGGTCGCCGTCTGGTAGTGGGTAGGTGCGTCGACTCCTATGCTCGAGGTCTAAAGTTCGAATCTCGAAAAAAAACACACATAACATTTTTTCACGGCTCTACCTCTTTCGAGTCACTGACAATGCTCAAAGAGTCTAGAAAAAGCTTCTCAAAATCGCCGTTCTGAATCGGTATTCAACTGTCGTCTCGTGAGAGAACAATAGCACGCACAACACGAGTGGTTGGTGAGAAGCTAGGCCCAGGTCCACCTCGGACGACTGGATGGCGCAGATGGTTAAGTGCCTGCCCCAAGTTAGAGGGGTCCCAGGTTCGAATCCCAGTGCAAGCGAAGTTAATACGCTTTTATCCGGTTTTTAAAATCTGGTCCAGTCTCCATTTGCCGTTAGGATCAAATTAACGGCACGGAACGGTCGATCAGTGGGAGCAGTCTGACTGTGGGTATCACAATGGACCAACATGGTCTAAGTGTACTGGTGAATTCACTAGCAGCCCCCTAACCTAACCTAAGCAACTCTGACTGTAGCCTTGGTGAGCCGCGACAGGAGTCGCAAGGGAACCCTTTCACCTGCCTAAGCAGCAGTCCAGGAACTTATCCAACTCAGGAGCCAACAGGCGCTCCACAAGCTTATCCAACTCAGGAGCGAACAAGCGTTTCGTTCATCAGTTCATCTGCCGAGTCCCTCTTTCACTTTGATGTCGAAAATCTACTCAAAACTGAATGAAAATTCCGATGAAATTCGCATTCTAAAGGTTGCGCAACTGTTCAGTCGGATCGATGAGTCTCAAAATGAAATTCCTCTCCCCCTGTCCTCCCCCAATCGGGGAACTACGTAAATTTAGCCATAAACCCAGCCCTCGGTCTCCCCGAAGGACCCATACCGATCGGGGGAAATTTAACACCCTCTGTCGCGAGATGTGCCGCAACAACCCCGAACATCTTTCAGTCAAGATTCGAAGCGCTCGTTAAAAATTAAATAAAAGAAACATACGTGCACACACACACGCACAATAAATAAGTGATATAAAATGAAAATTGAAAGAGAAACGCAAAACAGTTTATTGCTTCCATAAAAACGAGTCCTAGCCGTGATCGTCCCTGCTCCTGCCGCCGGGGGGGGGGGGAGTTTCACTCGGGGTAGGACAATAAACATCACTCGCAATCGGTTTGTCGAATCCCCGTCACTGGTGCGTCATCAATTTCCATTTGAATGCGAATCTGGAAGGAATGCATTTGCACCATAAAAGGACATCACGGGTGCACAGCCAATTGTTTGCGCAAACCGTGCACTTAAACAAATTTCGAGGAGGTAACTATTTTCATTGATGGCATCCGGCGTTTTCCGTCGACAGAGACACCCAACTTTGGTGGAAAAACGGTGGGAAAAATGAAAACTGAAAACTAATATCAGCGCAGCGTGTGTGCTTTGTGATTGTAAATTCAAAAGTAAATCCGCGTTGAATCCCTTTTATTGTTTCGAGCGAGTGAGCGAGCGTGCGAGCGAGGGAGAGGGTGAGTGGATGTGATGTGGCACTGTAGTTCTTGGCTCCTTGGGAGGAACGACTCGAAATGCGACGTTATTATCCGCCGCGAATGGGTTGTGTACGATTGAATATCCTTGAATCGGTCTCTTTCTTTTTTTTGCTGTTTATTTCGGGAGCTTGAGCTGTTCGAATTGCAAACAAAAGGAATCTCAAGAGTCGCTGGTCTAGGGGTTGTCCTAGATTTTTGTTTTTTGTTTTCCACACACAAACCGTGCCTAAGCAGAGATGGGTTGGTTCGGTGAGGGCCCCTCCCCCCTCTCTGCTACGGCTACATCCTCGCGTACGTACTCGTGTGCGAACGCATTTCAGTGTAATGGATTTCGAGTGCAATCCGCGCGCTACTGTTTCGCTGATGACTGTGATGGAACGAATTTTTTGCTGCTGTTGTCGGGGTATTGGAATGCTTTTAGGTCCTTTGTGTGGCTGTCACTCGAGTGTACCGAGGGAGAGGGGGGAGAGAGAGGGAGGGAGAGGGAGAGGGAGAGGGAGAGGGAGAGGGAGAGGGAGAGGGAGAGGGAGAGGGAGAGGGAGAGGGAGAGGGAGAGGGAGAGGGAGAGGGAGAGGGAGAGGGAGAGGGAGAGGGAGAGGGAGAGAGAGGGAGAGGGAGAGGGTGAGAGCGAACCAGAGCAGGCTGTCATTGTTTGGGACACTTTCCGTTGAAGTGTGCTGGGGGTTTTTTTCGGATACGTACTGTTGTTATGGGGAGGCTTTTGCGGCTCTAGTGGGCCAGCGAATCGAAATTCCAATGAAGTTAGCCACAGTGGCTGTCAGTCAAAATTAGGGACGGCACTAGTTTTCAGGACCAATGACGCCTAAGTGCACATGCACAGTGCGGGGATAGATGCAATAAATGGCCTTCGCTAAGCCGATTGAATGTGGCACCCGCTCGAGATCTCACTTGATCTTCTAATGGGTCTCAACATGCAGTCGATTGCATAAGTGATTCAGGAACAGGAGTGGGGCTTAAGGAGACTCTGTACCTCTGCACCTCCGCAACTCTGCACATCTGCACCTCTGCACACGAGGCGACGTTTGTAGTGAAACTGGAAGGAGACACAGGGTCGGGAACGGAAGAGCTTCCTTAAGACATCTTCGAGACTCTATCTCTGTCTCCCATAGAGCGGACATCCCTCAGAGAATTTATGAGATGCCAGTCTCCTCGTCAAATACCTGTCATATCCCAGACTGCAGTCTGATGGGAACCCTCCAAAACGTGCGATAAAAATCATCATCTCATCAGTTCCCCCTCCCCCCTCACCCCCTCCCAGCCCCCCAATTCAACCGTGATCCTTGCGCAAAAGTAAATGTTGTCCTTTCACTCCACGACTAGGCAGACAATAAATAGACAGAAAAATCCACATTCAAAAGTCCCATCGCAGCAGCAAGGATATTATGTGATGGCGAAGCAGAAAAAAAAAGGACACCCCGCTTGGCTAAAGGATTGACGGCAAAGCTGTGTACGTACGTATCCTCCTTGAGCAAGCCAAACATATCACAACGACTGGCCTGGACTCTGTCTGGACGAGAGATGTCAAGAGTCCTTCCTCTTCCTTGTCCCCGCTCCTCCTGCCGCCGCGTGTCTACTTGTTTTTAATTTACCAATCCTCTACTTTCGTTTTCCTTTTCACGTTGCTGCCAATTTCTCTCTGCTCACTTTAAATGCGTGCCGTGGAGTGGGAGCTTTGAACGGCCCAAAAGTTGAAGCCACCGCTAGACCGGGGGGATAACTCAAAACGGTCCGAGACACCGACGGCCGACGGCAGGGTGTTGCAATTATAATCAAGGAAAAATTATTTCCCATGTCAGTCTGCTACCTCTGGAGGTTTCTTTTTGTCTTAAGGTTCGCCTTTCCTTTCGACGTTCCCCGACGATGCCTCCTCCATTCGGTTTTCTGTGCTGAATGAACCGAAAAATAATAATAATCCCCATGGAGTCAGTGCGGTGCGGTGGGTCGTCCTTCCGGCTTCCATGAGCTCCGTCCGAGCGATCACACTCGGAGCTGTGGAGCTGGAAAGTTTGATGAAGAGAAATGGATGCGGGTGCATCCTTCCCCGAGTGAAATGAGGTGAAAAAGATTGTTTGCCTGTGCGGCGCGGCGCGGTGGCATGGATGGGGTTCCAGCAGCACACGTAGGTTTAGCAGAATTAGTTTCACGGCTCATTTTGAGGGAACTGCACTGAATTTTCAATTAGAGATGAGAGTTCACACCACAATTGCATCGTCTGCAGGTTGGTCTGGCCGGCAGGTGGTGGCAGGAGATGGTAGGCGGGGCAGGGGCCGGTAGAGGTGGCTGTGGCCGGTAGGGGTGGCAGGGGGCCGGCCGGTGAAAGCTTAATGAGTGATTTTCCATCATTATTTTGTAGACGCTTTTCGCTGGGTACTCGCCGGACCAAAAACATCCGGCTTTCCGGTCTGAAATGAGGCGATGAAAGGGTGAATGCTTGAATGGCTGAGTAAGACGGTCTTCCTTCGGGGTGAACAGCAGAGTGGCGATGGGAAGGACTCTGAAGGACTGCGCTGAGGCGTGGTGTGCGGGTCTGTCTGCCTGCGATTCAATGGAGAAGACTGAAGATTCAGTCGTTCATGCGAGCCCTGCGAATGTTCATCAGACATTATTACCGTCGAAGACCTGGACTGTGCCGCAGGCATTTCCCTCCCCCTATCGGCCGCAATTTTGTATCAAAAACAGACGACCTTCAGGTCAAAAGCCTGCCAATCAATCAGTCGCTCCCATTCCCGATCAATCGCGAACACATCCTCGTTGCGTGTGTCATCCAGCCTAACACCACTTGCTACCGCAATTCATCACCGCACCCATCCTCAGCATTGCCCACCAAACAAAACGAGAGACTCTATAGGGCCCCATAGCCTTTCCAATTAAATCAAAAGCACCTCATCCCCGTGCCCACGGAACGGTGAAATATCTCTCAAAAACCCTGTGAATGATTGCAGTAATTGCCGGCATACTACTGTGAATGATGGGACTCGGGATGGGAGAGGACCACTGAAGAGACTCCACTCCACTCCACGCCGACTCCCACTGATTGCCTGCCCCGCGCGCAATCATAATGACACAAATGACAAGCAGCCCTTGAAGATGGGGTCTAATGAATGCGCGATGGGGCCGCTCTTTGGGGGGAGGGGGGAATGATGGACCGAGCGCTCAATTGAATACAAGATGATTAAGATTTCCACCGCCAGGATGGGGGCGCAACGGTGGGTGGCGAGCCATGGGTGCGAAGGGTGCGAAAAGTAATTTGAGGGATTTCCTCCTCGTGCCCTTCGTGCTTCATCGTCCGTTGCTTGGAATTTTTTTTTTTTTCAATTTTTTGAAAAGATCTCAACTGTGACGGCTTTATTCGCGTAATTTTCCAAATGAATGGCCGGAGAGAGGATGAGCGGACGGAGACCGGGCACCAAGTAGCTGGGATTTGCGTTCTTTAATTGAAATGTGTAATTACTCATTCAGGAGTCATCCTTTTGACTCTTTCTTCTTCGCATTTTCAAAAGGGGAGGGGGGCTGCCGTCACCAGTAAAAAGGATCATCAGCTACCCACGAACCGGAGCGGGTCTGCGCTTCTGGAGTGACGGAGCCATCTGCTTCATGAGTTATGAAGAGGCATTTGTCCCCGCGCAAGGACACGGGGTGGAGCGCCGACAAATACCGTTCGCAGTTTACACTCTCTGATGGATTCTGATGAAGGCTCACCCAGCATCGCGACTTCTGAGGCGTGCCTTGAATGCGATTTCATCAGGTAGGCCACCGCTTGGCAGACCCAGGACGAGGTGTTTGAACCAAGTCCAAAAACTCGCTCTGACTGCGCTTGGGCGTAGCTGCTGATGAGTTAGAGTCTATGGCGGAGGATCGAGTCGCTTGGTTGCGCCTGGGCATAGCTCCTGATGAGTTGGGGTCGATGGCGGAGGATCGAGTGGCTTGGAGATCTCTCGTGCGTGCGTTGCCCCCGCGACCCCTTTAGTGGAACATGCGGATCACTGAAGATGATGATGACGGCTCTGCAAGAACCTTGCAAAACCACCGAAGGACTCATGTCTCCCCCCGCTGACGTGAAAATCAAACGAGCACAACAGGAAAAAACAACCGAAACAGAAAAAGGATGCCAGTGGTACCAGAAAAAGGGTCAACTGCTTCCCTTCCGCTCAGCCCTCAAACGTCAGAGAGCTCGGCAAACAACTTAATTTCATTACGTGTGCTCCCTTCCGTGGATAAAGTGAAACATCGCTGCGAATCGCAGAAACAGGGACAATCCAGCGCGAGGAGGGGGGTGAGATAGGAAAACAAATAAGTGAATTTCATTTGAATATTGTTCACATACTCGTACACAAACTGTAACACGAATCAGTTCCCGAAAGGAGAAGTGAAAGCAAAAAAAACTGGAAGCAAATCCCGAAGGATCTGTGGGAAGTGAACTGGAGCCTAGTGTGTGTCTCCCGCCCTATCCAACCTCACAACTCATTCTTGTGCTCTCCCACCGTGAGTAAGTGAGTGGGGGGGGGAGGATGATGAGGAAAACCAGAGAAATCCAAAAACAAAGAGGGGCTGGCAAAAAATTTGCAAATCCCCAAACGTATGTTTGTCACATTTCCGTGGCAGTGGTCCCAGTCGTCATTGTCGGTAATGAATTTTACTGAGAACTAGATGATTCGTAGGGGAGTGGGGTGAGTTTTCCGCATATTTTCATCTGCTATCCAGACAGTGGCGGCTGAGAGACAACGGACCAGTTTTTTTGGGGTTGGAAATGGGTGACTTCGACTCTGAGCCTGTGGGACAAGGCAACAGAGGACGTCCACATTGAAGGCGACGCAACAGAGGACGTCCACATTGAAGGCGACGCAACAGAGGAGGACGTCCACTTTGAAGGCGACGCAACAGAGGACGTCCACATTGAAGGCGACGCAACAGAGGAGGACGTCCACTTTGAAGGCGACGCAACAGAGGACGTCCACATTGAAGGCGACGCAACAGAGGACGTCCACTTTGAAGGCGACGCAACAGAGGACGTCCACATTGAAGGCGACGCAACAGAGGACGTCCACATTGAAGGCGACGCAACAGAGGACGTCCACTTTGAAGGCGACGCAACAGAGGATGTACACGTACACGGTGACGCACACAAGTCGAGAGGAACCTCGGCCGGCTTGGTGTGCGGAACTGGAGACAACTGGCGAGAGATCGTGCTGGCTGGAGAGGCGTGTTGGGTGAGGCCCAGGTCCACCTCGGACGGTAGCGCCCTAAGAAGAAGAAGAAGAAGAAGAAGAAGGAGTTTGTCTACCTCTGGGCAAACGTGAACTCCACGAACGACATCACAGTAGAGATCCGAGGTAGAATCGCCCTCGGCAACCGATGATACTTCGGGATACAACTGGACTCAAAACTCCTGAACTCGAAGTACAAAAATCAGGCTCGCTTATTCGGCCCGTCCTGCTACATGGAGCCGAAAGCTGGACACTAAGCAGAACTGCTGAGCGCCCGAACTCACGCCCCTTATATTAAGAGTCTCATGCTTTACCGTGCAGCATGCTCTCCACGACATCTTGGTCCGACATCAAGATCCGACGCAGAATCGCATCTAGTTCAGTTTGCCGCAACAACTTCTATCAAAACACCCCACTCGAAGGCCCAAATTCATGCTCTAGAGTCTAGAAAACCCTAGTCCTGTCTGTCTTCTTTTATGGAGCCAAAACCTGGACACTGAGCAAAACTGCAGAGCCAATTCTTGGTGCCTTCGGAAGAAAAATTCTGCGTCGGATGTATGGTCCCGTCTGCGAGGAAGGCGAAGGGAGGAGAAGACACAATCTGAGCTGTACCAGGATGTGGATGTAGTCCGGAGGGCAAAAATCTCTCAACTGGTCGGCCACATCAAGAGCATGGACAACAACGCTCCAGCTAAGAGGGTCTTCGAATCCGAGCTTCCTGGTTCGAGAAGCAGAGGAAGACCGAACAAAGACCAAGTCATCGCGGACGTAAGACAGCTTGGTCTTGATGACTGGAGGCAGCGTGCCCAGGACCGTCAACGATGGACGGCAGCGATAGCTCAGGCTCAGACCCTCCATGGGTCGTAGGCCTGTTTAGTAAGTAAATGGGTAACTCTAGAGAATGACTACGTTATCTTCAGGATCAGGTAATTCTCCTCATAATCACTGATGGAATGCGACTGGATGGCGCAGTTGGTTAAGTGCCTGCCCCAAAATTGGAGGGGTCCCAGGTTCGAATCCCAGTGAAATCGAATTTGGTGCAGTCACCATTTGCCGTTGGGATCAAATTAACGGCACTGGAGCCCAAGTTAGAGAGGTCCCGGGTTCGAATCCCAGTGAAATCGAATCTGGTCCAGTCACCATTTGCCGTTGGGATCAAATTAACGGCACTATCACTGGAGTAGGTTGCTACCTGGCAGTACAATGGACCAGTTTTGAGTCTCAGTGCGGGGGAAGAGGAGTGAGGAAAACCAGAAACCTTTGGGCTAAACTTCGATTGAAAGTGTAACCTCCAGTTGAATCACACAAAATCTGGTCTCCCCTTAAACACATCGGAGGTCATGTACAACAGCTCAGTTCGTAGGGAGGTCTCTCTTCGAATTGCGTAAATTGAGAACAGAAAAAATGTCCACCTGACAGCAAACTTTCACTCCCCACTGTGGAGCAGTGACAATTCGAGGTGGGGGATGGTGGGCCAGAAAAAGAAAAAGAAGAATGGTTGTTGTTCCAACAAACTTCTGTCGTGTACTTTTTACTTCTCGGCGAGTAACGACAACTCACCCCATTTTTCATTGTCACCACCATCCCCCCCTCTCCACCCTCCCTCTCCCGCAGCACCGGCGACAAAACATGCAACAATTCCACGTATGTACACGTATGCATGAGTGTGTCACCATGAATTGTGGTGACTGCCGGTGCGGGTGTAGGGTTGAAAAATTAATTCGCTTCAATCTACCGCCCCGCCACCGCCCACCATCTTCTTAATCCTTGCACCGCCGCGACATTCACTGCTGTGAATATGAATCCCCTTGGCGGGCGGAGTTAGACGAGAGATGGAAATGAAACAATTAATTTCCCGTACAACACTCCCCCTCCTCTCCCGTCAGCCAGCACTCATGCACCGCACATCGAATTAAATGGCTGCCGTTGGTTGCGGAACGGCGGCGATGCCGGTGGAGATGTCGGTGATGGTGGCGTTCTAAATAAATATTTCGCTAAATAAACATCCTTTCAGAGTGTGTCCTCAAAAATAAAACGCAAATACCCGGAGTTAGTTACTCTCACACACACACACACACACACACACGGATGGCGCACGGTTATCCTTTTTTCATGCACGACTGATGGTGGAAAACGAAGAGGGACACCCGACGATGATTATGATGGATTGGTTAATTCGCTTCAGCGCGAGAGCGGTGAAAACACTAAAAATAAAATTTCCCTCAGCGAAAATGAGCGAAAGAACAACAAATAAAGCGAAAATGGGCGACCATGTCCACGGAATGTCCTTCGGGAAGTGGTCGTGGTCGTGGCGGTGGTTCCTTTGCATTTTGAGCAATGATTTAATCAAAGTTCCACAGAGTGACAGGGGCTCCATCCCGCTTTCGACGGCGACACAACATGTGTGTGCATGGGCATGAGTGACAAGTGAGTTGATCATGATTCGAGCTCGAAATGTCCGTCGTCCGTCCAACGACGACGACGTTGATGGATATTCTCGGGGAAGTCTTGTCTCATCGTGCTGTGGGCAGATTTTTATCTCCCGATTTGCAATTAATTTCAACTCAGAAAGAGGCGACTCTTTCGATTGTCGTGCGAGGTGTGTGTGTCCCTCAGGGGGGCCAGTTTTTGTCCGCTGAGAGCTGTGAGAGCTGGGGGTGAGAGCGTAATTAACGCGCAACGTGTTCGTTATCAATCCTTGTTCAGCATCTGATGTCACTGTTGGAACAATTCACCCCCACTCCGGGCCGGAGCCACCCGTCATTAGCGCGGAGAAACATTTTCGAAAACCCCAAAGAGCTACGCTTAAGGTGAGTTTACGTTAATTTACCCATCCGACGGTGGAAAATTAATGAAAACCACCGCCATCAGTCCTCCCATAATGTTCCACCGCAGGATGATGCCGTCTCTGGGGGTGGGATGAGGTGGGGGTGGGGTGTACAATTCGCCCAACGCGCCAAGTTTGCCTAGCAAGTAAAAACTTAATTTGCCAACAGTGATCGAAATTAATTGGAAATGTTAAGCCACAGCAATAAATTCCCGAACGAACATTAAAAAGGAGGAATCCTTTTCACCACCTCTAACAGGGAACACTCCGCCCTCATCCAACCCCTCCATCCATCCCCCATCCATTCCCCCCCAGCCATGTACACACACACAAAGTGAGCCAACCACCGCACAGCTGTCCGTTCCCCCAGAGGAGCAGTAGTCGTACTTGAGGATTTTGTATTGTTTTCGTTGTTACATTGGAGGGGGATGGGGGGTGGGAGGAAGTCCTTAAAGGAAATCCTATTTTACGACACAACCACGACAATGACAACGACTTGCCCAGCCAAAATAATCAACCGACATCGCATAGTGGTGTGAAGGACATCAACCCTTGCCGCATGTATCTTCTCACCACCAGGGGGGGTGGGGTGTGGGAGCACGTTTTCTTCAATAAAATGGGCATTGAGGCATCAACGTTGATGGTTAATGTCCCGACAGCGCAGCCACCATTACTTCGGATCGGCTTTAAGGCCTTTTACAGCTCGACCGAGATAAGGAAGCACAAACCCCCTCCTCCCCCCAGACCAACTGAAGCACTGCATTGACAGGCGTACGAAGCAATCGTTTTATGATCGTCTTTACTGCGTGTAATCAGTGAAATCGCGTCATTATCCTTCATAAATTTCCCCACAGCAGCAGCAGCAGCAGCAGCGGCGGCGGCGGCAACCACTGCCACAGCAAAAGCCATATATCCTGACGGCTATTCATCGTTTGACAAGGTGGCCCCTGGCCCTCGCCTGCTCGTCGTTTGACAAGGCGGTCCCTGGCCCTCGCCTGCTCGTCGTTTGACAAGGCGGTCTCTGGCCCTCGCCTGCTCGTCGTTTGACAAGGCGGTCCCTGGCCCTCGCCTGCTCGTCGTTTGACAAGGCGGTCCCTGGCCCTCGCCTGCTCGTCGTTTGACAAGGCGCCCTCCTGCCCCTCAACTGCTCGTCGTTTGACAAGGCGGTCCCTGGCCCTCGCCTGCTCGTCGTTTGACAAGGCGCCCTCCTGCCCCTCAACTGCTCGTCGTTTGACAAGGCGGTCCCTGGCCCTCGCCTGCTCGTCGTTTGACAAGGCGGTCTCTGGCCCTCGACTGCTCGTCGTTTGACAAGACGGTCCCTGGCCCTCGCCTGCTCGTCGTTTGACAAGGCGGCCCCTGGCCCACGACTGCTCGTCGTTTGACAAGGCGGCCCCTGGCCCACGACTGCTCGTCGTTTGACAAGGCGGTCTCTGGCCCTCGCCTGCTCGTCGTTTGACAAGGCGCCCTCCTGCCCCTCGACTGCTCGTCGTTTGACAAGGCGGCCCCTGGCCCTCGACTGCTCGTCGTTTGACAAGGCGGTCCCTGGCCCACGACTGCTCGTCGTTTGACAAGGCGGTCCCTGGCCCTCGCCTGCTCGTCGTTTGACAAGGCGGCCCCTGGCCCTCGCCTGCTCGTCGTTTGACAAGGCCGTCTCTGGCCCTCGCCTGCTCGTCGTTTGACAAGGCGGTCCCTGGCCCTCGCCTGCTCGTCGTTTGA
This sequence comes from Myathropa florea, assembly GCA_930367185.1. Classification (NCBI taxonomy): domain Eukaryota; kingdom Metazoa; phylum Arthropoda; class Insecta; order Diptera; family Syrphidae; genus Myathropa; species Myathropa florea. The sequence goes on along the minus strand of OV884005.1, from coordinate 45,411,924 downwards.
CAAGGCGGTCTCTGGCCCTCGCCTGCTCGTCGTTTGACAAGGCGCCCTCCTGCCCCTCAACTGCTCGTCGTTTGACAAGGCGGTCCCTGGCCCTCGCCTGCTCGTCGTTTGACAAGGCGGTCCCTGGCCCTCGGCTGCTCGTCGTTTGACAAGGCGGTCCCTGGCCCTCGCCTGCTCGTCGTTTGACAAGGCGGCCCCTGGCCCTCGACTGCTCGTCGTTTGACAAGACGGTCCCTGGCCCTCGCCTGCTCGTCGTTTGACAAGGCGGTCCCTGGCCCTCGCCTGCTCGTCGTTTGACAAGGCGGTCCCTGGCCCTCGGCTGCTCGTCGTTTGACAAGGCGGTCCCTGGCCCTCGCCTGCTCGTCGTTTGACAAGGCGGCCCCTGGCCCTCGACTGCTCGTCGTTTGACAAGACGGTCCCTGGCCCTCGCCTGCTCGTCGTTTGACAAGGCGGTCCCTGGCCCTCGACTGCTCGTCGTTTGACAAGGCGGTCTCTGGCCCCCGCCTGCTCGTCGTTTGACAAGGCGGCCCCTGGCCCCCGCCTGCTCGTCGTTTGACAAGGCGGTCCCTGGCCCTCGCCTGCTCGTCGTTTGACAAGGCGATCGATGGCCCTCGTCTGCTCGTCGTTTGACAAGGCGGTCCCTGGCCCTCGCCTGCTCGTCGTTTGACAAGGCGGTCCCTGGCCCTCGGCTGCTCGTCGTTTGACAAGGCGGTCCCTGGCCCTCGCCTGCTCGTCGTTTGACAAGGCGGCCCCTGGCCCTCGCCTGCTCGTCGTTTGACAAGGCAGCCCCTGGCCCTCGCCTGCTCGTCGTTTGACAAGGCGGTCCCTGGCCCTCGACTGCTCGTCGTTTGACAAGGCGGCCCCTGGCCCTCGCCTGCTCGTCGTTTGACAAGGCGGCCCCTGGCCCTCGCCTGCTCGTCGTTTGACAAGGCGGTCCCTGGCCCTCGCCTGCTCGTCGTTTGACAAGGCAGCCCCTGGCCCTCGCCTGCCCGTCGTTTCGCAAGGGGGTCCCTGGCCCTCGCCTGCTCGTCGTTTGACAAGGCGCCCTCCCGCCCCTCGACTGCTCAGCGCCGTCGAAATATGTTTCAAATTTCACCTTGGACCGGCGGGCGACGCTTGCGGAAGTGTGTCCTTACGACTGTCCTTCCGCGGCCATAGAAAATCATAAAAATTAATCCTGCTCCTCTGTCGATAGTGTGCGCTCGGGGTCGTGGCGCTCAGGCCGAGCGCTGCTTGTAACTCCCATTAACCATCATGGGACCATTGTCTGAGCGTCGTAAAACACTCGTGTCTGTGTCTTGTGTGCGATAGTGGACATAAAAGTCGTGCTCTCGCTCGTCCCATGTCCCATGTCCCATGTCCTATTGCGAATCTGGTCTCACCGAGCGCAGACACAAAGTGACGTACGGTGCGATCATAAATTATTATCCAATCTCCTGTGCACCGGGCACCGGGCGCGCAGGCATTGATAGGCCGGCGATGGTAATTAAAAAAATTTCGCTTCGCCCCGTTGTGCGCGAACGGACTTTTATTAAGGCCGGGCTGTGGGGCCATAAAAATTTGTCCCTAATGTCCTGGCAGATGTCCAAACAGAAGACACACGGAGGATGTGTCCCATCGAATGGAGTTCGTTTTATAGGTGTTTGCTGCGCTCATATTGGAGGGTTGAATGCTGGAGGACTGGACGCGATAAGGATGCAATGATGGCTGTTGCGAATTAGCCGAAGGATGGCGGAAGGGATTTTTATTGAATTCGCAGTCGGATGAGGAACGCAGCTGTGTGGAGTGGGTGGTGAGGGCTGGGAATGCCTGATGTGAGGGGTTGACGCTGCTGGAGAGGTTTTATTGCCACTTCGACAGAGGGTGGAGGGCAGATGTGACTTGCGATTGATCAAAAACCATCATCATCGCATCCACTCTCATTGTCCTTCATCTGACACAAGGGTGGAGAGGGACAACGCACACTCTCATTGTCCTTCATCGGACACAAGGGTGGAGGGGGACAGCACACACTCTCATTGTCCTGGTGGAGGGTGACAAAACAGAGCGCTCATCACTCTCATTGGGAGGTGGTCTAATGTCATTCCAGGATCAGCACCTAATTCGATTCAACGATAAGAGTCTTCCTTAAATCAGAAGCCCCCCCCACCCCCTCCTCCGCACCCGTGCTCAATTCATGAGTTGCCCCCACCCACCCAGCCCCTGCGATGGTGGTGGATATCACCACTTAACTGGAATAGTTCCAGCAAATGTCGATTGACGAAACAATCAAAGGTCACATTGACGAAATTGCCATCACCATTACCCGGCTCGGTGTACGGTTGTCGTGCCCGGATGGCCGGGGACAACAGAAATGAATAAAACTCTTCGCAATTAGCACAATATGCTCGTCCAATCGAATGGTCTCCAATATCGTTGCCAATAAGCCTCCGATGCCGATGGTCCCTGTCTGCCGGTGCGCCTCGTCCCAATTTGCCAGCAACTGATTGGGATAATGAGCCACCATCACATACTTATCACCGAGATTCCAATCTCGTGTATGCAGCACCCCCCTTCTTAGTCATCGGCAATCTTGTTAAACCAGCAGCACAGAGCATATTGATGGTGAGCTCTCGCTCTCTCTCTCTCGGTCCAATTACCCTTACTTTTTGATTTACGCCTGATGATCCCCCCTCCGCACACACACACATTCGACGACAGTATCACATCACAGTTCCTGGGAAACTCCCAAAGGATGTTATTAGCCAAAGTTGCCGCTGCTGTCGATGGGAAGGAAATTGAAAGGAAGAAATGGCAAAGGATATCAACAAAGCGGGTGGACACACTTCCCCCCCTTTTTCCAAGGCTTGGATCAGCCGACGACGGTCGGCATGAGCAAGTTCGCACGACGAGGATGTGTCCTTAAGCTTTGGCAAGTAAATCGCCCCCGAAAAGTTAACACGAGCGCGACTGTCCCAGAGACAGCGACGACAACGGGGAAGTAGGTCAATTGTGTGCGGTGGTCGATGGTGAGGCGAATCGTCCTTTTCTGCACAATATGCAATTTTTTTACGACCCCCGCCACCCACCGTGCGGCCGGCTCCTTGGGAGGAATTCAATTTGGATTCATGAATTCATGTGTGAGAACGGTCGCACGAAGTCCATTTGCCAACTAATCACTGGTCACACACGAGGAGTGGGGCGCGCCGGCATGGAGGGAATTTATTACGCAATATTTTATAGAGCAAATCACCTTCTCGGGGCGTGCAAGGACGACGTTTTTTTTTGCTGCCTTTTTCCCCTGAGCGCAGCGACTTTTAAGTAATTTATCAGGAAATTTCCATGCCAACCCTTTTCTGCTTTTCTATTTTGCGCTCTCCTGTGTTTTGTTGCGGAGGGGGTTCGGTGTTTAACCCTTTTTTTTTCGGAGCATTATCGTGCGCTGGCCATTGTAACTAAGCACACACACAATCGCCGGCTCTCTCTCTCTCGGACACCCTTAATCCTCGGGGGTGATTAAAGCGAACGCGTTCGACTGAGGTCGTCGAGATTTATACTCGCATGCAGGAGGAGGTTTCGTTGTCGGAGTCGAAGTCGTGGACTTGGTCGTGGTCGCCATCGCCATCGCCATCGCCACGCCGTCCTCTTGCCTCTATCTCTCCGTGCGATCCCCCTTCGGTTTCCTGCGTGTGTGTGCTACCTAGAGGAGGAATGAATAAATAAAGCCATCAATGAACTGGAAATTTTAATGCAATGAATTATTGCTCAGCCATAACTCATATATTGCCCCGGCTCTGGGGATGGCTCTGGCTGTGGCTCTGACTCTGACTCTGACTCTAGTCGGTATCGTTGTTGTCGTCGTCGACGTTTACAGGATATGAGTCAGAAAGTTTCCTTTTTACGCTCCTTGCGCATTGTTTCATTGTTTTCTCATCTTTTACACTCGTCTACACACCGCGGCGAGAGGGGTTTTTGTTTTGCCACGATGCAGGCACAGGCACGGTTCGAAGGACAAACGACGGAAAAAGGATGGTTGTGTGCCTTGGTCTGTCTTTTTTTTCAATTTTCCTCGAACATAAGTGTTATCAATTTTTATTAGGTGGTGGCTTCCATAAATTCTCTCCAAGCACAGCCAGCCAGCCAGCCAGCCAGCCAGCCAGCCAGCCAGCCAGCCAGCCAGCCAGCCAGCCAGCCAGCCATGGCCGGGGATGGCATTGTATTTGATTCTCCGATTCGCTCGCATCCTCGGATGAATAAATCATTGCGTGGCGCATATGTCAATCCGCTCGTCCTTCCTCTCGTTTGTTTCCCAGCTGATCCCGGGCCAGGGATGTGTGCGTTTGACTTTTATTTCGCAGTTGATCCTGGCTGGGATGTGTGCGTTCCACTTTTCACTTCGCAGCTGATCCCGGGCGAGGGATGTGTGCGTTTCACTTTTATTTCGCAGCTGATCCTGGCTCATCATCACGACTTCCGAGGCGTGCCTTGAATGCGATTCCATCAGGTAGGCGACCGCTTGGCAGACCTAGGATGAGATGGTTGGACCAAGTCCAAACACTCGCCTGGTTGCGCTTGGGCATAGCTCCTGATGAGTTAGAGTCGATGGCGGAGGATCGAGTGGCTTGGAGATCTCTCGTGCATGCATTGCCCCCGCGACCCCTTTAGTGGAACATGCGGGTCATTGAAAATGAGATGAGATGAGATGAGATGAGATCCTGGCTGAGATGTGTGCGTCTGTGTGTACGGTTCCACTTTCCACTTCGCAGCTGATCCTGTGTGCGAATCTGGATTCCATTCGAAACCAGGTGCTAGACAGTGGTGCGTGGCGTACACTCTAATTGAGATTAAAATCCTTCAATTTCACGTTTATATCCTTTCGCGGGAGAGAAATGCTCGATGCTATCACATTCCCGCGGAACGGAAATGAAAATTCAATTAAATCGCGCTCCACCTGGGGGTGCCACTCATACACCCACCCCCTCACACCTCCCCCCCCCCCCCCCCCGTCGTCACCCCATTGGTTGGGATCGTAAAATTCGGGGCGAAATGTAAATTAAAACATCATCGGGCCACAGTCGAGGCATAAATTAGTGAACCTTGACGCACAAGAGGTGGCCCACCCAGCTGACTGTCGTCGTTGCCACTTATCTCAGCCAAAAAAAAAATAAAAATCTATCCAACCCCTCTCCCTCTCCCCCTCGCACTCTTCCTCTCCACCACGCACTCTCCCTCTCCCCCTCCCCCCTCTCCCTCTCCCCCTCCCCCCCCCTCTCTCACCCATCTCACCGACAACCACAACAAATAGCGAATCGAAGGCATTAGAAGCAGCTGCAGCTTAACCGCCGACGACGCCGAGAATGAAAAATGCTCGCACGACGCACGATGTGCCGTGGAATTTTATTACCCAATTAGAGATGATGGCACGAAGAATCAAGTTGCGGATTCTGCGGTGACTTCATTTGATTACCTCCATTCTGGGCCAATAAATTTAATCCGCCAATGCCAACATTTCCAGGAGCACCCGCACCCGCACCGGCATCGGCAACGTCACCCAACCACCCTCCAGCCAGTGTTTGGGAGGCTAAAATGGAATCTCTTCTCTGTCTTCTGGGCTTCTGCTGATTTCTCCTGCCATCGATCGTCCTGCCACAGACCGAGACACGACACACAACCGGGTCCCCCCGGTCTCGGGGGTCTCGGGGTCTCACAGAGAGAGTGAGAGAAGAGAAAAAGGTACTTTGGCACGTGGAAGAATACGACGGGATGGGCAGGACAAAATGCCTGCGTTCCGTTTATTGAAATAAAAATATTTTCTTCGATTTGTTATTTGCATAAACAGAGTGCCAGATGTGGGTGACCGAGGCGGGGAGGGGGACGGGGGAGAAGGAATTAGGTGGCGTTGGGTGGCCGTGTAGCAACCGAAGGGTGCTCTGTGATAGATTCTAAGCATCTTATTATTGACAGTTGATAGATTCTCCCATAGATTCGCCTTCGTTTGATTCAAAGATTCCACACGTTTCCACATACCCCCGCCCGTCCTTCGGTTTGCCAGAGATTTACGGTGGAGGCAAAATTGCTCACCGGGCTCACCTATCGATCTTCGGCAAGGACATTGAATTTTTCACCTCGAACACCTCTCGAACGTGAGCCGCTGGGGGTGTGGGTTGTTTTGAAGATTTGCTGGGGATGGCAAAAAAAAAGATGGGGGTTTTGCAAAAATAATGATTGAGGATGGCCCATGGGGGGATCGAACCCACGACCTTCGCGTTATTAGCACGACGCTCTAACCAACTGAGCTAATGGGCCACGATGCCGTTAGTTTGCTTGGAAAACTGCTGATGGTGGACGGGAATGTGGACTCGCTGTGGCTATCTTTGGGTCGGCGGAGATAAGCTATCTGTGGTCGGGGAGGAATTTTCTGAGACGTCAATGGAAAATTGTCTCGGTGTCACTAGGCGGGTGCAGATAAGACGTGCGGTCTGATGAAATGTCAACGCGTTACAAGCGACTCTTGCATTTGGTCAGCAAACCGGTTACAATTGGTGTTCGAGATGAGGGAGGAGAGCGTTTTCGGGTGGCGTTGCAGTCATTCCTGGATGGGGGTCTTGTTTGGTGAAGTTTTAGGCGTCGTAAAGCACGATCAGAAGGAGGAGGAGAAGGTTCAACCACGAACTATAGCGACATGAGTCTAGTCAGGCGTCTACGCCTAAGATGGCTAGGCCATGGACAACAGGGCTCCGGCCCGATGAGTCTTCGACTCTGAGCCTGTGGGACAACGCAACAGAGGACGTCCACATTGAAGGCGACGCAGCAGAGGACGTCCACGTACAAGCTGGCGCGAATAAGTCCAGGGGAACCTCCGCCGGCTTGGCGTCCGAAACTGGAGGCAGCTGGCGAGAGGAACGTGCTGGCTGGAGAGGCCCAGGTCCACCTCGGGCTGTAGCGCCCTAAGAAGATGAAGAAGAAGACATTAGCCTCTGCGATCGGGGATCCGTAGGCGTGCGTCAAAGTCGACCACGTTCGCAGTGATCTCCCTGACCTCCGTCGGCTTGGCGTGCGAAACTGGAGACAGCTGGCTGGAGAGGCATGTTGGGCGAGGCCCAGGTCCACCTCGAACTGAAGAAGAAGGAGAAGAAAGCACGACCAGCTCACTTCCCTCACATCCAGCTGTTCGTCTCTCGTCAACTCTCGCCTGTCAAGCCATTACCTCTGATTGGCGAGGCACCCATTCCAAGGAAGCGAGCTCCTCGTCGGTCTGGCCGTGTGTGTGTGTGCGTGCGGATGTGTGCCAGTGCTTAAATTAACATTTAACAATCCAATTGTCTGCATCGTTTGCAAAGCCTTCAGATTTAAATATCTTTTAGGACACGAAGCCATTAAACACTCTGCCGGAGCACAAAATTCGAGTTCATTCGAAATGCCCCCGCGCGAAGCTGGTCGTTGCTTAAGCGAACGAGAGAAAAAAGAACAGAGACGAGGGAAATTATTTTTACGAGCGTCGATAAAATTTGCACCCCAATGACATACAAAACATAAAACCCCCCTGCTCCCTCTGCACCCTGATGGCGACAGCGACCGGTGGACGGGAGGTGGGGCGCTGGTGACATTCAGACAGAACGAGGGCACGAGGCAGTGTCATCGCTGTCGTCCTAAGCCATCGACCATCGACCAACGAACAGCGACGACGACGCGACGACACAAACAATGGAAATTAGAAACGCATAAAATCTCAGTGCAGCCAGCACAGTGAGCGGAAACGGGTCCATTCTTTGTGTGTGCCCGGGTAACCTTCCCCAATTTATTCGCATACTCCTCCGTCTATCGCATTACAAATGCCACCCCCTCTCACCCCCCCGGCGCTATTGTCATTTTAATCACTTACAACATTTATGACGTGTCTCGCACCACTTGGCGTGGTTGCGCTCGGGCCAGGAGCCAGTCTAGGATGGGAGTTGTGTGCAAGTCACCTCTCCGTGTATTCCACGTCCCAGAGGACCCCGCCCTCCGTCCGCCGCACGGTCGAGGCTTAAGGAAGCGTACGAATCGAAAATAATCGTAAAATTTTATGTCACTTTATCGTTGCGCAGCCGACTCGTCGAAAAGTTTCGTCTCGTTACGCTGGTCTGCGCGATGCCACTGCCACTGCCACTGCTGATGCCGTTGCTGCTGCTGTTGCTGCCACCATAGATGTCGTCATACGTTGTCGTAAAATTCAACGATGCTTCGATCTTGCGGTGTTCGAGGATTCAATTAGCCGTGCGGTAGTTCACTGTTCGCTGGCTTAGTTGCTTCCGCTTTCGACGACTTGTCGATTGGGGCAAAAGGAAAGCGTGGCGTGGTTATGGTGGGACTCATTGAACAGACGAGACTCTCAATCAATTGAATGGAGACGGGAGAGTTGGCAGTTAGAAGAGAGAGAGATGCTGTCCATGTTAGGGATTGTTAGCGTCGTCGACTGCAGTGAATTCAAAATGAAGGCCTGGGGGTGAGTGGAAAAAAATTGAGACGATGGCCCATGGGGGGATCGAACCCACGACCCACTCATCACGCTGCTAGTGGGAAACAAATGAGACGATGGCCCATGGGGGGATCGAACCCACGACCCACTCACTACGCGGTGAGTGGGAAAAAAGTGAGACGACGGCCCATGGGGGATCGAACCCACGACCTTCGCGTTATTAGCACGACGCGGTGAGTGGGAAAAAAGTGAGACGATGGCCGATGGGGGATCGAACCCACGACCTTCGCGTTATTAGCACGACGCGGTGAGTGGGAAAAAAGTGAGACGATGGCCCAGGGGGGATGGAACCCGCGACCTTCGCGTTTTTAGAACGACGCGGTGAGTGGGAAAAAAGTGAGACGGTGACCCATGGGGGGATCGAACCCAAGACCTATGCGTTATTCGCACGACGCGGTGAGTCGGAAAAAAGTGGTCCATGGGGGGAACGAACCCACGGCCTCCGCGTTATAAGCACGACGCGGTGAGTCGGAAAAAAATTGAGACAATGGCCCATGGGGGGATCGAACCCACGACCTTCGCGTTATTAGCACGACGCTCTAACCAACTGAGCTAATGGGCCGATACCAATTCTTTCTCAGAAGTTAATTTCCCCGAGAAGTCGACGCCTTTTTTCCGGAAATAGACTGCGTCGTGTATCAAGCTCGAGAGTTGCCCCCACCGCTCCCTCATCATCTTTTGCCATCCCATCTGAGATGGCATCTCATAGATGCACATTCATCTTCGATTTGCGGTCTGAATTAATTAGCATACTGATTTCGGTTGACTGACCATCTCCACCACTTCCACCGCCATCGCCTGCGTCGTGTGTATCCTCTCCACCTGATTACCATTTCGTAGTGAAATCCAATTATCATCTCATCCCAGGCAGGGGTTCATGACAACATCACGTTGCCCCACACCCCCTTAAGCCCTTAAAACGGGCGGCGTTGAGAGAGTCGCAGGCAATGTTACCTTTCCAGCCCCATCGAGGGGCTTGCGGTCAACCACATTCACAAACGGAAAATGTGCAAGTAATTAATTCGGTTCCAGCAATGAATTATTGCGGTCACACATTAAATAGGCTTTCAGCGGTGGGGAGCCGAACAGAACCCTCTCTGCGGCTGTGCCTCTCGGTCGTTCGGTCGTTCGGCTGATTGATGATAACTGCCAGTTGGCAGGAGAACACCATCGCCAGCGAAACCCTTTTTCTGAAAAAGAACGTAATTATAGAGTCATCCGAGAGGAGGACGATCTCACTTCCGGCACCGTGTCGTCGTGGCTCTCAGAGTGAGTGTCTCGGATGACAAATGAGGTGCGCGCACTCGAGTGCGAAAAAGGGTTTAATGTTTCCGACACACAAAAGGTAAGTGAGCCTGAGTGACTTGTATCTTGATGTTGACCCTTCTTGACGGGTGTTAATTTATTTTTTCAGTGGAAAACTGTTGTGACATGGTGATTGATCATTTCAATTGTTTGGACGGGTGGGAAATGAAAAATGAATGAAAAAAAAAAAAAAAAAAAAAAACGAAAAAATAGAGAGTCGCCCAACGTGGGGCTCGAACCCACGACCCTGAGATTAAGAGTCTCATGCTCTACCGACTGAGCTAGCCGGGCTGTTGGGGACATCGAAGCTGGTGTGCCATTTTCAAACAGCCCCCCTTTCGACTGAATGGGGGATATTTTGAGACACGTGGCATGTGAAGTGGAGTTTCTGGGAAGGGGATCACGTCAGAGCAGAGTGCCCAGGACCGGCAACGATGGAAGGCAGCGATAGCTCAGGCGTCTGGAGGGTCTGACTCCATGGGTCGTAGGCCTGTTAAGTGACTAAATAAAGATCACGTCAGAGTGGGAGGTTATTCCATCCACCGGAGGGGGTGGGGGGATTGGGGATGGGGGGATTGGGGGTGGACATCAAATGCTGATGAAGTCATTAAGGCAGACAATGCTTCAAATTTTGCACTTCAATCCGGCCAAAGGATTCGAAGAGATCTGGAATGAGGAGATCCCCCAGGCATCCCTCCACTCCAAAGATCAGATTTCGATCACATTAGGCTTGAATCTCCTGCTCTTTGAGCCCTTAATGCTCAACACTGCAGACAACAACGAAAAGCACGTCAAAGGGGCTTAAATGCCCATCACGCCGTGGCTGGCTGCTGCCTTGGCCTTAAGCAGCAATGATTGCCGAACAAGCAGCTGCCTCTGGATGAATAGGCCCGTGTAAAGGAGCCCCCATTGTCGGTCATGATTCATCATGGAAACGGACGCACACTCGTACGCCCGCCCTTTGTGGGCCAACTGAATACAGAGCACGGAGAACATCAAGTGCTTGCAGGGTAATTTTATCCTTATTATCCTTTCGAAATCCATAAAATTTTCAATTTACCATAGCGTTGCCCCCCGCCCCCTCTTCTGTATCTGAATACACTATTTCAGCCATTATCCGACCAGGCAGGCGGTTCGGCAGAGAGGAAGCGGTAGCAGAAGGAGAAAAATGGGAAAAAACACATAGCAACCACCTCCCATTGTGCTCGATCCGGGTCAGAGGCGGAGAGCTTATCCCAAGCATCTGCATTCATTTGACGAAGCCCAAAATGCTTACCATGCTAGCCACCAGAGATGGTGGCGGGCATCTCCCCCTTCCCCCCACCCCCGCACACACACACACACAGAGAGAAAGTCCATCGCATTTATAAACCAAAAAGGGATCATGGGCAATCGCCTTTCTCTCACATAACAGTGAATTATTGTGAAATGGACTTTGGTAAAAGTTGCTCCTGTTTTCATCTCATGGTTCCTTTTGTTCGTCCAGCCTCCTGTGGGTGGGCTGGGTGAGTGGTTTAAATGGACCTGGCACAAAGTTCAAAGATGGATTTATTTCAGAGTTGAATAAGGTTCTCGCCTCTCGCCATCACCGTTGCCCTTCGTCGCTCTTAGTTCATTTGCCACACTGCAGCAGTCGAGCGGAAGGATTCTGAGTAATACCACCGCCACTGTGAGGTCCTGCAGGCAATTTCATGGCAATGCAGGTGAAACGACAAACAATGCAACCGAGGAGAGAACTCCACTCCACTCCACTTCACTTCACTCCACTGTACTCCACTCCACCACCATCGCCATCTTAGCCAGCACAGCGCCAGTCCACTTTTGTGCTGCTGCTGTCCTCCACTTAGGGCCGCTTCGCCTACCTGACAGCCAGCCAGACCAGCCAGGCAGACCAGGCAGTCCAGGCAGTCCAAGTCGGGCAAGGACTCATAAGCGCCCGACAACCGACGACCAACGACCGACGACCGAGGGACCAACAACCAACAACCAACTACCGGCGACCAATGAACGAACGAAATGAGTTCCGTTATCAAAATACCGTACAATAAGGGATTTGGCTCTGTTTTTGTGGTAATGGCGATGTCGGTAATGGTCGTGGTGAACTGTTATTACAGGAAATTGCATTTGCACAAACAATTTTCGAATTGATGACGTTGTTAGGGTGGGTCCGGGGGGTGTCTGTTAACCTCCCGACTCGACTCAACTTTAGCCGGCAGCTAGATCCTTCAAATAAAACAAAACCCCATGACGCTAAGACGACAAAGGAGCAGTTAGTAGCAGGAGTCCCATCAAACATTCATGAGGGCACACAGCATGGAGTGTTTTCCATTGCAGGCCTTGCCGCTTGCCACCGCATCTCACCTCACCTCACCCGGGGGACCCGGGGATGAAGAATGGGCACCGCCTCGACATGAATCGAATTACGAGAGTGGTTTCCAATTAAAATGCAATCAAATCGGTGAGCTACCTGATACAGTCCCATGCGCACGAGAGAGGCGGGCGCCCTTGCTGGGACTGGGTCCATTGCCTGGGTTCAGGCCGCCGCCGCCGTCGTTGACGTTGCCGGAAGACGAACGAAACTCCCTGCTCTCGTTCTCTTAGCCGGAAACAAAGCACTTTGCCGCGATTTCACTTTTCCACCCCCCAAATTCGAAATTCGTCCTTTTTCTGCACTTTTGACAAACACAATGCCAGCGACGACGACGGGGAGCGGGCCGAAATATGAATTTATGATGGCTCCAAAGAGGCATTTTCCTGGTGTGGATATTCCTCTATATCCTGTCTGGGCTGTCGACCTTCCTCCAGTCACATAAATTAAAATTCTCCAAGAATTTTTGTCGGTTTTCCTTTCCTCTGGCAGCTCCGCGCCGGTGCCCGTGTGTTCATTGTCAGCCCTCCTTGGTACCTTCTTTTTTTTTTTGTTTCTTTGCCGAGTGGTGAGGTGATGGAATCTCAGGGGGCATCCTCTCAGCCCATCCAGAGCACAATTCATTTCCGCCGTCTGAAAGCTGCAAGTCACTTCGTATTCGTATCAGCTTCCGGCGATTGCATTAAGTTTGGACATATATTGGATATTCTCCGGGTGATTCCGGGGGATTCCGGGCGACTAGGTCAGCATATGTGTCAAGTCCGCATTGTTGGTGATTTATTCGTTCGCCTGGTGTCATGACTTCTCGTTAAAACAGCGCCGCCATTCCTTAAAATCTCACACAGTTGACTTTGAATACATTCGCATAAATTTGACGTTGAATTATGACTCGGTTTTGGGGTCGTCTTGAAAGTCCTGCCAGACGGGTGTCATGCCGCGAGATCGGGTGGAATATGCTGTGTCAGCGAAATTTGATTAGACTTCATCCCAAAATGGGGGCAATCTGTGAGAACATCACCGTCTTGCGATGAAATGGAGTTAAGGCTTGACTCCAGACATGAGCTGGCTTCATGTGGAGGCCAGATGGGCGGAGAGAATGGCGAAGGAAGAAGTTTCTCATCCGTGGACCCGAATAAGGTGAAAGGAATGCCTCTTAAGTGTCTGCCTGCAAGTTAGAGGGGGTCCCAGGTTCGAACCACAGTAAAATCGAATCTGATCCAGTCACCATTTGCCAGTGGGATCAAATTAAGGGCTCTGGAGTAGGTTGCTACGACTGGATGGCGCAGTTAGTTAAGTGCCTGGCCCAAGTTCGAGGGGTCCCAGGTTCGAATCCCAGTGAAATCGAATCTGGTCCAGTCCCCATTCGCCGTTGGGTCAAATTAACGGCACTGGGGTAGGTTGCTACGACTGGATGGCGCAGTTGGTTAAGTGCCTGCTCCAAGTTCGAGGGGTCCCAGGTTCGAATCCCAGTGAAATCGAATCTGGTCCAGTCCCCATTCGCCGTTGGGTCAAATTAACGGCACTGGGGTAGGTTGCTACGACTGGATGGCGCAGTTGGTTAAGTGCCTGCCCCAAGTTCGAGGGGTCCCAGGTTCGAATCCCAGTGAAATCGAATCTGGTCCAGTCACCATTTGCCGTTGGGATCGAATTAACGGCACTGGAGTAAGTTTCTACGACTGGATGGCGCAGTTGCTTAAGTGCCTGCCCCAAGTTAGAGGGGTCCCAGGTTCGAATCCCAGTGAAACCAAAGCTAATACGCCTTTATCCTGTTTTTCAAATCTGGTCCAGTCACCATTTGGGATCAAATTAATGGCACGTTCACTGGAGCGGTCGATAAGTGGTGGTGCTCTAACTGCGGGTATCACAATGGACCAACATGGTCTAAGTGTGCTGGTGAATTCACTAGCAGCCCCCTAACCGAGCCCCCAGTTGAGGCCACATTTTTAAACAAAAAATGAGTCAGTCAGGAGTCAGAGGACTTCCGACTGTACAACTGTTCATTCCCAAGTTTTGAAACGGACACCCGAGTCAAGAGAGTGGAGGCTTGTTATCAAACCCGTCAATAGGTGTCACCACTTCGATTTCAATCGCCTCACTAGATGGAGCTGCATCGACACCAGATCAGGCACCGAAGGGGGAGCAGCAAAGAAAGTGAATCCATCAAACGCCTCACTAGATGGAGCTGCATCGACAACAGATCAGGCACCAAAAATGCAATTTCTGGTTCAAAAGTTCACTGAAAGCGACCAGATTTAAGTCCAGGTAAGCCATTGGACAGGATTTGATGAACTCTTAACGCTCTGTTAAGCGACGGGCATAAAATCGTTGAAAAAACAATGCGACATCACAAGAAAACCACTTAAACTGCATCTGCAGCGTCCTAATCTCCCGAACAAAACCGCTGCTCAAAGGAAATTCAAATCCTTCTCGCAGCGTCCATTGTGTTCGTTGCAGTTGTACAACGAGTTCCATAAAATAAACCGATAAACCCTGAAAGCATCATAAAAACCACTTGGATAACTAACCACACCACACCCAACCCCCATCCCCATCCGCCTCCCCCCACACAAACTTCTTCACTCAACTTTCCAAGTCATCTCTCCATCAGCGCTGAACGCTTAACGTCCCAACTTTCATCGCACCAACGAGGTTTCATGGTTTCATTTAACTGCAACTGGTGCACTCACCATCACCGCTGAAGACCCAAAAGTGATTAGCAAAGTTTTCCATCATCTCAGCTCTCCTTGAGTCCGATCCTTGAACTTCAGCCACCAGCTTGGCTCCCCCGCTCCGCCACCAATCAAATTTGCTCGATGGTTTTAATAAAAATTCGAGTAATAATAATGGATTCCTAAATATCAGCTTCAGTCAAGCACAGGACCTTCGCGCACATCCTTCGCCGCGCCGAATATTCAAATGAAATCGTTCCCGCAGCGCAACCGAAACCAGCTGGAGGACGGAACAGAACATATTCTTCGAGGGAACCACTTTACAGACGAGCTATCCCGGCGACGACTACAGGCACCGCCACAAGTGAACCGAAGGACGCTGAAGAGGGCCATAAAGCGAACGTCCTTCGTCCTGGGATTCAGCATTATCTTCATCATAGTCGACGTCGACGATGCGGTCGCCACCACTGCCACCCCGTCGTCGCCACCATTCATCTCTCGTCGTCGTGCTCAATCATCACCGAACGCGCTGCGCTTTCCGAATCAATTCACCAAAGATAACCACCGCCCGACGGTCCCCACGGTCCCCACGTTCCCCACGATCCCCACGCCCCCTCGCCCGCCTTCGTCTATTTGAATTTTTATTTTCGCTTTACATTTGAATGATGTCTTAGTTTTCGAGCCATTGAATAATGGCAGAGTCGTAAACTACCCGCCTCCCTCGGTCCGTATGCGGCCGCATCACGGCATCGCCGACGAGAGTTAATAAGATTCAAATGTTTTTGAATTAAGCCAGAAACCGAAGAGTACGTGACCGTGATTCGAATGATGATGATGATGATGACGGCTACGACGACAAAGACCCTGATGAAGGCGAGGGGTCGGAACGGGAACGGGGAGGACGAAAATTGTCTTGACATGGCGCACACAAGAACCGGAGCCGGAGCAGAAGCAGGAGCAGGAGTTGGGAACCTTCTGGCGAGCTGGAAATAAAGTTTAGAAATAGCTCGTAAACCACTGAGCGTATGATGAAAGTGTCAGATGTGGGTATTGTGTGTGTGCAGATCTCCCCTGGCCAGAAGGGTTAAACCACCCCCACCCCAGCCCACAAAAAAAACGAAGAAAACCTTTTATTCCCGCCATGGATCGTAAAAAAACAACAAGCACCACGTCCGTGGCCAACGGTGGCCGATGGCTGGCGGGGAGAGCCCTCGCTAAGCAGAAACAAATAGAAATGGGGCACTTTGAAAAGTTTTTGAATAACTCCGAATGGGTGCCGTAAAAATAGAGGCAATTGCAGAGGGATAAACGCCCATTTGGACTTTGATAGTGCCCCCGTCGTCACCCCATCATGCGGCGCTGTGGGTTCTTATTCCGTCCTCCGTCCCCCGTCCCCCGTCCTCCATCTTCCGTCTTCAGTCTTATGACCGAACGCTGGGGACATAAATAGGTACGATGTTTTTTTGTGTTTTGTTTCATTTATTTTTTGAAGACATTGCAGATTTTTCTAAGCGCGATTCGACACGAAGGCACCGCAGGCGTGCCCTGGCCCCACTAGTTGATCGTAAAAGCGGAATAGAACGACTCAGAAACAAATTTAGACCGTTATAAGCCCTTATTCGAAGTTGAGTGCTGTTTGAATGGGTTACGTTCGTTCATGTTTTTCGTCGTGGTTGTTATTTTATCCGGGGAAATCCTCTGGCTCTCTCGTAAAAGGATAGCCTCGTATTTTCCGTTTTATTTCCGCACTGCAGGAGTCTTTAATCCTTAACACCATCTTTTTATGGGATTTTCATGCCAGAAGACTTGAGTAGTTTTGGTTTGGGGCGAATGTGCTGGATCATCGGTGGCCTTCTTGGACTTGCCTTCCTTCATCTTCTGGATGAAATTGTTAATTACAACCACCACACGGCACACATTTTGATTTCGGTGCAAATTTCTTTTGAAAATCCGTACTCACTCCTTAGCTGTATGCAACACCTTTGTCATTATGCCCGATTCGAAATTGTTGCATATCTAGGGGTTGAGTTAAAAACATAGAAAAAATTTGCATATCAAGGGGGTTTTTTTGTGGGATACTTGCTGACGTTTCCTGCTTGCCTGGTATATTGAATTTAGCTGAAAAATTTGAAGTGGAATCCAATAATTTGTTCATTTCTAGGCTAACCACTGCAATTTCGATGCGATCTGAAACCCCGACCTCTCAACTTTGACAAGCCACAGTTTCTAAACCAGGCGTCGCCCGGACATAAAACCGCCATTCCTGGTGTGCTAATGACGTGAACTTTCGATCCATGTGCATTTCACAGCAATCCGACGACCTTCGATTTTTTCCTCGAAAAAAATCCAAGGCTAACCACTGCAATTTCGATGCGATCTGAAACCCCGACCTCTCAACTTTGACAAGCCACAGTTTCTAAACCAGGCGTCGCCCGGACATAAAACCGCCATTCCTGGTGTGCTAATGACGTGAACTTTCGATCCATGTGCATTTCATAGCAATCCGACGACCTTCGATTTTTTCCTCGAAAAAAATCCAAGGCTAACCACTGCAATTTCGATGCGATCTGAAACCCCGACCTCTCAACTTTGACAAGCCACAGTTTCTAAACCAGGCGTCGCCCGGACATAAAACCGCCATTCCTGGTGTGCTAATGACGTGAACTTTCGATCCATGTGCATTTCACAGCAATCCGACGACCTTCGATTTTTTCCTCGAAAAAAATCCAAGGCTAACCACTGCAATTTCGATGCGATCTGAAACCCCGACCTCTCAACTTTGACAAGCCACAGTTTCTAAACCAGGCGTCGCCCGGACATAAAACCGCCATTCCTGGTGTGCTAATGACGTGAACTTTCGATCCATGTGCATTTCATAGCAATCCGACGACCTTCGATTTTTTCCTCGAAAAAAATCCAAGGCTAACCACTGCAATTTCGATGCGATCTGAAACCCCGACCTCTCAACTTTGACAAGCCACAGTTTCTAAACCAGGCGTCGCCCGGACATAAAACCGCCATTCCTGGTGTGCTAATGACGTGAACTTTCGATCCATGTGCATTTCATAGCAATCCGACGACCTTCGATTTTTTCCTCGAAAAAAATCCAAGGCTAACCACTGCAATTTCGATGCGATCTGAAACCCCGACCTCTCAACTTTGACAAGCCACAGTTTCTAAACCAGGCGTCGCCCGGACATAAAACCGCCATTCCTGGTGTGCTAATGACGTGAACTTTCGATCCATGTGCATTTCGTAGCAATCCGACGACCTTCGATTTTTTCCTCGAAAAAAATCCAAGGCTAACCACTGCAATTTCGATGCGATCTGAAACCCCGACCTCTCAACTTTGACAAGCCACAGTTTCTAAACCAGGCGTCGCCCGGACATAAAACCGCCATTCCTGGTGTGCTAATGACGTGAACTTTCGATCCATGTGCATTTCATAGCAATCCGACGACCTTCGATTTTTTCCTCGAAAAAAATCCAAGGCTAACCACTGCAATTTCGATGCGATCTGAAACCCCGACCTCTCAACTTTGACAAGCCACAGTTTCTAAACCAGGCGTCGCCCGGACATAAAACCGCCATTCCTGGTGTGCTAATGACGTGAACTTTCGATCCATGTGCATTTCATAGCAATCCGACGACCTTCGATTTTTTCCTCGAAAAAAATCCAAGGCTAACCACTGCAATTTCGATGCGATCTGAAACCCCGACCTCTCAACTTTGACAAGCCACAGTTTCTAAACCAGGCGTCGCCCGGACATAAAACCGCCATTCCTGGTGTGCTAATGACGTGAACTTTCGATCCATGTGCATTTCATAGCAATCCGACGACCTTCGATTTTTTCCTCGAAAAAAATCCAAGGCTAACCACTGCAATTTCGATGCGATCTGAAACCCCGACCTCTCAACTTTGACAAGCCACAGTTTCTAAACCAGGCGTCGCCCGGACATAAAACCGCCATTCCTGGTGTGCTAATGACGTGAACTTTCGATCCATGTGCATTTCATAGCAATCCGACGACCTTCGATTTTTTCCTCGAAAAAAATCCAAGGCTAACCACTGCAATTTCGATGCGATCTGAAACCCCGACCTCTCAACTTTGACAAGCCACAGTTTCTAAACCAGGCGTCGCCCGGACATAAAACCGCCATTCCTGGTGTGCTAATGACGTGAACTTTCGATCCATGTGCATTTCATAGCAATCCGACGACCTTCGATTTTTTCCTCGAAAAAAATCCAAGGCTAACCACTGCAATTTCGATGCGATCTGAAACCCCGACCTCTCAACTTTGACAAGCCACAGTTTCTAAACCAGGCGTCGCCCGGACATAAAACCGCCATTCCTGGTGTGCTAATGACGTGAACTTTCGATCCATGTGCATTTCATAGCAATCCGACGACCTTCGATTTTTTCCTCGAAAAAAATCCAAGGCTAACCACTGCAATTTCGATGCGATCTGAAACCCCGACCTCTCAACTTTGACAAGCCACAGTTTCTAAACCAGGCGTCGCCCGGACATAAAACCGCCATTCCTGGTGTGCTAATGACGTGAACTTTCGATCCATGTGCATTTCGTAGCAATCCGACGACCTTCGATTTTTTCCTCGAAAAAAATCCAAGGCTAACCACTGCAATTTCGATGCGATCTGAAACCCCGACCTCTCAACTTTGACAAGCCACAGTTTCTAAACCAGGCGTCGCCCGGACATAAAACCGCCATTCCTGGTGTGCTAATGACGTGAACTTTCGATCCATGTGCATTTCATAGCAATCCGACGACCTTCGATTTTTTCCTCGAAAAAAATCCAAGGCTAACCACTGCAATTTCGATGCGATCTGAAACCCCGACCTCTCAACTTTGACAAGCCACAGTTTCTAAACCAGGCGTCGCCCGGACATAAAACCGCCATTCCTGGTGTGCTAATGACGTGAACTTTCGATCCATGTGCATTTCATAGCAATCCGACGACCTTCGATTTTTTCCTCGAAAAAAATCCAAGGCTAACCACTGCAATTTCGATGCGATCTGAAACCCCGACCTCTCAACTTTGACAAGCCACAGTTTCTAAACCAGGCGTCGCCCGGACATAAAACCGCCATTCCTGGTGTGCTAATGACGTGAACTTTCGATCCATGTGCATTTCATAGCAATCCGACGACCTTCGATTTTTTCCTCGAAAAAAATCCAAGGCTAACCACTGCAATTTCGATGCGATCTGAAACCCCGACCTCTCAACTTTGACAAGCCACAGTTTCTAAACCAGGCGTCGCCCGGACATAAAACCGCCATTCCTGGTGTGCTAATGACGTGAACTTTCGATCCATGTGCATTTCGTAGCAATCCGACGACCTTCGATTTTTTCCTCGAAAAAAATCCAAGGCTAACCACTGCAATTTCGATGCGATCTGAAACCCCGACCTCTCAACTTTGACAAGCCACAGTTTCTAAACCAGGCGTCGCCCGGACATAAAACCGCCATTCCTGGTGTGCTAATGACGTGAACTTTCGATCCATGTGCATTTCATAGCAATCCGACGACCTTCGATTTTTTCCTCGAAAAAAATCCAAGGCTAACCACTGCAATTTCGATGCGATCTGAAACCCCGACCTCTCAACTTTGACAAGCCACAGTTTCTAAACCAGGCGTCGCCCGGACATAAAACCGCCATTCCTGGTGTGCTAATGACGTGAACTTTCGATCCATGTGCATTTCGTAGCAATCCGACGACCTTCGATTTTTTCCTCGAAAAAAATCCAAGGCTAACCACTGCAATTTCGATGCGATCTGAAACCCCGACCTCTCAACTTTGACAAGCCACAGTTTCTAAACCAGGCGTCGCCCGGACATAAAACCGCCATTCCTGGTGTGCTAATGACGTGAACTTTCGATCCATGTGCATTTCATAGCAATCCGACGACCTTCGATTTTTTCCTCGAAAAAAATCCAAGGCTAACCACTGCAATTTCGATGCGATCTGAAACCCCGACCTCTCAACTTTGACAAGCCACAGTTTCTAAACCAGGCGTCGCCCGGACATAAAACCGCCATTCCTGGTGTGCTAATGACGTGAACTTTCGATCCATGTGCATTTCGTAGCAATCCGACGACCTTCGATTTTTTCCTCGAAAAAAATCCAAGGCTAACCACTGCAATTTCGATGCGATCTGAAACCCCGACCTCTCAACTTTGACAAGCCACAGTTTCTAAACCAGGCGTCGCCCGGACATAAAACCGCCATTCCTGGTGTGCTAATGACGTGAACTTTCGATCCATGTGCATTTCATAGCAATCCGACGACCTTCGATTTTTTCCTCGAAAAAAATCCAAGGCTAACCACTGCAATTTCGATGCGATCTGAAACCCCGACCTCTCAACTTTGACAAGCCACAGTTTCTAAACCAGGCGTCGCCCGGACATAAAACCGCCATTCCTGGTGTGCTAATGACGTGAACTTTCGATCCATGTGCATTTCATAGCAATCCGACGACCTTCGATTTTTTCCTCGAAAAAAATCCAAGGCTAACCACTGCAATTTCGATGCGATCTGAAACCCCGACCTCTCAACTTTGACAAGCCACAGTTTCTAAACCAGGCGTCGCCCGGACATAAAACCGCCATTCCTGGTGTGCTAATGACGTGAACTTTCGATCCATGTGCATTTCGTAGCAATCCGACGACCTTCGATTTTTTCCTCGAAAAAAATCCAAGGCTAACCACTGCAATTTCGATGCGATCTGAAACCCCGACCTCTCAACTTTGACAAGCCACAGTTTCTAAACCAGGCGTCGCCCGGACATAAAACCGCCATTCCTGGTGTGCTAATGACGTGAACTTTCGATCCATGTGCATTTCGTAGCAATCCGACGACCTTCGATTTTTTCCTCGAAAAAAATCCAAGGCTAACCACTGCAATTTCGATGCGATCTGAAACCCCGACCTCTCAACTTTGACAAGCCACAGTTTCTAAACCAGGCGTCGCCCGGACATAAAACCGCCATTCCTGGTGTGCTAATGACGTGAACTTTCGATCCATGTGCATTTCATAGCAATCCGACGACCTTCGATTTTTTCCTCGAAAAAAATCCAAGGCTAACCACTGCAATTTCGATGCGATCTGAAACCCCGACCTCTCAACTTTGACAAGCCACAGTTTCTAAACCAGGCGTCGCCCGGACATAAAACCGCCATTCCTGGTGTGCTAATGACGTGAACTTTCGATCCATGTGCATTTCATAGCAATCCGACGACCTTCGATTTTTTCCTCGAAAAAAATCCAAGGCTAACCACTGCAATTTCGATGCGATCTGAAACCCCGACCTCTCAACTTTGACAAGCCACAGTTTCTAAACCAGGCGTCGCCCGGACATAAAACCGCCATTCCTGGTGTGCTAATGACGTGAACTTTCGATCCATGTGCATTTCATAGCAATCCGACGACCTTCGATTTTTTCCTCGAAAAAAATCCAAGGCTAACCACTGCAATTTCGATGCGATCTGAAACCCCGACCTCTCAACTTTGACAAGCCACAGTTTCTAAACCAGGCGTCGCCCGGACATAAAACCGCCATTCCTGGTGTGCTAATGACGTGAACTTTCGATCCATGTGCATTTCATAGCAATCCGACGACCTTCGATTTTTTCCTCGAAAAAAATCCAAGGCTAACCACTGCAATTTCGATGCGATCTGAAACCCCGACCTCTCAACTTTGACAAGCCACAGTTTCTAAACCAGGCGTCGCCCGGACATAAAACCGCCATTCCTGGTGTGCTAATGACGTGAACTTTCGATCCATGTGCATTTCATAGCAATCCGACGACCTTCGATTTTTTCCTCGAAAAAAATCCAAGGCTAACCACTGCAATTTCGATGCGATCTGAAACCCCGACCTCTCAACTTTGACAAGCCACAGTTTCTAAACCAGGCGTCGCCCGGACATAAAACCGCCATTCCTGGTGTGCTAATGACGTGAACTTTCGATCCATGTGCATTTCATAGCAATCCGACGACCTTCGATTTTTTCCTCGAAAAAAATCCAAGGCTAACCACTGCAATTTCGATGCGATCTGAAACCCCGACCTCTCAACTTTGACAAGCCACAGTTTCTAAACCAGGCGTCGCCCGGACATAAAACCGCCATTCCTGGTGTGCTAATGACGTGAACTTTCGATCCATGTGCATTTCATAGCAATCCGACGACCTTCGATTTTTTCCTCGAAAAAAATCCAAGGCTAACCACTGCAATTTCGATGCGATCTGAAACCCCGACCTCTCAACTTTGACAAGCCACAGTTTCTAAACCAGGCGTCGCCCGGACATAAAACCGCCATTCCTGGTGTGCTAATGACGTGAACTTTCGATCCATGTGCATTTCGTAGCAATCCGACGACCTTCGATTTTTTCCTCGAAAAAAATCCAAGGCTAACCACTGCAATTTCGATGCGATCTGAAACCCCGACCTCTCAACTTTGACAAGCCACAGTTTCTAAACCAGGCGTCGCCCGGACATAAAACCGCCATTCCTGGTGTGCTAATGACGTGAACTTTCGATCCATGTGCATTTCATAGCAATCCGACGACCTTCGATTTTTTCCTCGAAAAAAATCCAAGGCTAACCACTGCAATTTCGATGCGATCTGAAACCCCGACCTCTCAACTTTGACAAGCCACAGTTTCTAAACCAGGCGTCGCCCGGACATAAAACCGCCATTCCTGGTGTGCTAATGACGTGAACTTTCGATCCATGTGCATTTCATAGCAATCCGACGACCTTCGATTTTTTCCTCGAAAAAAATCCAAGGCTAACCACTGCAATTTCGATGCGATCTGAAACCCCGACCTCTCAACTTTGACAAGCCACAGTTTCTAAACCAGGCGTCGCCCGGACATAAAACCGCCATTCCTGGTGTGCTAATGACGTGAACTTTCGATCCATGTGCATTTCATAGCAATCCGACGACCTTCGATTTTTTCCTCGAAAAAAATCCAAGGCTAACCACTGCAATTTCGATGCGATCTGAAACCCCGACCTCTCAACTTTGACAAGCCACAGTTTCTAAACCAGGCGTCGCCCGGACATAAAACCGCCATTCCTGGTGTGCTAATGACGTGAACTTTCGATCCATGTGCATTTCATAGCAATCCGACGACCTTCGATTTTTTCCTCGAAAAAAATCCAAGGCTAACCACTGCAATTTCGATGCGATCTGAAACCCCGACCTCTCAACTTTGACAAGCCACAGTTTCTAAACCAGGCGTCGCCCGGACATAAAACCGCCATTCCTGGTGTGCTAATGACGTGAACTTTCGATCCATGTGCATTTCGTAGCAATCCGACGACCTTCGATTTTTTCCTCGAAAAAAATCCAAGGCTAACCACTGCAATTTCGATGCGATCTGAAACCCCGACCTCTCAACTTTGACAAGCCACAGTTTCTAAACCAGGCGTCGCCCGGACATAAAACCGCCATTCCTGGTGTGCTAATGACGTGAACTTTCGATCCATGTGCATTTCATAGCAATCCGACGACCTTCGATTTTTTCCTCGAAAAAAATCCAAGGCTAACCACTGCAATTTCGATGCGATCTGAAACCCCGACCTCTCAACTTTGACAAGCCACAGTTTCTAAACCAGGCGTCGCCCGGACATAAAACCGCCATTCCTGGTGTGCTAATGACGTGAACTTTCGATCCATGTGCATTTCATAGCAATCCGACGACCTTCGATTTTTTCCTCGAAAAAAATCCAAGGCTAACCACTGCAATTTCGATGCGATCTGAAACCCCGACCTCTCAACTTTGACAAGCCACAGTTTCTAAACCAGGCGTCGCCCGGACATAAAACCGCCATTCCTGGTGTGCTAATGACGTGAACTTTCGATCCATGTGCATTTCATAGCAATCCGACGACCTTCGATTTTTTCCTCGAAAAAAATCCAAGGCTAACCACTGCAATTTCGATGCGATCTGAAACCCCGACCTCTCAACTTTGACAAGCCACAGTTTCTAAACCAGGCGTCGCCCGGACATAAAACCGCCATTCCTGGTGTGCTAATGACGTGAACTTTCGATCCATGTGCATTTCGTAGCAATCCGACGACCTTCGATTTTTTCCTCGAAAAAAATCCAAGGCTAACCACTGCAATTTCGATGCGATCTGAAACCCCGACCTCTCAACTTTGACAAGCCACAGTTTCTAAACCAGGCGTCGCCCGGACATAAAACCGCCATTCCTGGTGTGCTAATGACGTGAACTTTCGATCCATGTGCATTTCATAGCAATCCGACGACCTTCGATTTTTTCCTCGAAAAAAATCCAAGGCTAACCACTGCAATTTCGATGCGATCTGAAACCCCGACCTCTCAACTTTGACAAGCCACAGTTTCTAAACCAGGCGTCGCCCGGACATAAAACCGCCATTCCTGGTGTGCTAATGACGTGAACTTTCGATCCATGTGCATTTCATAGCAATCCGACGACCTTCGATTTTTTCCTCGAAAAAAATCCAAGGCTAACCACTGCAATTTCGATGCGATCTGAAACCCCGACCTCTCAACTTTGACAAGCCACAGTTTCTAAACCAGGCGTCGCCCGGACATAAAACCGCCATTCCTGGTGTGCTAATGACGTGAACTTTCGATCCATGTGCATTTCATAGCAATCCGACGACCTTCGATTTTTTCCTCGAAAAAAATCCAAGGCTAACCACTGCAATTTCGATGCGATCTGAAACCCCGACCTCTCAACTTTGACAAGCCACAGTTTCTAAACCAGGCGTCGCCCGGACATAAAACCGCCATTCCTGGTGTGCTAATGACGTGAACTTTCGATCCATGTGCATTTCATAGCAATCCGACGACCTTCGATTTTTTCCTCGAAAAAAATCCAAGGCTAACCACTGCAATTTCGATGCGATCTGAAACCCCGACCTCTCAACTTTGACAAGCCACAGTTTCTAAACCAGGCGTCGCCCGGACATAAAACCGCCATTCCTGGTGTGCTAATGACGTGAACTTTCGATCCATGTGCATTTCATAGCAATCCGACGACCTTCGATTTTTTCCTCGAAAAAAATCCAAGGCTAACCACTGCAATTTCGATGCGATCTGAAACCCCGACCTCTCAACTTTGACAAGCCACAGTTTCTAAACCAGGCGTCGCCCGGACATAAAACCGCCATTCCTGGTGTGCTAATGACGTGAACTTTCGATCCATGTGCATTTCATAGCAATCCGACGACCTTCGATTTTTTCCTCGAAAAAAATCCAAGGCTAACCACTGCAATTTCGATGCGATCTGAAACCCCGACCTCTCAACTTTGACAAGCCACAGTTTCTAAACCAGGCGTCGCCCGGACATAAAACCGCCATTCCTGGTGTGCTAATGACGTGAACTTTCGATCCATGTGCATTTCATAGCAATCCGACGACCTTCGATTTTTTCCTCGAAAAAAATCCAAGGCTAACCACTGCAATTTCGATGCGATCTGAAACCCCGACCTCTCAACTTTGACAAGCCACAGTTTCTAAACCAGGCGTCGCCCGGACATAAAACCGCCATTCCTGGTGTGCTAATGACGTGAACTTTCGATCCATGTGCATTTCATAGCAATCCGACGACCTTCGATTTTTTCCTCGAAAAAAATCCAAGGCTAACCACTGCAATTTCGATGCGATCTGAAACCCCGACCTCTCAACTTTGACAAGCCACAGTTTCTAAACCAGGCGTCGCCCGGACATAAAACCGCCATTCCTGGTGTGCTAATGACGTGAACTTTCGATCCATGTGCATTTCATAGCAATCCGACGACCTTCGATTTTTTCCTCGAAAAAAATCCAAGGCTAACCACTGCAATTTCGATGCGATCTGAAACCCCGACCTCTCAACTTTGACAAGCCACAGTTTCTAAACCAGGCGTCGCCCGGACATAAAACCGCCATTCCTGGTGTGCTAATGACGTGAACTTTCGATCCATGTGCATTTCATAGCAATCCGACGACCTTCGATTTTTTCCTCGAAAAAAATCCAAGGCTAACCACTGCAATTTCGATGCGATCTGAAACCCCGACCTCTCAACTTTGACAAGCCACAGTTTCTAAACCAGGCGTCGCCCGGACATAAAACCGCCATTCCTGGTGTGCTAATGACGTGAACTTTCGATCCATGTGCATTTCATAGCAATCCGACGACCTTCGATTTTTTCCTCGAAAAAAATCCAAGGCTAACCACTGCAATTTCGATGCGATCTGAAACCCCGACCTCTCAACTTTGACAAGCCACAGTTTCTAAACCAGGCGTCGCCCGGACATAAAACCGCCATTCCTGGTGTGCTAATGACGTGAACTTTCGATCCATGTGCATTTCATAGCAATCCGACGACCTTCGATTTTTTCCTCGAAAAAAATCCAAGGCTAACCACTGCAATTTCGATGCGATCTGAAACCCCGACCTCTCAACTTTGACAAGCCACAGTTTCTAAACCAGGCGTCGCCCGGACATAAAACCGCCATTCCTGGTGTGCTAATGACGTGAACTTTCGATCCATGTGCATTTCATAGCAATCCGACGACCTTCGATTTTTTCCTCGAAAAAAATCCAAGGCTAACCACTGCAATTTCGATGCGATCTGAAACCCCGACCTCTCAACTTTGACAAGCCACAGTTTCTAAACCAGGCGTCGCCCGGACATAAAACCGCCATTCCTGGTGTGCTAATGACGTGAACTTTCGATCCATGTGCATTTCATAGCAATCCGACGACCTTCGATTTTTTCCTCGAAAAAAATCCAAGGCTAACCACTGCAATTTCGATGCGATCTGAAACCCCGACCTCTCAACTTTGACAAGCCACAGTTTCTAAACCAGGCGTCGCCCGGACATAAAACCGCCATTCCTGGTGTGCTAATGACGTGAACTTTCGATCCATGTGCATTTCATAGCAATCCGACGACCTTCGATTTTTTCCTCGAAAAAAATCCAAGGCTAACCACTGCAATTTCGATGCGATCTGAAACCCCGACCTCTCAACTTTGACAAGCCACAGTTTCTAAACCAGGCGTCGCCCGGACATAAAACCGCCATTCCTGGTGTGCTAATGACGTGAACTTTCGATCCATGTGCATTTCATAGCAATCCGACGACCTTCGATTTTTTCCTCGAAAAAAATCCAAGGCTAACCACTGCAATTTCGATGCGATCTGAAACCCCGACCTCTCAACTTTGACAAGCCACAGTTTCTAAACCAGGCGTCGCCCGGACATAAAACCGCCATTCCTGGTGTGCTAATGACGTGAACTTTCGATCCATGTGCATTTCATAGCAATCCGACGACCTTCGATTTTTTCCTCGAAAAAAATCCAAGGCTAACCACTGCAATTTCGATGCGATCTGAAACCCCGACCTCTCAACTTTGACAAGCCACAGTTTCTAAACCAGGCGTCGCCCGGACATAAAACCGCCATTCCTGGTGTGCTAATGACGTGAACTTTCGATCCATGTGCATTTCATAGCAATCCGACGACCTTCGATTTTTTCCTCGAAAAAAATCCAAGGCTAACCACTGCAATTTCGATGCGATCTGAAACCCCGACCTCTCAACTTTGACAAGCCACAGTTTCTAAACCAGGCGTCGCCCGGACATAAAACCGCCATTCCTGGTGTGCTAATGACGTGAACTTTCGATCCATGTGCATTTCATAGCAATCCGACGACCTTCGATTTTTTCCTCGAAAAAAATCCAAGGCTAACCACTGCAATTTCGATGCGATCTGAAACCCCGACCTCTCAACTTTGACAAGCCACAGTTTCTAAACCAGGCGTCGCCCGGACATAAAACCGCCATTCCTGGTGTGCTAATGACGTGAACTTTCGATCCATGTGCATTTCATAGCAATCCGACGACCTTCGATTTTTTCCTCGAAAAAAATCCAAGGCTAACCACTGCAATTTCGATGCGATCTGAAACCCCGACCTCTCAACTTTGACAAGCCACAGTTTCTAAACCAGGCGTCGCCCGGACATAAAACCGCCATTCCTGGTGTGCTAATGACGTGAACTTTCGATCCATGTGCATTTCATAGCAATCCGACGACCTTCGATTTTTTCCTCGAAAAAAATCCAAGGCTAACCACTGCAATTTCGATGCGATCTGAAACCCCGACCTCTCAACTTTGACAAGCCACAGTTTCTAAACCAGGCGTCGCCCGGACATAAAACCGCCATTCCTGGTGTGCTAATGACGTGAACTTTCGATCCATGTGCATTTCATAGCAATCCGACGACCTTCGATTTTTTCCTCGAAAAAAATCCAAGGCTAACCACTGCAATTTCGATGCGATCTGAAACCCCGACCTCTCAACTTTGACAAGCCACAGTTTCTAAACCAGGCTTCGCCCGGACATAAAACCGCCATTCCTGGTGTGCTAATGACGTGAACTTTCGATCCATGTGCATTTCATAGCAATCCGACGACCTTCGATTTTTTCCTCGAAAAAAATCCAAGGCTAACCACTGCAATTTCGATGCGATCTGAAACCCCGACCTCTCAACTTTGACAAGCCACAGTTTCTAAACCAGGCGTCGCCCGGACATAAAACCGCCATTCCTGGTGTGCTAATGACGTGAACTTTCGATCCATGTGCATTTCATAGCAATCCGACGACCTTCGATTTTTTCCTCGAAAAAAATCCAAGGCTAACCACTGCAATTTCGATGCGATCTGAAACCCCGACCTCTCAACTTTGACAAGCCACAGTTTCTAAACCAGGCGTCGCCCGGACATAAAACCGCCATTCCTGGTGTGCTAATGACGTGAACTTTCGATCCATGTGCATTTCATAGCAATCCGACGACCTTCGATTTTTTCCTCGAAAAAAATCCAAGGCTAACCACTGCAATTTCGATGCGATCTGAAACCCCGACCTCTCAACTTTGACAAGCCACAGTTTCTAAACCAGGCGTCGCCCGGACATAAAACCGCCATTCCTGGTGTGCTAATGACGTGAACTTTCGATCCATGTGCATTTCATAGCAATCCGACGACCTTCGATTTTTTCCTCGAAAAAAATCCAAGGCTAACCACTGCAATTTCGATGCGATCTGAAACCCCGACCTCTCAACTTTGACAAGCCACAGTTTCTAAACCAGGCGTCGCCCGGACATAAAACCGCCATTCCTGGTGTGCTAATGACGTGAACTTTCGATCCATGTGCATTTCATAGCAATCCGACGACCTTCGATTTTTTCCTCGAAAAAAATCCAAGGCTAACCACTGCAATTTCGATGCGATCTGAAACCCCGACCTCTCAACTTTGACAAGCCACAGTTTCTAAACCAGGCGTCGCCCGGACATAAAACCGCCATTCCTGGTGTGCTAATGACGTGAACTTTCGATCCATGTGCATTTCATAGCAATCCGACGACCTTCGATTTTTTCCTCGAAAAAAATCCAAGGCTAACCACTGCAATTTCGATGCGATCTGAAACCCCGACCTCTCAACTTTGACAAGCCACAGTTTCTAAACCAGGCGTCGCCCGGACATAAAACCGCCATTCCTGGTGTGCTAATGACGTGAACTTTCGATCCATGTGCATTTCATAGCAATCCGACGACCTTCGATTTTTTCCTCGAAAAAAATCCAAGGCTAACCACTGCAATTTCGATGCGATCTGAAACCCCGACCTCTCAACTTTGACAAGCCACAGTTTCTAAACCAGGCGTCGCCCGGACATAAAACCGCCATTCCTGGTGTGCTAATGACGTGAACTTTCGATCCATGTGCATTTCATAGCAATCCGACGACCTTCGATTTTTTCCTCGAAAAAAATCCAAGGCTAACCACTGCAATTTCGATGCGATCTGAAACCCCGACCTCTCAACTTTGACAAGCCACAGTTTCTAAACCAGGCGTCGCCCGGACATAAAACCGCCATTCCTGGTGTGCTAATGACGTGAACTTTCGATCCATGTGCATTTCATAGCAATCCGACGACCTTCGATTTTTTCCTCGAAAAAAATCCAAGGCTAACCACTGCAATTTCGATGCGATCTGAAACCCCGACCTCTCAACTTTGACAAGCCACAGTTTCTAAACCAGGCGTCGCCCGGACATAAAACCGCCATTCCTGGTGTGCTAATGACGTGAACTTTCGATCCATGTGCATTTCATAGCAATCCGACGACCTTCGATTTTTTCCTCGAAAAAAATCCAAGGCTAACCACTGCAATTTCGATGCGATCTGAAACCCCGACCTCTCAACTTTGACAAGCCACAGTTTCTAAACCAGGCGTCGCCCGGACATAAAACCGCCATTCCTGGTGTGCTAATGACGTGAACTTTCGATCCATGTGCATTTCATAGCAATCCGACGACCTTCGATTTTTTCCTCGAAAAAAATCCAAGGCTAACCACTGCAATTTCGATGCGATCTGAAACCCCGACCTCTCAACTTTGACAAGCCACAGTTTCTAAACCAGGCGTCGCCCGGACATAAAACCGCCATTCCTGGTGTGCTAATGACGTGAACTTTCGATCCATGTGCATTTCATAGCAATCCGACGACCTTCGATTTTTTCCTCGAAAAAAATCCAAGGCTAACCACTGCAATTTCGATGCGATCTGAAACCCCGACCTCTCAACTTTGACAAGCCACAGTTTCTAAACCAGGCGTCGCCCGGACATAAAACCGCCATTCCTGGTGTGCTAATGACGTGAACTTTCGATCCATGTGCATTTCATAGCAATCCGACGACCTTCGATTTTTTCCTCGAAAAAAATCCAAGGCTAACCACTGCAATTTCGATGCGATCTGAAACCCCGACCTCTCAACTTTGACAAGCCACAGTTTCTAAACCAGGCGTCGCCCGGACATAAAACCGCCATTCCTGGTGTGCTAATGACGTGAACTTTCGATCCATGTGCATTTCATAGCAATCCGACGACCTTCGATTTTTTCCTCGAAAAAAATCCAAGGCTAACCACTGCAATTTCGATGCGATCTGAAACCCCGACCTCTCAACTTTGACAAGCCACAGTTTCTAAACCAGGCGTCGCCCGGACATAAAACCGCCATTCCTGGTGTGCTAATGACGTGAACTTTCGATCCATGTGCATTTCATAGCAATCCGACGACCTTCGATTTTTTCCTCGAAAAAAATCCAAGGCTAACCACTGCAATTTCGATGCGATCTGAAACCCCGACCTCTCAACTTTGACAAGCCACAGTTTCTAAACCAGGCGTCGCCCGGACATAAAACCGCCATTCCTGGTGTGCTAATGACGTGAACTTTCGATCCATGTGCATTTCATAGCAATCCGACGACCTTCGATTTTTTCCTCGAAAAAAATCCAAGGCTAACCACTGCAATTTCGATGCGATCTGAAACCCCGACCTCTCAACTTTGACAAGCCACAGTTTCTAAACCAGGCGTCGCCCGGACATAAAACCGCCATTCCTGGTGTGCTAATGACGTGAACTTTCGATCCATGTGCATTTCATAGCAATCCGACGACCTTCGATTTTTTCCTCGAAAAAAATCCAAGGCTAACCACTGCAATTTCGATGCGATCTGAAACCCCGACCTCTCAACTTTGACAAGCCACAGTTTCTAAACCAGGCGTCGCCCGGACATAAAACCGCCATTCCTGGTGTGCTAATGACGTGAACTTTCGATCCATGTGCATTTCATAGCAATCCGACGACCTTCGATTTTTTCCTCGAAAAAAATCCAAGGCTAACCACTGCAATTTCGATGCGATCTGAAACCCCGACCTCTCAACTTTGACAAGCCACAGTTTCTAAACCAGGCGTCGCCCGGACATAAAACCGCCATTCCTGGTGTGCTAATGACGTGAACTTTCGATCCATGTGCATTTCATAGCAATCCGACGACCTTCGATTTTTTCCTCGAAAAAAATCCAAGGCTAACCACTGCAATTTCGATGCGATCTGAAACCCCGACCTCTCAACTTTGACAAGCCACAGTTTCTAAACCAGGCGTCGCCCGGACATAAAACCGCCATTCCTGGTGTGCTAATGACGTGAACTTTCGATCCATGTGCATTTCATAGCAATCCGACGACCTTCGATTTTTTCCTCGAAAAAAATCCAAGGCTAACCACTGCAATTTCGATGCGATCTGAAACCCCGACCTCTCAACTTTGACAAGCCACAGTTTCTAAACCAGGCGTCGCCCGGACATAAAACCGCCATTCCTGGTGTGCTAATGACGTGAACTTTCGATCCATGTGCATTTCATAGCAATCCGACGACCTTCGATTTTTTCCTCGAAAAAAATCCAAGGCTAACCACTGCAATTTCGATGCGATCTGAAACCCCGACCTCTCAACTTTGACAAGCCACAGTTTCTAAACCAGGCGTCGCCCGGACATAAAACCGCCATTCCTGGTGTGCTAATGACGTGAACTTTCGATCCATGTGCATTTCATAGCAATCCGACGACCTTCGATTTTTTCCTCGAAAAAAATCCAAGGCTAACCACTGCAATTTCGATGCGATCTGAAACCCCGACCTCTCAACTTTGACAAGCCACAGTTTCTAAACCAGGCGTCGCCCGGACATAAAACCGCCATTCCTGGTGTGCTAATGACGTGAACTTTCGATCCATGTGCATTTCATAGCAATCCGACGACCTTCGATTTTTTCCTCGAAAAAAATCCAAGGCTAACCACTGCAATTTCGATGCGATCTGAAACCCCGACCTCTCAACTTTGACAAGCCACAGTTTCTAAACCAGGCGTCGCCCGGACATAAAACCGCCATTCCTGGTGTGCTAATGACGTGAACTTTCGATCCATGTGCATTTCATAGCAATCCGACGACCTTCGATTTTTTCCTCGAAAAAAATCCAAGGCTAACCACTGCAATTTCGATGCGATCTGAAACCCCGACCTCTCAACTTTGACAAGCCACAGTTTCTAAACCAGGCGTCGCCCGGACATAAAACCGCCATTCCTGGTGTGCTAATGACGTGAACTTTCGATCCATGTGCATTTCATAGCAATCCGACGACCTTCGATTTTTTCCTCGAAAAAAATCCAAGGCTAACCACTGCAATTTCGATGCGATCTGAAACCCCGACCTCTCAACTTTGACAAGCCACAGTTTCTAAACCAGGCGTCGCCCGGACATAAAACCGCCATTCCTGGTGTGCTAATGACGTGAACTTTCGATCCATGTGCATTTCATAGCAATCCGACGACCTTCGATTTTTTCCTCGAAAAAAATCCAAGGCTAACCACTGCAATTTCGATGCGATCTGAAACCCCGACCTCTCAACTTTGACAAGCCACAGTTTCTAAACCAGGCGTCGCCCGGACATAAAACCGCCATTCCTGGTGTGCTAATGACGTGAACTTTCGATCCATGTGCATTTCATAGCAATCCGACGACCTTCGATTTTTTCCTCGAAAAAAATCCAAGGCTAACCACTGCAATTTCGATGCGATCTGAAACCCCGACCTCTCAACTTTGACAAGCCACAGTTTCTAAACCAGGCGTCGCCCGGACATAAAACCGCCATTCCTGGTGTGCTAATGACGTGAACTTTCGATCCATGTGCATTTCATAGCAATCCGACGACCTTCGATTTTTTCCTCGAAAAAAATCCAAGGCTAACCACTGCAATTTCGATGCGATCTGAAACCCCGACCTCTCAACTTTGACAAGCCACAGTTTCTAAACCAGGCGTCGCCCGGACATAAAACCGCCATTCCTGGTGTGCTAATGACGTGAACTTTCGATCCATGTGCATTTCATAGCAATCCGACGACCTTCGATTTTTTCCTCGAAAAAAATCCAAGGCTAACCACTGCAATTTCGATGCGATCTGAAACCCCGACCTCTCAACTTTGACAAGCCACAGTTTCTAAACCAGGCGTCGCCCGGACATAAAACCGCCATTCCTGGTGTGCTAATGACGTGAACTTTCGATCCATGTGCATTTCATAGCAATCCGACGACCTTCGATTTTTTCCTCGAAAAAAATCCAAGGCTAACCACTGCAATTTCGATGCGATCTGAAACCCCGACCTCTCAACTTTGACAAGCCACAGTTTCTAAACCAGGCGTCGCCCGGACATAAAACCGCCATTCCTGGTGTGCTAATGACGTGAACTTTCGATCCATGTGCATTTCATAGCAATCCGACGACCTTCGATTTTTTCCTCGAAAAAAATCCAAGGCTAACCACTGCAATTTCGATGCGATCTGAAACCCCGACCTCTCAACTTTGACAAGCCACAGTTTCTAAACCAGGCGTCGCCCGGACATAAAACCGCCATTCCTGGTGTGCTAATGACGTGAACTTTCGATCCATGTGCATTTCATAGCAATCCGACGACCTTCGATTTTTTCCTCGAAAAAAATCCAAGGCTAACCACTGCAATTTCGATGCGATCTGAAACCCCGACCTCTCAACTTTGACAAGCCACAGTTTCTAAACCAGGCGTCGCCCGGACATAAAACCGCCATTCCTGGTGTGCTAATGACGTGAACTTTCGATCCATGTGCATTTCATAGCAATCCGACGACCTTCGATTTTTTCCTCGAAAAAAATCCAAGGCTAACCACTGCAATTTCGATGCGATCTGAAACCCCGACCTCTCAACTTTGACAAGCCACAGTTTCTAAACCAGGCGTCGCCCGGACATAAAACTGCCATTCCTGGTGTGCTAATGACGTGAACTTTCGATCCATGTGCATTTCATAGCAATCCGACGACCTTCGATTTTTTCCTCGAAAAAAATCCAAGGCTAACCACTGCAATTTCGATGCGATCTGAAACCCCGACCTCTCAACTTTGACAAGCCACAGTTTCTAAACCAGGCGTCGCCCGGACATAAAACCGCCATTCCTGGTGTGCTAATGACGTGAACTTTCGATCCATGTGCATTTCATAGCAATCCGACGACCTTCGATTTTTTCCTCGAAAAAAATCCAAGGCTAACCACTGCAATTTCGATGCGATCTGAAACCCCGACCTCTCAACTTTGACAAGCCACAGTTTCTAAACCAGGCGTCGCCCGGACATAAAACCGCCATTCCTGGTGTGCTAATGACGTGAACTTTCGATCCATGTGCATTTCATAGCAATCCGACGACCTTCGATTTTTTCCTCGAAAAAAATCCAAGGCTAACCACTGCAATTTCGATGCGATCTGAAACCCCGACCTCTCAACTTTGACAAGCCACAGTTTCTAAACCAGGCGTCGCCCGGACATAAAACCGCCATTCCTGGTGTGCTAATGACGTGAACTTTCGATCCATGTGCATTTCATAGCAATCCGACGACCTTCGATTTTTTCCTCGAAAAAAATCCAAGGCTAACCACTGCAATTTCGATGCGATCTGAAACCCCGACCTCTCAACTTTGACAAGCCACAGTTTCTAAACCAGGCGTCGCCCGGACATAAAACCGCCATTCCTGGTGTGCTAATGACGTGAACTTTCGATCCATGTGCATTTCATAGCAATCCGACGACCTTCGATTTTTTCCTCGAAAAAAATCCAAGGCTAACCACTGCAATTTCGATGCGATCTGAAACCCCGACCTCTCAACTTTGACAAGCCACAGTTTCTAAACCAGGCGTCGCCCGGACATAAAACCGCCATTCCTGGTGTGCTAATGACGTGAACTTTCGATCCATGTGCATTTCATAGCAATCCGACGACCTTCGATTTTTTCCTCGAAAAAAATCCAAGGCTAACCACTGCAATTTCGATGCGATCTGAAACCCCGACCTCTCAACTTTGACAAGCCACAGTTTCTAAACCAGGCGTCGCCCGGACATAAAACCGCCATTCCTGGTGTGCTAATGACGTGAACTTTCGATCCATGTGCATTTCATAGCAATCCGACGACCTTCGATTTTTTCCTCGAAAAAAATCCAAGGCTAACCACTGCAATTTCGATGCGATCTGAAACCCCGACCTCTCAACTTTGACAAGCCACAGTTTCTAAACCAGGCGTCGCCCGGACATAAAACCGCCATTCCTGGTGTGCTAATGACGTGAACTTTCGATCCATGTGCATTTCATAGCAATCCGACGACCTTCGATTTTTTCCTCGAAAAAAATCCAAGGCTAACCACTGCAATTTCGATGCGATCTGAAACCCCGACCTCTCAACTTTGACAAGCCACAGTTTCTAAACCAGGCGTCGCCCGGACATAAAACCGCCATTCCTGGTGTGCTAATGACGTGAACTTTCGATCCATGTGCATTTCATAGCAATCCGACGACCTTCGATTTTTTCCTCGAAAAAAATCCAAGGCTAACCACTGCAATTTCGATGCGATCTGAAACCCCGACCTCTCAACTTTGACAAGCCACAGTTTCTAAACCAGGCGTCGCCCGGACATAAAACCGCCATTCCTGGTGTGCTAATGACGTGAACTTTCGATCCATGTGCATTTCATAGCAATCCGACGACCTTCGATTTTTTCCTCGAAAAAAATCCAAGGCTAACCACTGCAATTTCGATGCGATCTGAAACCCCGACCTCTCAACTTTGACAAGCCACAGTTTCTAAACCAGGCGTCGCCCGGACATAAAACCGCCATTCCTGGTGTGCTAATGACGTGAACTTTCGATCCATGTGCATTTCATAGCAATCCGACGACCTTCGATTTTTTCCTCGAAAAAAATCCAAGGCTAACCACTGCAATTTCGATGCGATCTGAAACCCCGACCTCTCAACTTTGACAAGCCACAGTTTCTAAACCAGGCGTCGCCCGGACATAAAACCGCCATTCCTGGTGTGCTAATGACGTGAACTTTCGATCCATGTGCATTTCATAGCAATCCGACGACCTTCGATTTTTTCCTCGAAAAAAATCCAAGGCTAACCACTGCAATTTCGATGCGATCTGAAACCCCGACCTCTCAACTTTGACAAGCCACAGTTTCTAAACCAGGCGTCGCCCGGACATAAAACCGCCATTCCTGGTGTGCTAATGACGTGAACTTTCGATCCATGTGCATTTCATAGCAATCCGACGACCTTCGATTTTTTCCTCGAAAAAAATCCAAGGCTAACCACTGCAATTTCGATGCGATCTGAAACCCCGACCTCTCAACTTTGACAAGCCACAGTTTCTAAACCAGGCGTCGCCCGGACATAAAACCGCCATTCCTGGTGTGCTAATGACGTGAACTTTCGATCCATGTGCATTTCATAGCAATCCGACGACCTTCGATTTTTTCCTCGAAAAAAATCCAAGGCTAACCACTGCAATTTCGATGCGATCTGAAACCCCGACCTCTCAACTTTGACAAGCCACAGTTTCTAAACCAGGCGTCGCCCGGACATAAAACCGCCATTCCTGGTGTGCTAATGACGTGAACTTTCGATCCATGTGCATTTCATAGCAATCCGACGACCTTCGATTTTTTCCTCGAAAAAAATCCAAGGCTAACCACTGCAATTTCGATGCGATCTGAAACCCCGACCTCTCAACTTTGACAAGCCACAGTTTCTAAACCAGGCGTCGCCCGGACATAAAACCGCCATTCCTGGTGTGCTAATGACGTGAACTTTCGATCCATGTGCATTTCATAGCAATCCGACGACCTTCGATTTTTTCCTCGAAAAAAATCCAAGGCTAACCACTGCAATTTCGATGCGATCTGAAACCCCGACCTCTCAACTTTGACAAGCCACAGTTTCTAAACCAGGCGTCGCCCGGACATAAAACCGCCATTCCTGGTGTGCTAATGACGTGAACTTTCGATCCATGTGCATTTCATAGCAATCCGACGACCTTCGATTTTTTCCTCGAAAAAAATCCAAGGCTAACCACTGCAATTTCGATGCGATCTGAAACCCCGACCTCTCAACTTTGACAAGCCACAGTTTCTAAACCAGGCGTCGCCCGGACATAAAACCGCCATTCCTGGTGTGCTAATGACGTGAACTTTCGATCCATGTGCATTTCATAGCAATCCGACGACCTTCGATTTTTTCCTCGAAAAAAATCCAAGGCTAACCACTGCAATTTCGATGCGATCTGAAACCCCGACCTCTCAACTTTGACAAGCCACAGTTTCTAAACCAGGCGTCGCCCGGACATAAAACCGCCATTCCTGGTGTGCTAATGACGTGAACTTTCGATCCATGTGCATTTCATAGCAATCCGACGACCTTCGATTTTTTCCTCGAAAAAAATCCAAGGCTAACCACTGCAATTTCGATGCGATCTGAAACCCCGACCTCTCAACTTTGACAAGCCACAGTTTCTAAACCAGGCGTCGCCCGGACATAAAACCGCCATTCCTGGTGTGCTAATGACGTGAACTTTCGATCCATGTGCATTTCATAGCAATCCGACGACCTTCGATTTTTTCCTCGAAAAAAATCCAAGGCTAACCACTGCAATTTCGATGCGATCTGAAACCCCGACCTCTCAACTTTGACAAGCCACAGTTTCTAAACCAGGCGTCGCCCGGACATAAAACCGCCATTCCTGGTGTGCTAATGACGTGAACTTTCGATCCATGTGCATTTCATAGCAATCCGACGACCTTCGATTTTTTCCTCGAAAAAAATCCAAGGCTAACCACTGCAATTTCGATGCGATCTGAAACCCCGACCTCTCAACTTTGACAAGCCACAGTTTCTAAACCAGGCGTCGCCCGGACATAAAACCGCCATTCCTGGTGTGCTAATGACGTGAACTTTCGATCCATGTGCATTTCATAGCAATCCGACGACCTTCGATTTTTTCCTCGAAAAAAATCCAAGGCTAACCACTGCAATTTCGATGCGATCTGAAACCCCGACCTCTCAACTTTGACAAGCCACAGTTTCTAAACCAGGCGTCGCCCGGACATAAAACCGCCATTCCTGGTGTGCTAATGACGTGAACTTTCGATCCATGTGCATTTCATAGCAATCCGACGACCTTCGATTTTTTCCTCGAAAA
This sequence comes from Myathropa florea, assembly GCA_930367185.1. Taxonomy (NCBI): domain Eukaryota; kingdom Metazoa; phylum Arthropoda; class Insecta; order Diptera; family Syrphidae; genus Myathropa; species Myathropa florea. The sequence continues at coordinate 45,372,133 of OV884005.1, read as the reverse complement.
AAATCCAAGGCTAACCACTGCAATTTCGATGCGATCTGAAACCCCGACCTCTCAACTTTGACAAGCCACAGTTTCTAAACCAGGCGTCGCCCGGACATAAAACCGCCATTCCTGGTGTGCTAATGACGTGAACTTTCGATCCATGTGCATTTCATAGCAATCCGACGACCTTCGATTTTTTCCTCGAAAAAAATCCAAGGCTAACCACTGCAATTTCGATGCGATCTGAAACCCCGACCTCTCAACTTTGACAAGCCACAGTTTCTAAACCAGGCGTCGCCCGGACATAAAACCGCCATTCCTGGTGTGCTAATGACGTGAACTTTCGATCCATGTGCATTTCATAGCAATCCGACGACCTTCGATTTTTTCCTCGAAAAAAATCCAAGGCTAACCACTGCAATTTCGATGCGATCTGAAACCCCGACCTCTCAACTTTGACAAGCCACAGTTTCTAAGCCAGGCGTCGCCCGGACATAAAACCGCCATTCCTGGTGTGCTAATGACGTGAACTTTCGATCCATGTGCATTTCATAGCAATCCGACGACCTTCGATTTTTTCCTCGAAAAAAATCCAAGGCTAACCACTGCAATTTCGATGCGATCTGAAACCCCGACCTCTCAACTTTGACAAGCCACAGTTTCTAAACCAGGCGTCGCCCGGACATAAAACCGCCATTCCTGGTGTGCTAATGACGTGAACTTTCGATCCATGTGCATTTCATAGCAATCCGACGACCTTCGATTTTTTCCTCGAAAAAAATCCAAGGCTAACCACTGCAATTTCGATGCGATCTGAAACCCCGACCTCTCAACTTTGACAAGCCACAGTTTCTAAACCAGGCGTCGCCCGGACATAAAACCGCCATTCCTGGTGTGCTAATGACGTGAACTTTCGATCCATGTGCATTTCATAGCAATCCGACGACCTTCGATTTTTTCCTCGAAAAAAATCCAAGGCTAACCACTGCAATTTCGATGCGATCTGAAACCCCGACCTCTCAACTTTGACAAGCCACAGTTTCTAAACCAGGCGTCGCCCGGACATAAAACCGCCATTCCTGGTGTGCTAATGACGTGAACTTTCGATCCATGTGCATTTCATAGCAATCCGACGACCTTCGATTTTTTCCTCGAAAAAAATCCAAGGCTAACCACTGCAATTTCGATGCGATCTGAAACCCCGACCTCTCAACTTTGACAAGCCACAGTTTCTAAACCAGGCGTCGCCCGGACATAAAACCGCCATTCCTGGTGTGCTAATGACGTGAACTTTCGATCCATGTGCATTTCATAGCAATCCGACGACCTTCGATTTTTTCCTCGAAAAAAATCCAAGGCTAACCACTGCAATTTCGATGCGATCTGAAACCCCGACCTCTCAACTTTGACAAGCCACAGTTTCTAAACCAGGCGTCGCCCGGACATAAAACCGCCATTCCTGGTGTGCTAATGACGTGAACTTTCGATCCATGTGCATTTCATAGCAATCCGACGACCTTCGATTTTTTCCTCGAAAAAAATCCAAGGCTAACCACTGCAATTTCGATGCGATCTGAAACCCCGACCTCTCAACTTTGACAAGCCACAGTTTCTAAACCAGGCGTCGCCCGGACATAAAACCGCCATTCCTGGTGTGCTAATGACGTGAACTTTCGATCCATGTGCATTTCATAGCAATCCGACGACCTTCGATTTTTTCCTCGAAAAAAATCCAAGGCTAACCACTGCAATTTCGATGCGATCTGAAACCCCGACCTCTCAACTTTGACAAGCCACAGTTTCTAAACCAGGCGTCGCCCGGACATAAAACCGCCATTCCTGGTGTGCTAATGACGTGAACTTTCGATCCATGTGCATTTCATAGCAATCCGACGACCTTCGATTTTTTCCTCGAAAAAAATCCAAGGCTAACCACTGCAATTTCGATGCGATCTGAAACCCCGACCTCTCAACTTTGACAAGCCACAGTTTCTAAACCAGGCGTCGCCCGGACATAAAACCGCCATTCCTGGTGTGCTAATGACGTGAACTTTCGATCCATGTGCATTTCATAGCAATCCGACGACCTTCGATTTTTTCCTCGAAAAAAATCCAAGGCTAACCACTGCAATTTCGATGCGATCTGAAACCCCGACCTCTCAACTTTGACAAGCCACAGTTTCTAAACCAGGCGTCGCCCGGACATAAAACCGCCATTCCTGGTGTGCTAATGACGTGAACTTTCGATCCATGTGCATTTCATAGCAATCCGACGACCTTCGATTTTTTCCTCGAAAAAAATCCAAGGCTAACCACTGCAATTTCGATGCGATCTGAAACCCCGACCTCTCAACTTTGACAAGCCACAGTTTCTAAACCAGGCGTCGCCCGGACATAAAACCGCCATTCCTGGTGTGCTAATGACGTGAACTTTCGATCCATGTGCATTTCATAGCAATCCGACGACCTTCGATTTTTTCCTCGAAAAAAATCCAAGGCTAACCACTGCAATTTCGATGCGATCTGAAACCCCGACCTCTCAACTTTGACAAGCCACAGTTTCTAAACCAGGCGTCGCCCGGACATAAAACCGCCATTCCTGGTGTGCTAATGACGTGAACTTTCGATCCATGTGCATTTCATAGCAATCCGACGACCTTCGATTTTTTCCTCGAAAAAAATCCAAGGCTAACCACTGCAATTTCGATGCGATCTGAAACCCCGACCTCTCAACTTTGACAAGCCACAGTTTCTAAACCAGGCGTCGCCCGGACATAAAACCGCCATTCCTGGTGTGCTAATGACGTGAACTTTCGATCCATGTGCATTTCATAGCAATCCGACGACCTTCGATTTTTTCCTCGAAAAAAATCCAAGGCTAACCACTGCAATTTCGATGCGATCTGAAACCCCGACCTCTCAACTTTGACAAGCCACAGTTTCTAAACCAGGCGTCGCCCGGACATAAAACCGCCATTCCTGGTGTGCTAATGACGTGAACTTTCGATCCATGTGCATTTCATAGCAATCCGACGACCTTCGATTTTTTCCTCGAAAAAAATCCAAGGCTAACCACTGCAATTTCGATGCGATCTGAAACCCCGACCTCTCAACTTTGACAAGCCACAGTTTCTAAACCAGGCGTCGCCCGGACATAAAACCGCCATTCCTGGTGTGCTAATGACGTGAACTTTCGATCCATGTGCATTTCATAGCAATCCGACGACCTTCGATTTTTTCCTCGAAAAAAATCCAAGGCTAACCACTGCAATTTCGATGCGATCTGAAACCCCGACCTCTCAACTTTGACAAGCCACAGTTTCTAAACCAGGCGTCGCCCGGACATAAAACCGCCATTCCTGGTGTGCTAATGACGTGAACTTTCGATCCATGTGCATTTCATAGCAATCCGACGACCTTCGATTTTTTCCTCGAAAAAAATCCAAGGCTAACCACTGCAATTTCGATGCGATCTGAAACCCCGACCTCTCAACTTTGACAAGCCACAGTTTCTAAACCAGGCGTCGCCCGGACATAAAACCGCCATTCCTGGTGTGCTAATGACGTGAACTTTCGATCCATGTGCATTTCATAGCAATCCGACGACCTTCGATTTTTTCCTCGAAAAAAATCCAAGGCTAACCACTGCAATTTCGATGCGATCTGAAACCCCGACCTCTCAACTTTGACAAGCCACAGTTTCTAAACCAGGCGTCGCCCGGACATAAAACCGCCATTCCTGGTGTGCTAATGACGTGAACTTTCGATCCATGTGCATTTCATAGCAATCCGACGACCTTCGATTTTTTCCTCGAAAAAAATCCAAGGCTAACCACTGCAATTTCGATGCGATCTGAAACCCCGACCTCTCAACTTTGACAAGCCACAGTTTCTAAACCAGGCGTCGCCCGGACATAAAACCGCCATTCCTGGTGTGCTAATGACGTGAACTTTCGATCCATGTGCATTTCATAGCAATCCGACGACCTTCGATTTTTTCCTCGAAAAAAATCCAAGGCTAACCACTGCAATTTCGATGCGATCTGAAACCCCGACCTCTCAACTTTGACAAGCCACAGTTTCTAAACCAGGCGTCGCCCGGACATAAAACCGCCATTCCTGGTGTGCTAATGACGTGAACTTTCGATCCATGTGCATTTCATAGCAATCCGACGACCTTCGATTTTTTCCTCGAAAAAAATCCAAGGCTAACCACTGCAATTTCGATGCGATCTGAAACCCCGACCTCTCAACTTTGACAAGCCACAGTTTCTAAACCAGGCGTCGCCCGGACATAAAACCGCCATTCCTGGTGTGCTAATGACGTGAACTTTCGATCCATGTGCATTTCATAGCAATCCGACGACCTTCGATTTTTTCCTCGAAAAAAATCCAAGGCTAACCACTGCAATTTCGATGCGATCTGAAACCCCGACCTCTCAACTTTGACAAGCCACAGTTTCTAAACCAGGCGTCGCCCGGACATAAAACCGCCATTCCTGGTGTGCTAATGACGTGAACTTTCGATCCATGTGCATTTCATAGCAATCCGACGACCTTCGATTTTTTCCTCGAAAAAAATCCAAGGCTAACCACTGCAATTTCGATGCGATCTGAAACCCCGACCTCTCAACTTTGACAAGCCACAGTTTCTAAACCAGGCGTCGCCCGGACATAAAACCGCCATTCCTGGTGTGCTAATGACGTGAACTTTCGATCCATGTGCATTTCATAGCAATCCGACGACCTTCGATTTTTTCCTCGAAAAAAATCCAAGGCTAACCACTGCAATTTCGATGCGATCTGAAACCCCGACCTCTCAACTTTGACAAGCCACAGTTTCTAAACCAGGCGTCGCCCGGACATAAAACCGCCATTCCTGGTGTGCTAATGACGTGAACTTTCGATCCATGTGCATTTCATAGCAATCCGACGACCTTCGATTTTTTCCTCGAAAAAAATCCAAGGCTAACCACTGCAATTTCGATGCGATCTGAAACCCCGACCTCTCAACTTTGACAAGTCACAGTTTCTAAACCAGGCGTCGCCCGGACATAAAACCGCCATTCCTGGTGTGCTAATGACGTGAACTTTCGATCCATGTGCATTTCATAGCAATCCGACGACCTTCGATTTTTTCCTCGAAAAAAATCCAAGGCTAACCACTGCAATTTCGATGCGATCTGAAACCCCGACCTCTCAACTTTGACAAGCCACAGTTTCTAAGCCAGGCGTCGCCCGGACATAAAACCGCCATTCCTGGTGTGCTAATGACGTGAACTTTCGATCCATGTGCATTTCATAGCAATCCGACGACCTTCGATTTTTTCCTCGAAAAAAATCCAAGGCTAACCACTGCAATTTCGATGCGATCTGAAACCCCGACCTCTCAACTTTGACAAGCCACAGTTTCTAAACCAGGCGTCGCCCGGACATAAAACCGCCATTCCTGGTGTGCTAATGACGTGAACTTTCGATCCATGTGCATTTCATAGCAATCCGACGACCTTCGATTTTTTCCTCGAAAAAAATCCAAGGCTAACCACTGCAATTTCGATGCGATCTGAAACCCCGACCTCTCAACTTTGACAAGCCACAGTTTCTAAACCAGGCGTCGCCCGGACATAAAACCGCCATTCCTGGTGTGCTAATGACGTGAACTTTCGATCCATGTGCATTTCATAGCAATCCGACGACCTTCGATTTTTTCCTCGAAAAAAATCCAAGGCTAACCACTGCAATTTCGATGCGATCTGAAACCCCGACCTCTCAACTTTGACAAGCCACAGTTTCTAAACCAGGCGTCGCCCGGACATAAAACCGCCATTCCTGGTGTGCTAATGACGTGAACTTTCGATCCATGTGCATTTCATAGCAATCCGACGACCTTCGATTTTTTCCTCGAAAAAAATCCAAGGCTAACCACTGCAATTTCGATGCGATCTGAAACCCCGACCTCTCAACTTTGACAAGCCACAGTTTCTAAACCAGGCGTCGCCCGGACATAAAACCGCCATTCCTGGTGTGCTAATGACGTGAACTTTCGATCCATGTGCATTTCATAGCAATCCGACGACCTTCGATTTTTTCCTCGAAAAAAATCCAAGGCTAACCACTGCAATTTCGATGCGATCTGAAACCCCGACCTCTCAACTTTGACAAGCCACAGTTTCTAAACCAGGCGTCGCCCGGACATAAAACCGCCATTCCTGGTGTGCTAATGACGTGAACTTTCGATCCATGTGCATTTCATAGCAATCCGACGACCTTCGATTTTTTCCTCGAAAAAAATCCAAGGCTAACCACTGCAATTTCGATGCGATCTGAAACCCCGACCTCTCAACTTTGACAAGCCACAGTTTCTAAACCAGGCGTCGCCCGGACATAAAACCGCCATTCCTGGTGTGCTAATGACGTGAACTTTCGATCCATGTGCATTTCATAGCAATCCGACGACCTTCGATTTTTTCCTCGAAAAAAATCCAAGGCTAACCACTGCAATTTCGATGCGATCTGAAACCCCGACCTCTCAACTTTGACAAGCCACAGTTTCTAAACCAGGCGTCGCCCGGACATAAAACCGCCATTCCTGGTGTGCTAATGACGTGAACTTTCGATCCATGTGCATTTCATAGCAATCCGACGACCTTCGATTTTTTCCTCGAAAAAAATCCAAGGCTAACCACTGCAATTTCGATGCGATCTGAAACCCCGACCTCTCAACTTTGACAAGCCACAGTTTCTAAACCAGGCGTCGCCCGGACATAAAACCGCCATTCCTGGTGTGCTAATGACGTGAACTTTCGATCCATGTGCATTTCATAGCAATCCGACGACCTTCGATTTTTTCCTCGAAAAAAATCCAAGGCTAACCACTGCAATTTCGATGCGATCTGAAACCCCGACCTCTCAACTTTGACAAGCCACAGTTTCTAAACCAGGCGTCGCCCGGACATAAAACCGCCATTCCTGGTGTGCTAATGACGTGAACTTTCGATCCATGTGCATTTCATAGCAATCCGACGAACTTCGATTTTTTCCTCGAAAAAAATCCAAGGCTAACCACTGCAATTTCGATGCGATCTGAAACCCCGACCTCTCAACTTTGACAAGCCACAGTTTCTAAACCAGGCGTCGCCCGGACATAAAACCGCCATTCCTGGTGTGCTAATGACGTGAACTTTCGATCCATGTGCATTTCATAGCAATCCGACGACCTTCGATTTTTTCCTCGAAAAAAATCCAAGGCTAACCACTGCAATTTCGATGCGATCTGAAACCCCGACCTCTCAACTTTGACAAGCCACAGTTTCTAAACCAGGCGTCGCCCGGACATAAAACCGCCATTCCTGGTGTGCTAATGACGTGAACTTTCGATCCATGTGCATTTCATAGCAATCCGACGACCTTCGATTTTTTCCTCGAAAAAAATCCAAGGCTAACCACTGCAATTTCGATGCGATCTGAAACCCCGACCTCTCAACTTTGACAAGCCACAGTTTCTAAACCAGGCGTCGCCCGGACATAAAACCGCCATTCCTGGTGTGCTAATGACGTGAACTTTCGATCCATGTGCATTTCATAGCAATCCGACGACCTTCGATTTTTTCCTCGAAAAAAATCCAAGGCTAACCACTGCAATTTCGATGCGATCTGAAACCCCGACCTCTCAACTTTGACAAGCCACAGTTTCTAAACCAGGCGTCGCCCGGACATAAAACCGCCATTCCTGGTGTGCTAATGACGTGAACTTTCGATCCATGTGCATTTCATAGCAATCCGACGACCTTCGATTTTTTCCTCGAAAAAAATCCAAGGCTAACCACTGCAATTTCGATGCGATCTGAAACCCCGACCTCTCAACTTTGACAAGCCACAGTTTCTAAACCAGGCGTCGCCCGGACATAAAACCGCCATTCCTGGTGTGCTAATGACGTGAACTTTCGATCCATGTGCATTTCATAGCAATCCGACGACCTTCGATTTTTTCCTCGAAAAAAATCCAAGGCTAACCACTGCAATTTCGATGCGATCTGAAACCCCGACCTCTCAACTTTGACAAGCCACAGTTTCTAAACCAGGCGTCGCCCGGACATAAAACCGCCATTCCTGGTGTGCTAATGACGTGAACTTTCGATCCATGTGCATTTCATAGCAATCCGACGACCTTCGATTTTTTCCTCGAAAAAAATCCAAGGCTAACCACTGCAATTTCGATGCGATCTGAAACCCCGACCTCTCAACTTTGACAAGCCACAGTTTCTAAACCAGGCGTCGCCCGGACATAAAACCGCCATTCCTGGTGTGCTAATGACGTGAACTTTCGATCCATGTGCATTTCATAGCAATCCGACGACCTTCGATTTTTTCCTCGAAAAAAATCCAAGGCTAACCACTGCAATTTCGATGCGATCTGAAACCCCGACCTCTCAACTTTGACAAGCCACAGTTTCTAAACCAGGCGTCGCCCGGACATAAAACCGCCATTCCTGGTGTGCTAATGACGTGAACTTTCGATCCATGTGCATTTCATAGCAATCCGACGACCTTCGATTTTTTCCTCGAAAAAAATCCAAGGCTAACCACTGCAATTTCGATGCGATCTGAAACCCCGACCTCTCAACTTTGACAAGCCACAGTTTCTAAACCAGGCGTCGCCCGGACATAAAACCGCCATTCCTGGTGTGCTAATGACGTGAACTTTCGATCCATGTGCATTTCATAGCAATCCGACGACCTTCGATTTTTTCCTCGAAAAAAATCCAAGGCTAACCACTGCAATTTCGATGCGATCTGAAACCCCGACCTCTTAACTTTGACAAGCCACAGTTTCTAAACCAGGCGTCGCCCGGACATAAAACCGCCATTCCTGGTGTGCTAATGACGTGAACTTTCGATCCATGTGCATTTCAAAGCATTCCGAGTACCTTCGATTTTTTCCCACAAAAAAAACCAAGGCTAACCACTGCAATTTTGATTGAGATTTTAACCCCGACCTCCCAACTTTGACAAGCCACAGTTTCTAGACCAGGCGTCGACTTGATTCCCATGCGAGGTGGGAAATAAGTCCACTTTTAGCGAAGTGGACTTGATTCCCATGCGAGGTGGGAAATAACTCCACTTTTAGCGAAGTGGACTTGATTCCCATGCGAGGTGGGAAATAACTCCACTTTTAGCGAAGTGGACTTGATTCTCATGCGAGGTGGGAAATAACTCCACTTTTAGCGAAGTGGACTTGATTCCCATGCGAGGTGGGAAATAACTCCACTTTTAGCGAAGTGGACTTGATTCCCATGCGAGGTGGGAAATAACTCCACTTTTAGCGAAGTGGACTTGATTCTCATGCGAGGTGGGAAATAACTCCACTTTTAGCGAAGTGGACTTGATTCCCATGCGAAGTGGGAAATAACTCCACTTTTAGCGAAGTGGACTTGATTCCCATGCGAGGTGGGAAATAACTCCACTTTTAGCGAAGTGGACTTGATTCCCATGCGAGGTGGGAAATAACTCCACTTTTAGCGAAGTGGACTTGATTCCCATGCGAGGTGGGAAATAACTCCACTTTTAGCGAAGTGGACTTGATTCTCATGCGAGGTGGGAAATAACTCCACTTTTAGCGAAGTGGAGTTGATTCCCATGCGAGGTGGGAAATAACTCCACTTTTAGCGAAGTGGACTTGATTCCCATGCGAGGTGGGAAATAACTCCACTTTTAGCGAAGTGGACTTGATTCCCATGCGAGGTGGGAAATAACTCCACTTTTAGCGAAGTGGACTTACTGCTCATGCGAGGTGGGAAATAAGTACACTTTCTGCGAGGTATACTTACTGCTCATGCGAGGTGGGAAATAACTCCACTTTTAGCGAAGTGGACTTGATTCCCATGCGAGGTGGGAAATAAGTCCACTTTTAGCGAAGTGGACTTGATTCCCATGCGAGGTGGGAAATAACTCCACTTTTAGCGAAGTGGACTTGATTCCCATGCGAGGTGGGAAATAACTCCACTTTTAGCGAAGTGGACTTGATTCCCATGCGAGGTGGGAAATAACTCCACTTTTAGCGAAGTGGACTTGATTCCCATGCGAGGTGGGAAATAACTCCACTTTTAGCGAAGTGGACTTGATTCCCATGCGAGGTGGGAAATAAGTCCACTTTTAGCGAAGTGGACTTGATTCCCATGCGAGGTGGGAAATAACTCCACTTTTGGCGAAGTGGACTTGATTCCCATGCGAGGTGGGAAATAACTCCACTTTTAGCGAAGTGGACTTGATTCCCATGCGAGGTGGGAAATAACTCCACTTTTAGCGAAGTGGACTTGATTCCCATGCGAGGTGGGAAATAACTCCACTTTTAGCGAAGTGGACTTGATTCCCATGCGAGGTGGGAAATAACTCCACTTTTAGCGAAGTGGACTTGATTCCCATGCGAGGTGGGAAATAACTCCACTTTTAGCGAAGTGGACTTGATTCCCATGCGAGGTGGGAAATAACTCCACTTTTAGCGAAGTGGACTTGATTCCCATGCGAGGTGGGAAATAACTCCACTTTTAGCGAAGTGGACTTGATTCCCATGCGAGGTGGGAAATAACTCCACTTTTAGCGAAGTGGACTTGATTCTCATGCGAGGTGGGAAATAACTCCACTTTTAGCGAAGTGGACTTGATTCCCATGCGAGGTGGGAAATAACTCCACTTTTAGCGAAGTGGACTTGATTCCCATGCGAGGTGGGAAATAACTCCACTTTTAGCGAAGTGGACTTGATTCCCATGCGAGGTGGGAAATAACTCCACTTTTAGCGAAGTGGACTTGATTCCCATGCGAGGTGGGAAATAAGTCCACTTTTAGCGAAGTGGACTTGATTCCCATGCGAGGTGGGAAATAAGTCCACTTTTAGCGAAGTGGACTTGATTCCCATGCGAGGTGGGAAATAACTCCACTTTTAGCGAAGTGGACTTGATTCCCATGCGAGGTGGGAAATAACTCCACTTTTAGCGAAGTGGACTTGATTCCCATGCGAGGTGGGAAATAACTCCACTTTTAGCGAAGTGGACTTGATTCCCATGCGAGGTGGGAAATAACTCCACTTTTAGCGAAGTGGACTTGATTCCCATGCGAGGTGGGAAATAACTCCACTTTTAGCGAAGTGGACTTGATTCTCATGCGAGGTGGGAAATAACTCCACTTTTAGCGAAGTGGACTTGATTCCCATGCGAGGTGGGAAATAACTCCACTTTTAGCGAAGTGGACTTGATTCCCATGCGAGGTGGGAAATAACTCCACTTTTAGCGAAGTGGACTTGATTCTCATGCGAGGTGGGAAATAACTCCACTTTTAGCGAAGTGGACTTGATTCCCATGCGAGGTGGGAAATAAGTCCACTTTTAGCGAAGTGGACTTGATTCCCATGCGAGGTGGGAAATAAGTCCACTTTTAGCGAAGTGGACTTGATTCCCATGCGAGGTGGGAAATAACTCCACTTTTGGCGAAGTGGACTTGATTCCCATGCGAGGTGGGAAATAACTCCACTTTTAGCGAAGTGGACTTGATTCCCATGCGAGGTGGGAAATAACTCCACTTTTAGCGAAGTGGACTTGATTCCCATGCGAGGTGGGAAATAACTCCACTTTTAGCGAAGTGGACTTGATTCCCATGCGAGGTGGGAAATAACTCCACTTTTAGCGAAGTGGACTTGCTTCCCATGCGAGGTGGGAAATAACTCCACTTTTAGCGAAGTGGACTTGATTCTCATGCGAGGTGGGAAATAACTCCACTTTTAGCGAAGTGGACTTGATTCCCATGCGAGGTGGGAAATAACTCCACTTTTAGCGAAGTGGACTTGATTCTCATGCGAGGTGGGAAATAACTCCACTTTTAGCGAAGTGGACTTGATTCCCATGCGAGGTGGGAAATAACTCCACTTTTAGCGAAGTGGACTTGATTCCCATGCGAGGTGGGAAATAACTCCACTTTTAGCGAAGTGGACTTGATTCTCATGCGAGGTGGGAAATAACTCCACTTTTAGCGAAGTGGACTTGATTCCCATGCGAAGTGGGAAATAACTCCACTTTTAGCGAAGTGGACTTGATTCCCATGCGAGGTGGGAAATAACTCCACTTTTAGCGAAGTGGACTTGATTCCCATGCGAGGTGGGAAATAACTCCACTTTTAGCGAAGTGGACTTGATTCCCATGCGAGGTGGGAAATAACTCCACTTTTAGCGAAGTGGACTTGATTCTCATGCGAGGTGGGAAATAACTCCACTTTTAGCGAAGTGGAGTTGATTCCCATGCGAGGTGGGAAATAACTCCACTTTTAGCGAAGTGGACTTGATTCCCATGCGAGGTGGGAAATAACTCCACTTTTAGCGAAGTGGACTTGATTCCCATGCGAGGTGGGAAATAACTCCACTTTTAGCGAAGTGGACTTACTGCTCATGCGAGGTGGGAAATAAGTACACTTTCTGCGAGGTATACTTACTGCTCATGCGAGGTGGGAAATAACTCCACTTTTAGCGAAGTGGACTTGATTCCCATGCGAGGTGGGAAATAACTCCACTTTTAGCGAAGTGGACTTGATTCCCATGCGAGGTGGGAAATAAGTCCACTTTTAGCGAAGTGGACTTGATTCCCATGCGAGGTGGGAAATAACTCCACTTTTAGCGAAGTGGACTTAATTCCCATGCGAGGTGGGAAATAACTCCACTTTTAGCGAAGTGGACTTGATTCCCATGCGAGGTGGGAAATAACTCCACTTTTAGCGAAGTGGACTTGATTCTCATGCGAGGTGGGAAATAACTCCACTTTTAGCGAAGTGGACTTGATTCCCATGCGAGGTGGGAAATAACTCCACTTTTAGCGAAGTGGACTTACTGCTCATGCGAGGTGGGAAATAAGTACACTTTCTGCGAGGTATACTTACTGCTCATGCGAGGTGGGAAATAACTCCACTTTTAGCGAAGTGGACTTGATTTCCATGCGAGGTGGGAAATAACTCCACTTTTAGCGAAGTGGACTTGATTCCCATGCGAGGTGGGAAATAACTCCACTTTTAGCGAAGTGGACTTGATTCCCATGCGAGGTGGGAAATAACTCCACTTTTAGCGAAGTGGACTTAATTCCCATGCGAGGTGGGAAATAACTCCACTTTTAGCGAAGTGGACTTGATTCCCATGCGAGGTGGGAAATAACTCCACTTTTAGCGAAGTGGACTTGATTCTCATGCGAGGTGGGAAATAACTCCACTTTTAGCGAAGTGGACTTGATTCTCATGCGAGGTGGGAAATAACTCCACTTTTAGCGAAGTGGACTTGATTCCCATGCGAAGTGGGAAATAACTCCACTTTTAGCGAAGTGGACTTGATTCCCATGCGAGGTGGGAAATAACTCCACTTTTAGCGAAGTGGACTTGATTCCCATGCGAGGTGGGAAATAACTCCACTTTTAGCGAAGTGGACTTGATTCTCATGCGAGGTGGGAAATAACTCCACTTTTAGCGAAGTGGACTTGATTCCCATGCGAGGTGGGAAATAACTCCACTTTTAGCGAAGTGGACTTGATTCCCATGCGAGGTGGGAAATAACTCCACTTTTAGCGAAGTGGACTTGATTCTCATGCGAGGTGGGAAATAACTCCACTTTTAGCGAAGTGGAGTTGATTCCCATGCGAGGTGGGAAATAACTCCACTTTTAGCGAAGTGGACTTGATTCCCATGCGAGGTGGGAAATAACTCCACTTTTAGCGAAGTGGACTTGATTCCCATGCGAGGTGGGAAATAACTCCACTTTTAGCGAAGTGGACTTACTGCTCATGCGAGGTGGGAAATAAGTACACTTTCTGCGAGGTATACTTACTGCTCATGCGAGGTGGGAAATAACTCCACTTTTAGCGAAGTGGACTTGATTTCCATGCGAGGTGGGAAATAACTCCACTTTTAGCGAAGTGGACTTGATTCCCATGCGAGGTGGGAAATAACTCCACTTTTAGCGAAGTGGACTTGATTCCCATGCGAGGTGGGAAATAACTCCACTTTTAGCGAAGTGGACTTAATTCCCATGCGAGGTGGGAAATAACTCCACTTTTAGCGAAGTGGACTTGATTCCCATGCGAGGTGGGAAATAACTCCACTTTTAGCGAAGTGGACTTGATTCTCATGCGAGGTGGGAAATAACTCCACTTTTAGCGAAGTGGACTTGATTCCCATGCGAGGTGGGAAGTAACTCCACTTTTAGCGAAGTGGACTTGATTCCCATGCGAGGTGGGAAATAACTCCACTTTTAGCGAAGTGGACTTGATTCTCATGCGAGGTGGGAAATAACTCCACTTTTAGCGAAGTGGACTTGATTCCCATGCGAGGTGGGAAATAACTCCACTTTTAGCGAAGTGGACTTGATTCCCATGCGAGGTGGGAAATAACTCCACTTTTAGCGAAGTGGACTTGATTCCCATGCGAGGTGGGAAATAACTCCACTTTCAGCGAAGTGGACTTAATTCCCATGCGAGGTGGGAAATAACTCCACTTTTAGCGAAGTGGACTTGATTCCCATGCGAGGTGGGAAATAACTCCACTTTTAGCGAAGTGGACTTGATTCTCATGCGAGGTGGGAAATAACTCCACTTTTAGCGAAGTGGACTTGATTCCCATGCGAGGTGGGAAATAACTCCACTTTTAGCGAAGTGGACTTGATTCCCATGCGAGGTGGGAAATAACTCCACTTTTAGCGAAGTGGACTTGATTCCCATGCGAGGTGGGAAATAACTCCACTTTCAGCGAAGTGGACTTAATTCCCATGCGAGGTGGGAAATAACTCCACTTTTAGCGAAGTGGACTTGATTCCCATGCGAGGTGGGAAATAACTCCACTTTTAGCGAAGTGGACTTGATTCTCATGCGAGGTGGGAAATAACTCCACTTTTAGCGAAGTGGACTTGATTCCCATGCGAGGTGGGAAATAACTCCACTTTTAGCGAAGTGGACTTGATTCCCATGCGAGGTGGGAAATAACTCCACTTTTAGCGAAGTGGACTTGATTCCCATGCGAGGTGGGAAATAACTCCACTTTTAGCGAAGTGGACTTGATTCTCATGCGAGGTGGGAA